>OZ010589.1:69226203-69333703 GCA_963932145.1 Acanthosepion lycidas
CTATATCTATCTATCTAGTATGACTGATATCTCTCTCCCTCTCTATCCATCTATCTATCTATCTATTATAACTGATATCTCTGTCCCCCCGCTCTCTCTCTCTCTCTCTCTCTGTCTCTCTCTGTCTCTCTCTCTCTCTCTCTCTATATATATATATATATATATATATATATATATATGTGTGTGTGTGTGTGTGTGTGTGTTTCGTTAAATACGACAGACAAGGTAATGCTATTAAGCTTTTAATTTAATTTTTCTTGTGTTCATACAAGTGTTTTCTTTTCTGGGCACAAAGTGTGTAAGAACTGTCCGAAAGATCTGCATATCCGAGCTATTATTCGGCTATTAATTCAGCCATTATCAAGAACGATTATTATTTATTTATTCATTTTATCTAAATATATAGTTTTTTGTATGTATGTATGTATGTATGTATGTATGTATATGAAGCTATAGGAATGTATTATTTTTCGAACACTGTCAGCACATTGTGGCTGTGTTCAGATTTAATGTTATTTAGTGCTGACTTTTCCTTTTTTATTATTAAGGCTTCCATTAATTTTAATCTTTTTTTTACATATGAATGAGGCAACTATGCTTCTGTTTTCTACTAGTATATTTCGGGTGAAGTCTGGTAGGTTCTTGAGTGTGTTTAAATGAGTCCTAATGGAGCTATGGTCAGATAGGTGTAATGTAAGTCGTCTGGATAGGCATGTAGTAGTGTGACCAATGTAATTATTTATGAGTTTGCATTGGTCAGAAACAGTTTCTTAAGGGGCATTTGAACACGTAAATAATGTTGGTTCTTTGTATTATTGATTTTGCATATCCATTGTTATTTTTTTATTATAAGGTTGGCTGTTTTAAATTATTTGTAATACATAACTAATTTAATTTTCTTGTGCGGGTCGACTGGGATGGTGTATTTTTTTATGATATTTCAAAGTGAAATTGCAACTTGCTTGTAGTTGACGTGTGTTTGGCATTTGTAGATGTTATTGTTATTCTTTATGTCTGTATGTCTGTGGGATATGAAGGAATTAGAGAAGGGCGGGACGATTACTACATGTCCTATTGTAGAAAACACGATATTTAAACAACATATCTATCTCCTATACTGAGCTCTCAGAAATCAAAACTTTAAAGAATACATACACGCGTGAATACATACACACACTCATGTATATATACATATATATATATACACGCATATATATGGCTAGCTAGCGATACAGACACACACACGCGCATACACACACATATATATATATATATATATATATATATATAGATAGATAGATAGATAGATAGATAGATAGATAGATAGATAATGAACAGACTGAGATAGATGTGAACAGGCATAGATAGATAGATAGATAGATAGATAGATAGATAGATAGATAGATAGATAGATATTTTCTAACAAAATTTCTCGAATGATCAAACAGGCAGATGTAGCTGGAAAATAGTGTCTAATTAAAAAAACAGTACTTCTACTAGTATATGAGTATCCATCAAAAATAACTTCGTTTCTCTACTGATATAGAGTTGAAAGAGATATTGAGGAGAGGGTATAAAAGAGGGCAGGATGAAACGATTGACTTGATAGATAGATAGATAGATAGATAGATAGATAGATAGATAGATAGAAATAGAGTGTGCTGAACGATTATCTTGTAGAATTTTGATGGCAATTAAAGAGCTCTCCGCGTCGTATATAGTGTACAAATTAACAAGAATAAAACTATCGATTATTTCCCTAAATGTGTCTGTTTTTTTGTTTTTTTTGTTTTGTTTTGTTTTTTTTTTGTTGTTGTTGTTGTTTTTTTTTTTTTTAACTTACTGTCTTTTTTCGTGAAAAAAAAGAATCTCTTTATTTCTCTTATTTTTCTCATGCGGTCTCGGGCGGCACGTTTTACAACCGACTTCAACTGAATTTGCGCTCCACTGAGTTTCCTTATTGGTCTTTTTCTGCATTATAATCCCCCTGTTTCTAAAAATTGAACGAGTCAACATAAAAGTACCCTAACAAAAGCACATAGCCCACCAACTGGATTAATTAATCGACCTTCTTGGGGAAGGTCTCTCCTCTTGTTTTGTAAGAAGCATGTAGCGATTCGGGCCTCAAATTTATTTTCCAAGTTTAGAGTCTCCCCCCCACTCTCCTATGTTAATAATATTCCCTTTATTTGTTTCTTTGTAAAATCTTCTATATCCTGATTTCCACAAAAATCTATTACTGATAATTTCGCAACTGATAAAAGCCCACACTCACAAAAAGACGACATATTCAAGATATATCCGAATATGGGGAGAAAACACGCATGCGCAAAAGCGCTTACCTCGTTATTCGTTTTTCCAGAGCGTTAAGCAGGCTGAATGCAAGTCTCTTTCGATATTCAATAATTTTATCTTTTTAAAAAAAATGTTTTCCTTTTCTGCTAATTTTTTATTGAGCAAAAAGAAAAGCATAAAAGGACGAAAAAGATTTCAAATATTGCATGGCAAGCGGAGAAATAAGAAAAAAATATACAAAACGAAACGAAACGAAATGAAACAAAAAAAAATGTTTTCACTGGCTTTCTGCTCAGGATTTTTCTTTATTCAGTTTTCCCCTTCGTCTTTGTTATACAAATGTTTCCAAGATGCATTCTATTATTTTCTTTTGTATTTCAATTGGTCATAAACTCGACACTCATTAGAAAAAAAAAAAAAAAAAAGGCAGAAGGCACTAAACTTTTCCGCGTCTTTTTTCCCTTGCTCAATTTCTCATTTTCTATGTTTCCTTCCTTCGACTCTTTGACTCCTCCCTCTCAATTGTCTTTTTTTTTACTTTCACTTTTACTTTCACTTTTACTTTCACTTTTCCTAGGTTTTATTTTTCTCTTTCACACTCACTCCTTCAACTACTTTGACATTATCGTCTTTCTTTAGTTTTTCTTCCTCGAATACGTTTATTTCGAATTCGCCTTTAAAAAATGGCTTTGAGCTAAAGAAGCCCGTATGTCCTACCACCTTTCTCGTCGACTGGCGCTATAGAATCGCAAGCAAAAACTGTACTAAATAACAAAACTACTCATCCTGGGTATGACGATAAACTACATCCGGCAGCAAGGCTACTGGGCGGGAGCGTTTGAGGAGCGTGGAACAACAACTTAATTGCCTTTGTACCCAGATCCACCCTGACATGGGGTGGTAGCACCTGTTAGGATCCCAGCTATGTGCAAATAGTTAACTCCCAAACTGGGGTCAGAAACTATGAAACGATAAAACAAATTTATAGTAAAAATAGCAACAATATATTTTCATATTTAAAAATTTCCAGCAATACGGTTGGAAAAAAGTATCAGCAATATATTTATGGAAAAGAAATTATAATGTTCTTAAGAAAATTAAATTTCGGCATTAAATGATCCATATTCTGCTAAACAAACAAGCAGAAGCTCCATCACTTGAGGACTTTCAACAGCAGCGATAACTGAAATGGACATTACACGTAACTCAAAGAAATAATCATGACATAATCAAGATGTTGATACTCCACACTACTTCAAACAAAACGTTAGGAAGGAAACTCCCATCAATTCTAGAAGGAGCGATAACAGTTACTGAACTAGCGAAACTTATTTTCCTGAAAAAATTGTTTTAATAGGAAGATTTTATAAATTGCAACCGAAAGCATCACACTGGCTGCTCGGTCATGAATGTCGAATATTCCCTCATATGGAAACGGCTAATTACTATTACCATTAGAGATGAGGAAAACAGATGCTGCACTGGCCAAGGGAGTGAAGAAACGCGTACCTGGAATAGTACTGGCTGCTCGGTCAATGATTTTCGAATGTTTCTAGATAAGGAAACAGTTAATAATACCATTAATGTGTTTCACATCTACCTATCTGGATCACGAAATAAAGGCAAGCGGTTTGATATGGAAATTATTAAAATTCGTTATATGCTTCATCTTGCATATATAAGGCGACATAAATGTTTTTATCTATCTATCTATCTATCTATGTATCTATCTATGTACAAGTGTGTGTGTGTGTGTGTGTGTTGCTAGAGAAATTAATTTTATTCTTATTTTTACCAATTTCATTAATACTTTTAAGTAATATTTTTTTTTTGTAGCGAAACGAAATGGGCGAGTTGAGCTCAATTTCCCGTCTCCTCTGTTACGTTAATTTTCTCACTAATAGTGTTGGGAAAGGCATGAATCCATCTCGTTAAGTTATGTGTTGCTTAACATGATAGAGTGAACTCTCTAAACTTGAATGGCAGCCAGGACAACTCTGAATTCAAGCAGTGGGAAAAGAGAACGAGAAACCAATCTTTCCCAAGATGGCGTGACAGTTTATTGATATTAAGAGGAGAAGGAGGCTGAGCAAAACCGTGAGTACCTTTTATAAAACGGTTATTTGCTGCTCGAAGAGATTTATAAGCAGAACAAAAATAGCGATGCACGACAGAGAGTAAAACAATTCTGCTTCAATTCAGGCTTCAACGGAAGACGGTTGGAAAATGGGCCGATCATTATGTTTCATTGTGATTAAAATTGTCATTTACATATCAGCTTTTCCTACTCACTTACATTTGAGTAATCTGTACCTCTTCACACACAAGCACACACAGACACACACGCATACATAGATGCATGCATACATAGGATGTGCAGATAATGTCATGAAGCACGAAAATCGGTGAGAGGAGTTCGAATTGAAATAGAGTTCCTAACATCATTCACTCTCGCACAAATACCCTCGAGAAAGGTATGAATTCATCTCTTCTCACCCCCCCGTCTAGGGATTAAATAATGGAAGTATTTAGCCTTGGGTGGCCACCAGTCCACGAGAATTCCAATCCTGGGGAGAGCTGTTTAGGGTCCTCACGGATCCAGTTCTCTATATTCAGTTTTTCTGATAAATGGAAATGGTTCTCCACAATACTTTACCACAATAATTAAATCAGATGTGTGTGCAGAGGGGGTCTGGCTGTTCAGTTCTGACTGCTAAACTGTGGGATATCATAGATGACATAAGAGACCTTTACAAACTATTGTCCTGATGTTTGTTTAAAATATTTGTATCTCTTTTCAGGATATATACATCTAATGACAAGTTGAAACCAAGTTAGCGGATTCAAATGATCTCCTGATTTTTTAAGTATATATATATATATATATATATATATATATATATATATATATATATATAATGAAAATGAACACGCAACCACCCCTTGTTTGGATGAATGAATTTCTCTGTATCCTTAGTAACAGTAAATTATGATTTTTTGCCGTGTCTTTAAAATCCAGTAAATTTAAAAATAAGTTACTCCAAAATTCGCTTGAGGACGAAATGGAACTAATGTCTTTAATTTAATTACAAAATTAAATTCCAATCTTTTAGCTTCCATTTTTGAAACATGGTTAGAACTGTGTAGCGAAAAACCATATTTTAAATCAGTTAATTTATAATATATATATATATATATATATATATATATATATATATATATATATATATATATATATATAATGCACCACTGACCCATATATATAAATAGCCGAGGGAAAATGCAGCATTTGCGGCTTGCCGATTGCGCCCATCATGAAACAGTGTCGCTTTTGAGTGTAGACTTCAATGTCCACTTTTATATTTATATTTACATACGCGCTATCTCTGATAATGAGCACTTTATTCCATAAATATAACATACCTTAAAATTATATTTTTTCATATATATATATATATATATATATATATATATATATATATATATAAAGTAAATCTATTTAAAACCTGGATAGTACAATTTCCAAATAAATTGGCATCTGAGGTAAAATGGAATAAAAGAAAGTAACAGAAACCTTCCGAACAGGAAGAAAGAAATCGTCCAGTACCTTAAATCTCTGGTACAAAGAAAAAACAGCGAGGAATAACTTAAAACGAAGAGTGGCCAATACACGAAGTAGAGCAAAAGTAAAATAAATAAATCTTAATGGGGCAGGCATTAACTACCTAGGTTTCACCACATGGGTTCATCAGGGTGATCCCATGAGGTGAACCCTAGTAGGTAGTACCTGGCTCATTAATATATATATATATATATATATATATATATATATATATATATATATATGATCGAAATAAAAGTATAAAACTTAATATTACGAGACATATTAAAAACAGGCGAAGCAACCGGTTTCGCTCCCGCTCTTCAGGCTTCAACGGGAGATTTAAAATTAACACATAAAAATGTACAATAAAAGGAAGTTGAGAAAAAAAAATGAAAAAGGAACTAGAGACAAATGACAAATGACAAATGAGGAAATAAGGAGTGAGACCGGAACAACACGGTGTTGTCCCGGTCTCACTCCTTATTTCAGCAAAAGATTCTGGAGACACTTTAAATCGGGCCCCGTAAGTCTTCTTTGTGTAAACAACGTGAGTGTTTGTTGGGACTCCCTGTCATTTTTCTCTAGTTCCTTTTTCATTTTTTTTTCTTTCTCAACTTCCTTTTATTGTACATTTTTTCTGTATTAATTTTAAATCTCCCGTTGAAGCTTGAAGAGCGGGAGCGAAACCGGTTTTTGTTTGTTTTTTCCGTATATTTTTCTTCATATATATATATATATATATTTAATGAAAATGAACACGCAACCACCCCTTGTCTGAATGAATGAATTTCTCTGTATCCTTAGTAACAGTAAATTTTGATTTTTTGCCGTGTCTTTAAAATCCAGTAAATTTAAAAATAAGTTACTCCAAAATTCGCTTGAGGACGAAATGGAACTAATGTCTTTAATTTAATTACAAAATTAAATTCCAATCTTTTAGCTTCCATTTTTGAAACTCTGATAAGAGTATACCACGCCCAGGCATCACAGCCAAATGTCCGTGACATGGTTACAGGTCTTGATAAAAACAGTGAATAAATGTCCAGATGGGGCGCCAGTTAGAAATACCTTCAGGTTGACTAACCCAGTCGGCTCAGACGTTCTCAGGTGTTTCCAAGTGTCTAGTTGGCGATTCCTAAGTCACCTTGGCTACACTGAACTCAAAAACAAAAAAAAATTCTTCACACCCGACTTTTATGCTCTCCTACTTCTCCCGCTCATGAACCGATATACACAGTTCCTCTCCTCCCTTGGAGACCTTTTCAACCTGTTATGTTCAAGCAGCTGACATGAAAGTTTATGGATGTGAACGGAATATTGAACGAAGGCCATCTTAATTCACCAATAATAAACACGTCCATACCATCAACCAAGTAAGACATGCGAGCTTGTACTAAGTCATTCATCATTATATTATTATCATTATTACGAATTATCGTAAGAAATTACCGGCGACGTTCGTCGGAACCAGCTGATCCATCATATAGAAATATACTTTAACACACTGCTATAATTAACTAGCTGAAAACTAGGCAAGAAAGAAACAGAATTCATCGGATATAACGGTGATAGTTAAACATTCATCTGGAAAATATTAAGATAGCTGAGAAATATGACCGTCATTTGAAGCAGGGGAAGTTAGTCTGTGTTTTCTTGCTTTATGTTCAGCTGAACTGCTACCTTGCTTTTTATATAGAGTAATGTCTTTTGTTAAAACTAAATTGCGTTTTGTGATGTTTTATAATATTCTGATAGCTTGCATGAAACATTAAATGCTTAAATTCACTATGAATATGACTAACAGGGAAGGCGGTTCTTATGCCTGTGCGTCTTTTATAAGATCGAATACATCGTTATTTTCAATGAAGCTGGAGAAATTTAAAGTTGTACATTATAGGGCTGGTATTGATTATGATGCTAATCTTTTTTTTCTCTCTCCGTTTACATCAACGTATTACGAATCGTTGTTTAGTCAAACGTGTGGTAATTTTATTAAATTTCTTTGTGCTAATTTTCCATATTTTTATGAGTGCCTTGCAAACTGCATTTATATATATATATATATATATATATATATATATATATATATATATATATATATTCTGTACGTCTATTTCAAATTCTGTTTTTATTTTATTTACTTAATTCTTCTTTTTCTTCATCATATATTTTAAGAGCACGGCTCATAAAAATGCCTGAATTCAAGTTTTGTTGCGTTTATTTTATTTCTATATTTTTTGTTTTCATTCATTCATTTCTTTAACACCCCCGCCCCCAGCAAAAAATGTTGTTTTTTTTTTAGTTTCCTTCATTCTTCAGTATTAACCTATTCGGTTATTTTTTGGCCGATTATTGTTAGTTTTCTTTTTCTTTTCTTCTTTTTCCTTTTTGAAGTTTTTCATTCTGAAATAAAAATGTCCGGTTAACAACATACAGACGATGCAAGTGGGAAACTATACTATTATTTATTTATTTTGTGCGTGAACGTTCCTCTTCTCTACACCATTTTTTTCCCAACTGGCAATGAAGGGCGGTGTAGGAAACAGAGGAAAAGGAACGGGTAACGCAAAATGGTGGCGTTGTGACTTCGACAATTCGGAATCCGCGTCGACAGCTCGAACGACGCCGATTTGCATGTTTCAGTCAGAAGCAGATTAAACATAGATCAATTTCAAATTTGCAGCCGACATTTTATTTCTTCGAAAATATCCGCACCATCAATTTTGCCGACATTTTTATCCGATAAATTTGCATTTTTACGCAATTCTTTTTTAGCCTATTTTTCTTATCTTTTTTTTAATTACTCATTTCTTTTCGTATTTTTTCTTATCTTTTTCTTCCCCTTTCTCTTTTTTTATATCCTTTCTCTTTTTCTTACCCTCTCAATTTTTCTTACTTTTTCTCTTTTTCTTACTCTTTCTCTTTTTCTTACTTTTTCTCTTTTTCTTACTTTTTCTCTTTTTCTTACCCTCTCTATTTTTCTGACTTTTCTCTTTTTCTTACTCTATCTATTTTTTTTACCGTTTCACTTATTCTTACTTTTTCTCTTTTTCTTACTTTTTCTTTTTTTCTTTTTCTCTTTTTCTTACTCTTTCTCTTTTTCTTACTCTTCTCTTTTTCTTACTTTTTCTTACTTTTCTCTTTTTCTTACTTTTTCTTACTTTTCTCTTTTTCTTACTCTTTCTCTTCTTCTTACTTTTCTCTTTTTCTTACTTTTTCTCTTTTTCTTACTTTTCTCTTCATCTTACACTTTCTCTTTTTCTTACTTTTTCTCTTTTTCTTTTTCTCTTTTTCTTACGTTTTCTCTTTTTCTTACTCTTTCTCTTTTTCTTACTTTTCTCTTTTTCTTACTCTTTCTCTTTTTCTTACTTTTCTCTTTTTCTTACTCTTTCTAATTTTCTTACTTTTTCTCTTTTTCTTACTCTTTCTATTTGAAACTGGGTAGACGGAACTCCTGGGGACCGTCGATATCTGTGCTAGCACGAAGCCACAACTCATCGTTGTCGAGGGTTTCAAATTGTTGATCACACTAGATAACACGCCCTATCCCAGAAACTGTAACTAAGGTTTACTCAGCATAGTTGCAGTATAAACCACAGGTGGGCTCCGTAGGTTTTGAGCAAACCTGAGCGAGCGTCTAGCCGCCCTAATAGACGGGTATCCTCGAATACTAGTGACCACTATTATTATTATTATATCAAACTATGGGTTATTTAGATCGACATAAGATTATTAACAGGTGCTACCAACCTGGGTCAGGTGTACCTGGGAACAACAGCAATTAAGAGGTCGTTCCACGTTTCTCAAACCTTCCAGTCGCCCGATCAGATGCCTCGCTTACCTATGTGATGACAACGAACACTCGTTATCACTTCTGGAATGCTCGTTGTAGTAGAGACTTTGTAATCGCAGATTACAACTAGAGTAACGCCGTTGAGCAATACTGGTGTCAGACGCCTTCGAATATCACTTGCACTAATACTACTTGCTCGATAATAGTCGCTCGAATAGTAATCCTTATCAGTCAGTCATTTATGCACCTTACGTGATACACGCCTGGGCGATCATGTATCTTTCGATAGGTTGCCATTTCTTTCTGCGGGAGACCAGTTGCCATCAAAGATCCCAGTCTGTCCTGCTACTTGCTCATAGCTGGGGAGAGAAGAAGAGGATTCATACCTTTCCCAAGGGTATTAGCACGTAAGTGAATGGAATGGATTCAACTGGAAAGTCAATCATTTAGTTATGTGCCATGCGTGATACACGCTTATGCGATCATGTATATTTCGATACGTGAATGGCGTGGCAGATTTTTTTTCTGCAGTAGGTTGCCATTTCCTTCTGCGGTACACCAGTTGCCATTCAAGTCTATAGAACCCAGTTTGTCCTGCTATTTATCCATAGCCAAGGAGAGATGAAGATGATTCATACCTTTCCCAAGGTTATCAGCACGTAAGTGAATGTAATGGATTCGACTGGAATTCGAACTCGGTTCTACCGATTCCATTACTCCACCGTATCTCCTAGTAATCTGTATAGTGATCCGAAAAGAGAAATAGTACAGTAAATAGAGTAGATAATAGCGGTCCGTATAATAATAGAGGATAGACTAGAAATGACGATCCGTATAGTAATAGACGATAGGCTAGAAATAGCGATCGTTAGTTGTCAGCTACTTCCTACATATATGCGTTTCCTCTATGGTCACGTGATCTACTTAATTCAATAATGGGATCACCTGTGTTTGCTCACTGGAGATGTTCAGAGTCGAGTGTCGACTGTAACACTTTATTCATATATAACACGGATGTAATTTATCGCTATACCCAGAACTTCGTCCTGATGGAATGCAGTATATAAGAAAAAAACTTAAAATGATATATCTATACACCCACTATGTAGGACAATTTATGATAATCTATTTTACTGCAGTCGTAATGATATTTAATGAGCGTAACCTGGCACAAGGCTATGGACAGTTATTGAGATTTTTATTTATTACCATAGTCTCTAGCTTCCTAACAACTACATTACAATGAAACAACTTTTGTCTATATTTCTGAGATGAGGTATTATGTACATTATTTACATTATTCGGACTACTGTCTTCATCTTTGTCGCCACATTTATTATATTTATTATTCTTCAGATGGATTGAATGTCGAACTGAAGCATTTATTTCGCTCACTGGGGTAGACTGTAGAGATCCACGTGCTATGTTTGATTGATGTCAGTTATCCTGTTAATTTCCCTCTCCAACTTCTCCACTGCCTTAACCGGGTATTGAACTCACATTCTTTGGGTCCTGTCACTGGATCTAACCAACGCCTTTATCCACTGTGCCATGTGTCCTTGAGTATGAATTTCTGGTTATTATAAACCTAATGTCTTCAGCAACTATTTTTACCAGTGCTCATATTGCAATTTTTGCTGTTATCATTATATGTTTTTACCAGAGCTCATATTGCAACTTTGTTGTTATTATCGTTTTTCTCTGGCACTCCTTATTACTCCTTATTATACTTTTATTTTCTATTAATATTACTTTTTTTCCGCCATTTTTTCCGTCTTTTGGTATTTGCATTCGTTATGATTTTCCTAATTTGTTCTTTTCATCCATCTCCTTATTTTTTTGCGTGTAGGGAGTGGAACTTCCTTTCGATTAGTATCTCTTTTTTTTCTTTCTTTTTTTTCATCTGCCACCCCCTTTCTTTTCCTTGTCTCTTAGACACTTTTCTTCAATTCTCATCCACCTTCCCAGCTAACACGCTCGCCCTGGCCGACTAACGCAACCATCGTCTTTCTTCGCGCTAAAATACTTCATCCACTAGCCAGCCCAGAGCATTCACACGTATCGATCTAACAAGACTTCGTGCCTTTTAGCACAACCGGAAGATGAGTCAGTCGGACGACGCAAATCGAACATAAAATTCGCTAACCAAGCGGCAAATTTGACGAAACACAGGCAAAAATGATTTCGCTTCCAGAAGCGATAAAAACGTGGTACGGGCCGTCCTTGGTGGCTCGCTAAGTGGACATATCTCGAATCGTCTGTCCGTAAAACCATATGCTCTCATAATACTATATCACAGACTTGCTGCAACTGTTGAATCATCTGTTCCAGTATCTGTCTGTCTGTAAGTGCATTTATTTACTCATCATTACTATCTTTCCGGGCATCAAACAATCTCAACGAATGCATAGATTCTCGAGAATGCGCATTAGCATTAGTCCACACCCCTCTACACACATATAAACACACTCACACACATAGAGTAATTCATACACACACACACACACATATATATATATATATATATATATATATATATACACACACACACACACAAATGTTTTTTTTGTGTTTGCTTGTGCTTATGTGCGTCAGAGAGATTCAAATATATGTGCGCAATTTTTTAAAAGAAAAATTGCACCATAATATATATATATATATATATATATATATATATATATATATATATATATATATATATATATATATATATATATTAACGTTCTAATGAACGCTCACCACATTGTCAACCGTTTTGCATTTAAAAGCATAAGGAAAAAATATTTATGGTAATGGATAACAACGCATAGCTTTGTATAAATACTTGTAATAATGAACAACATATAGTTTTGTACTACTTGCACCCCTGAAGATGATCTTGGAAGAAGATGATCTTGGAAGAAGATGATCTTGGAAGAAGATCGAAAGTACTTGGGAAATGAAAATAAAAGAAATTTAAACAGATATATCAGATTTTTCTCATCCTTTAATATCAATACAGGGAAGATTATTCGTGAATATGAACGGATTTTTTTGATAATGTCTGTAATTTATTCAATCAGATATGCCTAAGAGAGAATTTTCTGCCTAAACACACACACACACACACACACACACACACACACACACACACACACACACAGACATATATATATATATATATATGTGTGGAAAAAGACAAAAGAAAAACTTATTTGAACTGTTAAAATGCAAAGAAAAATCAGCAATATTACTGATAATGACCTAGCTCTTAGGCCTCAGTCACTTTTCCCGTAAGGTAGTTTCCCTCTGCCTTTTCTATAAATACCTTCCTGGTAATGGTTCTGATGAACTTTCCTCTATGGTACCTAGACTTTATGAATTTAAGCAAAGTTCTAAGCAATATCTCATCAATTCGCAGTTCAATTGGCCAGATGTAGCCGCAAGTTCTACACTAACATTTTCTTCTCTCCCACATCTCATTTGTGGAACTCTCTTCCCTCTTGTTGCTTTCCAGCTAACTTTGATCTTCGAAATTTAAATGCAATTTCAGCCGTTATCTATTGTCTTTATTCTTGCTAAATGCCTCTTCCGGATGTCTCAGTTATCTCCCTTTAACTCAACTCCCCCAGGGACACATGGTCCAGTGGAGGAAACTGTTGGATCCAGTGACATGACCTAATAAGTTGTGGGTTCAATACATGAGATATGGCACATGGAATTAGAATAATTTACTCCGGTGGACGAAATAAAGAGTTCAGTTCGAAATTTTAACTACCTGAAGAAGGCCGGTGCGTACAATGGCCGAAACGTCGTAAATATGGCAATAAAGATGAGGACAACATTCTGAACAATGTAAATCGCATTTTCCAAACTGTGTTACAGCGAAATATTTCTTAATTTTATTTGGGTATTTATACGAAAATAAAATGGTGAAAAAATTGATTACTAAACGGACTAGTCAATTTCCGAAGAATTTCTTTTTTTCTTATAATACACTTCTTAAAGGCTGTGGAACAGGTCAGTACTCAGTATAAGAATAACGGGTTCGGTTATCAGTACAATAGTTGCTATGTTAAGGTCTCTTTTCAAACTTAGAGATGAATGATTGTCTACTTTTCGTGTTAGTGCCAAGTCTAAGAACCAAATTTTTCATTATGACTGTGCACGCAATAAATAAGGCCTAGTCTACCCCTTTATTTCCAACACTAAGCTAAAACAATCGGTTTATTAGACAACTTTCCCATTTGTTTGCTAAATTATATTTTAAGCTTACGTAAAAAGGAAAATATATTTACAGTGAAAAGGAAATCAGTTTGTGCAGATTTACGAAGAAAACTCGAATAATTTATTTAAATATTTAAAAATGAATTTAAATTCTTTATTTCTTCTTTCATTTTAATTCGTGCAACAGAATTTTATTAAATACTAAAGACGTCGATTATTTTTTTTGAATTAAACGCTCATAAATTATTCACCGTACTAATCTTTATTTTTGATTGGAAAAGGTTTCATTTAACAAGTATGGAAACCCATGAGCAACAAATGATTCTTTTCTGCCTATTTTCTATCTATGCAGCTGGTTTTATAAGATGCGCCTAGAAAGTACTTTAATTTATAACACGTTATGTAAAAAAAAACAAAAAAATTAAAACAAAAAAATCGTACGATATTATAACGGAAAAACTCAAGCTCATTCTTTACTTTTGGGAAATTAATTTTAATATCTCGATGTTGATATGAAAAGAGATTGTCAGCATCAGTTGACATCCATACATTCCTTACAATACTTTAGTTACTAACAACTACACTCGTTTAGAGTTAAAATGCCAATCCGAATTTATGGCTTCAATTACGTCTTATTTTAAATAGTTATTTTTCTACGTATTTTAATTACTTTGCTACCTTTCATGTTTATTCAAATTATCCGAGGAACTTCATTTATAATAGTTAAAAAACACTGTATTGTGTAATTAAAATTTTCTTTAAAAATGAAAAATACCCTCCCTAGAAAACTCATTTAAACACACACACACAGAGTCTTGTCTATTTTATGTAAATTCTTATCATATCGTCTGATAAGCTTAATAACCTTATCATTAAAAGAAGAAAGAAAATCACAATATTGATACATATTTTTAATCCTATCTAAGCTTTCGGCTTACATAAGCCATTATCAAAGATGAGAATTACATTACAATAAATCAAACGATACACGGACATAGCAATAATGATAGTCTGTTTCTGTTTATATGGATGATTTCGAAGCAACGACAAAATCGTGCATACAAGACGCCGGAAGCGAAAATCACACCGCAGCTCATGACGTCACACACATGACCACGCGAGAGTGAAAACGAGAAGTATTAAGTATGGGAAGTCGTTCGTATAAACCGATGGCGTCTGTTATCAATTATAAGAATTTAAGAATATTTTTGGAGATTTCATAGTTTATTTTGTTGAGGTTAGGTTTCAATATAGCTTTTTGTTTATTGTTTTCATGTTTAAGTATAGTTGTATTTTCAACGATGCTTTCCCGGAATTGTGTATGTAGCCAGGCATGTTGTTTTAAATGCCTAAAAATGTTAGAGTTATGATAACTCTAACATTTGTCTATATTATTTAATGAAACATTAATCAATGAAAAAATGCTGCCTAAATACACACAATTTGTATATATATATATATATATATATATATATATATATATATATATATATATATATATATATATATTAGAGTGTGCAGCTTATATCTAATATCATAAAGAAACAATTTCTGCAAAGAATTACATAGCAATGTTAATGTGATTAATGGTAAAATCATTTTGCTAACAGGACTTAATGAGGCCTTAACTTGCTATTAATTCCTTGAATAATTAGATCCTAATATATTTACGTCATCAGATCCGCGGCACAGTAATAATCACAATCCTAAATTCTGTGGAAAACTACAACGACATGTTTACTCTACTAAATGGATTATACTAAGTCTATTTCACATTAACAGATAAATACATATAACAAGAAAATTTCGTGGATGTATAATTCAAAAAAAAATTTCACATTGATCTATTTGAACAAGAACTTTTGCGTTGCGGCATCGCACACTCCAAAACCTATGCTCAACTGCAAATAAATAGCATAATTTAATAAACATCTTTCGTTCTGCACATATTTTGTCATAGTTTTTACCTATACATGGGAAAATTGCGCCCTGAATGTGACAATTTGAAACTGTCGAAAGTACCTGACATGTGTCTTCCATCTGACAACAACAAAAATATAAGCATTTTATTATTCGAGGAATTGATAGTAAGTTAATATCTCATTAAGTCCTGTTAGCGAAGTGATTTCTCCATTAATCGCATTAACATTGCTATTTAATTCTTTGTATATATTATTTCTTTATGACGCACACAGACACACACATACATACATATATATATATATATATATATATATATATATATATATATATATATATATATATATAGTATATTTAGGCAGTAACCCCTCCTTTATACAAGTTTCATAGAATACAACTGACAAGGCACTGAGATTAAGTTTTTTATTAAATTTGTATCGCGCTTGTACAAGTGGTCTCATTTCTGGATATCGACGGTGTAAAAACTGTTTAAATGGTCTGTGGATAAAAAGGTGGTTTCGCCCATTATCAAGGATATTTTTTCTTTAGCTGAACACGTAGATATTTTTGCATATGTAAATATAGGGATGAGAATGTTTTTCATTTACGAACACGGTCATATATACATATATATATATATATATATATATATATATATATATATAGATAGATAGATAGATAGATAGATAGATAGATAAAGAGAGAGAGTTTATCAAAAATACTTTGACAAACGTTGGAGACGGGTTCTTCACGCCAAAATAAGGACAAGAGTCCATATAAACATATACCCACAAATACTTCGTTTTTGAGTTATTAAGTTTAAAGAAGGTTTACTGTAGATGTCGGTGTGTTGCCATTCGGACTAGGTTACATTTGTCATTCGTGTACATTTGTAGCTGGTGTGAGTTAGGATGGGAGGTTCGTTCACTTCCAACATGCCCAACGAATTTTACACTTACGGTTAGTCAGTTATTTCGGTACCTCGAGCACTTCATAAGTGTCAGAACATTCAGAAATAAAGAAGATATTGAAAATAATTTTACAAGGAATTTTTCGGAGACTTATTTAAACGTGAGATGGAAAATGTGCTTTCTCATTGGCCTTCAGACATTGAAAGTGAGGGTGTTTATATTTTTTTGTCAATAATATTTAAGCAGATATAACTTATATTTATTTTTATATCCTTTCCTGCAGAACGACATTAGTTTTCGAACAGACTAATTTATTTATATATATATATATATATATATATATATATATATATATATATATGAAGAAAAATATACAGAAAAAACAAACAAAAATCCTAATATGCAATTATGCTGTTTTAATGTTAATATAATTTATGAGGCAAGCATAATATCTATCTCACGCACGGTGAATACTAGACCTGGCTTCTTTAATACTTCCTCTTTTCTAGCAAGATTAATGCTCGACAAACGTACATATAAGTTTTTAATTAAAATAAAATTCTTTTCATTTTTCATTCAAAATACTCTATTTTAGGAATACGTTTTCACAACATCGCCCACGTGACGCCGACGTGATCATATTGAAACGGAACGCTTATCTTGAAAAATTTCAGTTGTCTGTTTTGATTAGTTTTACTCTTATGTCCATCGTCTTTTCATTTTGAATTAAATATAGTCTAATGTTAATTATGTTTTATGAATATGTCCTGAAGATGTTCTACTAGACCGAAACGTCCGACGCTGACATTATATTAACATTAAAACAGCACAATTGCATATTAGGAGGCCAAGAAGGTTCCGTCGGACGCTCGTGGGTGGTTTTTTAATTTTTCATATCTGTCCAAGTCCTTTTAGTTGTCTGTTTTTCGTCACTTAACGAAATAACATTTTCATTTGAATTTTTTTTTTCTTTCTTTGGCCAGCCGGTCTGTAGTTGATAATAAGATGTCTTCCCGTACCAATAGTTTGTTTTCATATCCTTAGATAACACAGCCGATGCCAAATGCCTTCTTTCCCTTTCTTTTTACTCAGAATTTCCTTGTCATTGTAATGACACTCTTTCGCCATTTGTTACTTAACAAAATATCCTTTTATCCATTGTCTCTTAGCCGTGTGTGTGTTCTTGCTTATCACTCACGATTCGGTTCTTAGCGTCTCCTTTTCTTCTTTTCTTTCTTTTCCCTTTCTGCCTCGTTAAATGGTGCCACACACACACACACACACACACACACACACACACACACATATATATATATATATATATATATATATATATATACAAAGAAATAATCACACATAGAATCAATCAGCAATATTAATGCGATTATTGGCGACATCCATCGCTAGTAGTATAATGTATGCATTAAAATACTGTTAATCCACAGAGTGAAGTGATCCTCGTCTATAAAATTGATGTCTGTTGTTTCCAGTTTATGTGTTCTTAAAATGCTAGTACTTACGAATAGTCTTCTATTCATCATCAGGCATGTGTTTTTTCCTTATAAAATCAAAAACTTGAAGACGAAATAATTGTTTGTTTAACAGTATTTTAATGCATACATTATACTACTAGCGATGGATGTCGCCAATAATCGCATTAATATTTCTGATTGATTCTATGTGTGATTATTTCTTTGTATGTAAATTATATGCTGCCTAATGTTTTATATATATATATATATATATATATATATATATATATATATATATATATATATATATATATATATATGACCATGTTCGGGAATTTAGAAAATCGTTTCCGAACACCTCGATATATGTACATGACTGTGTTCAGAAAAAAATCGACCAACTCAATATATATATATATATATATATATATATATGTGTGTGTGTGTGTGTGTGTGTGTGTGTGTGTGTGTGTGTGTGTGTGTGTGTGTGTGCAGTCTTCATAAATAACAAATCTTTTCGTTTTCGATTGATATGCAAAACCCATTTTTCATCAACTGTAAAACCGCGATGTAAAAACAAATGTTTGACACTCTTGGTTAAAAAACTTGTGGCAGTCTTGGTTAAAAGACTTTTGATACACTTGTTTAAAAGATTTTTGGCACTCTTGGTCAAAAGATTTTTGGCACTCTTGATCAAAAGTCTTTTGGCAGTCTTAGTTAAAGGACTTTTGACACCCTTGGTTAAAAGGTTCCTGCAGATGATGAAAGTTGTGCCTGTTTTCCCCAATTAAACTATAAGCGACACATTGTCGGATAGAAGAGATGATAAACTAATTCGAGGCACATTTCTCTACCATTCCTCCTCAGTTATGCCTTGGTTGGTTGGCTGCGAAAAACATAATTACTTTCCGAACAACCTAATAAAATATAATTGATATACTTTGAGTAAATAAACCTCTTATGAAAAAACAGTAAAATGCGAAGTAAAATAAAACATTGCTTTTGTTTGATAACATTTTAATTTTATTTTCAAATTATATTGTACACGTAGAGTAGGTAAAAGAAAAAATATTCTCGCTAAAATATTTTTTAGATTTTCAAACATGCAATGAGAAAATAATGAGGTATTTCTTTAATTTTTTATATTTTCTGCCTTGTTTGCGCGAGAAATGTCATTATTAAATAATATTTTAATAATCAATTAATGACGGAATTCATTAATAATCGTTATCTAATACAAGTTAATACATTTTTATAGTTTTTTGTTAATCAGAAAGGAATGGGTTTAGCATGTATGGAAGCCCAGTTATGTAATAACCAGAAAATTTCCCTTTTGATATTCGATGCAGGACAATATGACTGTTAAAAATCTCTTGAATATTTCAAGCCGTTTCCCATGATCATCTGGTGTTATCAGATATTTACAGATATCTATTATGGTTTGGCAAAATAGGTCCCCACCCGATTGGGTAGAACACACAGGTAGCGAAGTGGGTTATGAATTATTTAATATATGCCATCAGTAAAATAGATATGTGAGAGATTCAAAGTGACCATTTGATGTTCATAAGTAAAAAAAAAAAAAAAATAAGTGAACTATGTAAAAAACATATAATTTAAAAATTTGGGGATCAAGTGCAACTCAACCGGAAGGCAGATAATTCCAGTAATTGGCTTATATAATCAATTCTAGACAGAACACTCGTAAATACGAGCATTCATCGGAGATTCATAGTCAGGGTTACGGTTAGAGTAAGAAGAAGTGTAAAATAAGACGGAGAAAGAGTTCTTGCTGTTCGACGTGAAGATCTGGTCCGTTAGTCTTTTCTTTGACAATATAGAAGTAGCAACAACGGCGCCCTAAGTGTCATTTACCTGCAACCAGAAAGAACTGCATATATCGGAAACGACAGACTTGTTTTCTTCCTAAAGCGACATCTCGAAACATTTCTCCCCATGTGATATCTTGCCTTCAGTTTTCTTGTTTCCTAGTTTTATTCACACTGACACCAACAGAAATCGAAAGACAATGTGCAGCAGAAGCTGACCCTTCGACGAAAACTCATTCTGAGAGTCGGGCTTATGTTCACAATAGAAAAAAGAAACTATACCTTCCGATGTTCCTCTCTACCGCATGCAAAAAGTCCGTGTTTCGGTAAATGAGAAGGGAGGAGTTTGCCATATATGGAGGCGCCGGCATGTAATAACCAGAGCATTTCCTTTTAGATATTCGATTTTCGTCAGTAAGACTGTTTAAATGATCTAATCCGTTTCAGATAATCGTCCAGTGTTATCATATATTTATAAATTTACATTATTGCAAGAAGAAACATTATCGTCACCCGTCACTATCTGCCAAAGTAAAAATGTCTGTAGACAGTCATATAGAGGTCAGTAGCTATATAGCTGCTTTTTTTTCTAGAATTCAAATGTATGTTCCACAATGAAATTCTCTTGATTATTTATATTTAGTTGAACACTTCAGTAGCGACTTTTTCGTCGCTTTATTTAATCCGTTCATATTGCCAAATAAGAACGAAAAGTAATTTTCATCATACCAGAAAATGATTCCTAATTTCCTAGAATTAGCACAGCAGGATATGAAACTAAAAACGATCATATGTAAACGTTCAAAAGAACTAATTTTAATACGTACCCGAATGAAAGACCACCCTAGGTATGACTATAAACTACATCCGCGTCCAGGGTATGACTATAAACTACGTCCAACAGCAAGGTCTCTGATCAGGAGGCTTTGAGAAGCCTGGAACCACCTCTTAATTGCTGGTGTTTCCGGGTCCACCCTGACCTGGGGTGGTAGCACCTGTTAGGATCCCAGCTATGGGCAAATAGTTAACCACGAAACTGGGGTAAAAAAAAAACATTATGAAAGTGTAAAACTAGGTTTTAATACCAGAAATACTTTGTAAAAAAAGTAATACCAGAAATAAATTTTTGAAGAACAACTATTACTAACAATACGTTTTTGAAAAAAAAAATTAACTGCAATACATTTTTTAAATTATATTACGAGCTATACAATTTTTTAATTATATTACAAGGTATACATTTTTTTTTAATTATATTACCAGCGATACATTTTTCTAATTATATTACCAGCTATACATTTTTGAGGAAAAAATATTACCAGAAATAGATTTTTGACAAAACAAAAATATTACCAGGAAAAAAAGTTGTCGGCATTAAATGACCTATTGAGGTTGATATACCGTAAAATAAAACAAACCAAACCAAACCGAACGAAAGAAAAGAACGTAATCCGACTTCAGTATATTTCAAGGCTACGTGGTTTCGATTCTCTAAACATATAAAAAGACCATCCGAATGTTAAACGTTCATGGCTTGGTTTAGTTGAATTCGTTTTGCGGTATATCAGTGTTTATGGGTTATTTAATACCGAAATTTAAATTTTTGAACGCAATTGCATGCCTTCAACTACAGATAAAATGTATTGTGGGCCATTTTGCTATAAAATGTATTGTTGGTAATTTTATTATAAATAAGGTATTGCTGGTATTTTTACTATAAAAATGTCTCTTTTTATATTTTAATGTGTTTTGCCTTTGTTTGAGGGATCATTATTTTCTCATAGTTGGGACCCTGACAGGTGTTACCACCACAAGTTAATGTAGACCTGGGAACAACAGCAATTAAAAGATGGTTCCATGCTCCTCAAAATTTCCAATCTTCCGGTCAGAGACCTTTCTACCTGATGTAGTTTATCTTCATACACAAGACTAAATTTTTTTGAAAAAATTCTCGTTTTGAACCGTGCAAATTTTTTTAATGTTCGCTACTGAAATTGAGTTCTTATGTTCTTTAGGGAACAAAGAGGTGTGGAAGGATAAGAATCAGCTGCTCGGAAGGCGAAATCGACGGGGCCGAGTTCGAATTCATGCTGAGTTCTCTACATTCACTTTCGTACAAATAACCTTGGAAAACGTAGGAATCCGTATCTTCTCTACATCTCTGCATTAAATCGAAAGTGGGGCTATGAAATGACAGAAAACTTTATACGTTGTCACAATTAACTACGGTGTGGGCTTAGGGGACTCTGTGATCTCGATTGAGGTTGGTTAAAAATGTTTTGTGTGATACTATATTTTACTTTCTTTGAACTTTTAGATGAATTTATCCACAAGTGAACCTTAATGATCAATCAATTAAATAACCAGAGTTCTGTTTATTTTATTTTTTATTTTTATTTTTATTTTATTTTTATTTATTTATTTATCTATTTTTGCTAGTTTTTTTAATTTAATTTTTTTCGTTGCTCTGACGATTGCAATCGGAACGCCTTAAAATTGACCTTTATTGCAAGCAGTGGGAAAATGACGAGACATAAATTTCAAGCTCTATATCTCGAAAAGTCTTTTTCTTTGCATAAACAACGCTTAGAACATTGAGAAGAAAAGAAACATTTAAAGAAAATTTGGGGACTAAAATGGTCTAGCCATATAAACAAAATCTTGTTCAGAATATAGGGTAATTTAAGGTACTACTATTGCTAATAATAATAATAATCGATAGTAAACAAATTACATTATTTATATTCGAACTATTGTCCTCATCTTTGTTGCTTTTACCACAACGTTTTGGCCGTTGCGACATCCGGCCTTCCTCAGGTGTACATTGATTTGGTTAACCTACACAGTATTCCGAAATGAACCCTTTATTTAATCTACGGGGTTAGACTGTTCTCGTTCCACTGCTTATGTGTTGGTTCTTATTTTCTGGAAAAAAAAACAATATGGCGTTTAAAAATCATAATGATGTAATAAAAAGAAGAGGACACGAAATAATGAGAAAAAAGAAACGGTCGTTCATAAGACATTTATTGCTTATTTCCAATCGTCTGACTCATTTTTAATGTCTGGGTTGTAACGCTCTCGAAAACCAGATTGATTGATTGTTCTGTTTTAACGACATATCAGTTCCAACGGCCATAGGATGATGAAAAGATTTTTTTATTAAATATATGGCTTGTAAACAATCCAGTGATTCGTTGGTTCCATCACTCTCCAGTTTTGCCTCTAGAACAAAATTATTTAGTACAATAAAAGAACAAAAATTAAGAAGACAGGAGATAAGGATAGACATTGCATTTAAATCTTTGAAGATCAAAACTGACTGGGAAGCGAAAAGCCGGAAGAGATTTCCACAAGTGAGAAGTGCAAGAGAAGAAACATATAACTTACGGTTACATCTAGTCATTTCAACTGTAAAATGGTGAGACCTTGCCACTAATTTAGTACTGCAATTAAATTCATAATGTATAGGTTTCATATATCGCTATATTATATAGTTATAAAGACGTCCTGACCAGCGTAAAGAAGAGGAAGCTGAAGTAATGTGGCCACATAACCATGCTACAAGGAAAAATGGACGCCGAAGAAAGTAAAGTGATGGTCGGTCAACTTTGTCGAATGGACCAGCGAAAGCTTTGCCCAGACCCAGGGGCTGGCCTATGATCAGATCAAGTAGAGGCTTCTTGTTGAGCAAGCCACCATGAAGCACCTGAACGACCTTGGCGGTTTATGGGACAGGAAAAAGAAGATTACTACAGTAACTAAGCATTTCCTTAATTTTCGATTTATTACAGCTTATTCTGTAAAAATATGTGCCGTAAACCCTTCATAAAGTAGTCGTTCATGGCTCCCCGCAACTTCTTATCCTTTGTAGCAATGTTTGCCCTCTTACTGTTCCAGAGTTCGTTAGTCAGACTACTCGAAATTTTTTCTTACCTCTGAGTGTGAAATTCTCCATACCATCCTTCGCCCTTATGTGTCAGAATTTTCAACTACCTCCTATTCCGAGTTGAAGTAAAAGTGAGCTGTTTTTGTTTTCATTTCCCTTAAAATTTCGTTGTAGCTCACATACTCCGTCCATGGTATTCTCATCATCTTTCTGTAGAAACCATATTTCTCCTGTTTCAGATCTCCAGTTTATCTGTAAGAAAATTATCCAGTATTCGCTGGCGTATAAGAAGACCGATATTACATAGCAGTTCAGCACTATTTTTTTTAATTTATTTCTAACAAAATGTTCTTGTCTCTTGATACTTTATTTAGCTTCTAGAAGACTTCTTTCTTTAATCGACACACCTTCGGATTTCGATGTCAGGTTTTTCATGGTCTGTTAAAACACAGTAAACACACTTGAATTTATGTACTTGCTCGATTTTGGCGTCTTCAACGAGCAGTTCACGTCTTGATCTCTCTGTCTCTCTGTCTGTCTCTCTCTCTCTCTCTCTGTCTCCCTCTCTCTCTTTTTCTCTCTCTCTATATATCTTTCTCTCTATATATATGTATTTCTCTTTCTCTCACTCTTTCTCTCTCTCTTTCTCTCTCTCTCTCTGTATATATCTTTTTCTCTCTTTCTTTCTCTCTATATATATCTTTCTCTCTCTCACTCTCTGTATATATCTTTCTTTCTTTCTCTCTCTCTATATATATATCTTTTTCTCTCTCTTTCTCTCTATATATATCTTTCTCTCTCTCTCACTATTTCTCTCTCTTTCTCTCTGTATATCTTTTTCTCTCCCTCTTTCTCTCTCTATATATCTTTCTCTCTCTCACTCTCTCTCTCTGTATATATCTTTCTCTCTTTCTTTCTCTCCCTCTATATATATCTTTCTCTCTCTCTTACTCTTTCTTTCTCTCTCTTTCTTTCTCTCTTTATATATATTTTTCTCTCTCTCTCTCTTTCTCTATATATATATCTTTCTCTCTCTCACTTTCTCTCTCTGTGTATATATCTTTCTCTCTTTCTTTCTCTCTCTCCATATATATCTTTCTCTCTTTCTCTCTCTCTCTCTCTCTCTATCTCACTCTCTCTCTCTCTCTCACTCTCTCTCTCTCTCTCTCTTTTGCTAACGACTATACGTTCTATTAGGTTGGTGCAAAAATAATGACGTAATAATGTCGTTTTTTGACGTTAAAAAATACGCCAAAAAACGACATTATCACGTCATTATTTTTACACCAACCTAATAGTTTCTTGCAATTGATGATTATTACCTTCTTTTGCTTTCTTTTACTACCTTGTCAAGTAGTTTCTGTGTTTACTGTAAGTATTTTTATTGGGACCAGTAGAATCTGATTGTTAACATAACTATTATTATTATTATTATTATTATTATTATTATTAGGTTGGTGCAAAAATAATTTCGTTTTCTAACATATGTTACTATGTGAGAAAACGAAATTATTTTTGCACCAACCTAATATAAATTCTCAGTTTTAAAGTGTGAGGCTAAGGAAGACTAATTTGATGTTAACTTCCTCTTTTGTTTCTCCTTTTATTGATTAGTGATGTATTTGTCGGACTTGTCTGGTCATGCTCCAGTTAAACCCTTATTTGTTTCTGTTATTTATTTATTTTAGTTCATTCTGCTACGTTTTAAGATCTTTGCCTTTTAAAAGCCATTTTATATACTGGCATCACTTTCGTCCCGATGGGAATAGACCTCTTCAATAATAAAAGTTGTTTTCTTTTCAAACTACGTACCAACAATAAAGCAATGACCAGATTTCGATAGAAGGATTTAGTGAACATAGGTTTTCGACCAGATGCCAATAAATGAGGTGTCGTTGAAAAAAATAATTTATTCTTTTTTTTTTGTCTTTCTTTTCATCCTCTCACTTTATTTATCATTATTATTAGTAATAGTAGCATTAGCAGCAACAGTAGTAGTAGTAGTATCGTATTCTGAAAAAAAATGAGATCATGTATCTCATTACTAAAGCTATTTCTACCAATGAATTTTTTAGACACTTCAGCTTCGATATATTCACACCTCTCTCTCTTCATCGCCTCCACCTCTCTCTCCTTCCCCTCCCTCTCTCTCCATCATCACTCTCTCTATCTTTCTATCCTCTCTCTCTCTCTCTCTCTCCATTCCTCTCTCTCTCTCGTTTTTTTTTTTTTTTTTTGGTTTTTGCTAGTAATAGTAGCATTAGCAGCAACAGTAGTAGTAGTAGTATCGTATTCTGAAAAAAAATGAGATCATGTATCTCATTACTAAAGCTATTTCTACCAATGAATTTTTTAGACACTTCAGCTTCGATATATTCACACCTCTCTCTCTTCATCGCCTCCACCTCTCTCTCCTTCCCCTCCCTCTCTCTCCATCATCACTCTCTCTATCTTTCTATCCTCTCTCTCTCTCTCTCTCTCCATTCCTCTCTCTCTCTCGTTTTTTTTTTTTGGTTTTTGCTAGTGGGGGAGACTGGCGACTCATCTGAAGTCAACGATCTCCCAAAACACGTATTCATATTCTAGACACTATCAATAAATCATGTATCAGCTTATTGACTTATTACAATGGGATGACTTCAATCTAGTCTGCTAGTTAATCAGTGATAATGGAAAGTCTTTTGCTTAGTTGATATTCCTTTGTTTGTCAACTCCTAACTACAATTTCCCAAAATTTGTGGCCCATATTCAAATAAATATACATGATATTTACATCCCGATAAGGTCGTTGTCAACTGAAGTTTTCCAACAACAACATGCAATCTTTTCCAGCCTAAAGAACAGGAAAATAGAGCGACTATTTTCCCTTCGTGTACAGAATGAGAATTCGACGTCTAGCCTCAAATCTATAATTTAAAACAAGGTGCAAGAATCTGGATATTTCTCAAGTTCATCGTACAAGCTGAAGAATAAAACACATACCGATAGATAGATAGATAGATAGATAGATAGTCGGAATAGAGATAGATTGATAGAGAGTCGAAACCGATATATAAAAGGGTATTTTTAAAAACAGTGGTTCATACCGCTATTAACGCATTGCTCTTCAACCGAATTGAATTGAGCTCTCCGGGACACTGGCGTATTTCGCATAAAAAACGTTAAAATTTCATTCCTCTAGGGAATAGCCTAGGGGTAGAATCTCTGACTAATACCAAATCGGTCAGGTTTCGATCTCAGCTTGAAGCAGTTTGAAGTGCTGTGATACAGCGAAACAGTCTGTCAGTGGATGACAATATAGTAGCTCCACAAAGGATTTAAAGGTTGAAGTGCGGTTAACAGATGACACTAACAGCCCAATAATTCACATACACACACACATATATATATATATATATATATATATATATATATATATATATATATATATATATATATATATATATATATATATATATATATAATAAAAGATAATAACAAAATAATTATATTAGATATACGCAAAAGTATATAATATAGAACGCATAATCTGGCGTGACACAAAATAGTAATTAGTAGTTGAACAAGGCCAATACACTCAAACAGTTAGTGAATACGCTCACAACCTCGGTCAATATGATTTTGCAAATTGTGTTATCACAACAGCTTTAATTTTGCATGTTTTATATGATAACTTAGACTTTGATGTCTTAAGAGACTGTCAAATCTAAAACGACTATTACTTGCTGAGATGATCGCTTATAGCGTGAAACTAAAATTCATCATGCAGTGCTTTCTGCTCTGTGCCATATTGGATAGTTATACAAATTGGTATCGACTGTTTGTCCTATATGCTACATCGATTGGTTGATTTGTTGTCGTTTTTATGGCTTATCAACCTTGCAGAAAAATATTTTAAAGCCAGAAAATAATTTTTTATTGTAAGAATTTTTTGTAGATAATAAGGATTTACTGATAAAAGTCCTACCAGTTAACGGATGGCTAGGAAGAGAAGAGGTGAATTTCTACCATTCCCAGGAATATTGAGTGTAAGTGAATATAATAAACAGAACTGGAATGGAAACTTGGCTCTCCGATTTCCAATCCGGAACCGTTATCCATTACACCACCCACACATCCAAGCTTACAGCATCTGGTATAACCAAGCGGTCACCCATGTAGGTACTGACCCGACTCGATGCTGTTCAACTTCGGTAATCGTACGAGAAAATGTGTTTCAACATAATATGCTTGTAAGTCTTATACTGCATCGAATTTTTTACTGTTTGCCATATCGAGTGGGCCTACAAATTTGTGAGTCGGGTGCCATAACCCTTCTTCTTTGTTCTCTATCGGGTGGGTGCATAAATTTGCGTTGGGTGGCATATCCAGTACGTATACACGTTTTCGTTTCCTGCTATATGGCCGAGTGGTTTGAGCGTTCGCATTCTGCCTGTGAGACACGGGTTCGAATCTCACCATGGTCAATTTTGAAAGTGCTTGAAAACCATACCAAGCCTTGTGAGTGAAAATGGGTAGATGGAACCCTTAGGGACCATCGATAGCTGTTCTAGCACGAATTTACAAGCGTAACTTGAGAGTTCTGGCCTTGTTCAAAATTTTGATTACGCTAAACACGTTATCTCTCCCAGAAGCTGTAACTAAGGTCTGCTCAGCATAGCTGGGCTCTGTGGGTATTGAATAAACACAAATGTACCTGAACAAGCGCCTGCAATAGGGATTGGCTAGACGCCCTAGTCGGTATTTACTAGCCCCCCTCCAAACACAAGGGTAGATGTGGCACAAGACCGAATTTAACGTGGGACATCCGAGCCCTTAGGCTCGGCCAAAAATTCCCCGTAGACCCCCGCATAAACGGGATCGGGTCTGTCTACCACCCCGAACGAGACTCTGCCCTTCGGCATAGCCTCGTCCCGGTTCCTCTCTGCCTTCGGGCAGAGAGTTCGACCATCACTTCTTTTTGAAAAGATAGCCGCCCTAGTAAATACGAGTGTCCAGCTTAAAATATCGGGAAAGTATATTTGATTGTTATATATATATATATATATATATATATATATATATATATATAATTGTATATTTGACTATTAAGTAGAACTATCCAGTCGAATTAGTGTGAATTATTGTGCGTTGATGATTTGGGGTTTTGATTTAGGATTTATCGGACGTTAAGTCGAGCCTCGCTACTAACAAGGTATTCACTGAAATGGTTAATTATCTTTGGTTGACTTTTATTTCTTTGTTCTTGTTAAGTATTTATTTGCGTTTGTAATTAAATACTGTTTTATTTAACATAGAAATCTTATGTTATACTTAATTATTAACGGTCGCCTTACGTAAAAAAAAAACTTATCGAATCGGTGCGAATCCGATGTTATACAGAAACGATCGCATCGTTACGGACTCGAAATTCAGACAGAAATTCTTTGTTTTGTTTTTTTTCGCTTAGGCTGTGATTTTTTTTGTTTTTGTTTTTGTTTTTTGATCATATTGGTTTTGTTTTTTGTTGGGTATTTTTGTTTTGTTTTTTTTCATGAATATACTTATTCACTGGAGTATGTTAAATACGAATCAGTCTTGATTCAACAATTCATTGTTTAAAATCAGCTCACGAGAAAGAACTCGCTAATGAAATCTGGCGACAGAAATCGCATATTTATCGCTTCTAAGATATTGGAATATTTTAAAACTTTTTCTTTTAGAAGCTTCCGTTCCTATTGCCTTCTCCGTCAATTTCGCTGACATAGTGCAGAAATCAATATAGACTTTTGGGTGATTGAATACCAAATAAAACAGGTTTATGGAGTCTCAAATTTCGGCAGTTGCGAAATGTCATCAGATCTTTACAACTGAATGACCTTAAAATGAAATCTACACCTGTGCACATCATGCAACAGACAGATTAAACCGGAAGATTTTCGGTTTTCTTTAGCAATTGCACAGAATTCTTTACTCTTCTGACACAAAATACAAGACAAAAAAAGTGGAATAATCTGGACATGACATTAAATAATTCTATTCTTCTTTATTTATTTATCTATTTATTTATTTATTAATGTTTTGTAAAATATTTTCGCTAACATGGGCCGAATACGGTGTTTACACTAGCCTTTTAGATTTCATTATAAAATGGCGCCAAGTTTGTTTTTTTTAATCATTTTTTTCTGGAAAAACTATATATATTTCTTCAGCTGATAAATTATTCAGTATAATGTATCTATACAAGACAGACAGACAGATAGATAGATAGATAGATAGATAGATAGATAGATAGATAGATAGATATTAACAAACTGATATATATATATATATATATATATATATATATATATATATATATATAGAGAGAGAGAGAGAGAGAGAGAGAAAGAGAGAGAGATCTGGTTAGATAGATCTGATCAGAAAGAGTATGTGTGTATGCATGTGGAAGCAAAATCATCTGATATGGACATTTGCATATGACATCTTCAAACAAGGATAAAAATCAGAATAGATAGATAGATAGAGAGAGAGATAGATAGATAGATAGATAGATAGATAGATAGATAGATAGATTTCCATAATGACTCCGAATATATTGTGTTATATTTTCCCTCCAAATCGCTGTCATTTGACAATACTCGATATTCGCCTTTCATGTATGTTTGTTTTCGCGCATGGGTGCATCTATAAAACAGGGAGAAACTGTCCCACAATTTTATGTTTTTTGTCTTACTTTCTTTTCATTCTCATTATTGTAACTCATATTTTTACCATTTTTTCTCATGCTATTACTTTCTTTCTTCTTTTTTATCACTCTTTTATTCCTCTCTCCCTTTTCCTTTCCCTTTTTTCTTACCATTCCTTTTCTCCTTACTCTTCTCTTTTTTATTTCTATTTTCTTCTTCCTCTCCGATTTATATTTGTACTTTCTTTTCTCTCTTTCCTTACTTTAATTTTCACTTTTACCTCCGCTCTTTTTCGCTCTTCTTCTTCTTCCACTCAAATGTGCACACACCTAGTTTACTCTCTAATATAAATACACACGCAATCCCCCTTTCTTTCTGTTTGCGTCTAGCCCTTTATTTCTCTGCGCATCTAACTCACGCACCCGCTATATAGAGAGATGGGGAAAAAGAGCGTCAAAGGTTCATAGAGAGGAGTTGCATGCTTAAATCTTTACCCATTTGCTAACGTTTTTATTTTGCACTCTTTTTATCCTTTTTCTTTCTTTTTCAATCTCTTCTATCCATTTTTTTCTCTCACTGGCTCTTGTTCTTCTTCCTTCTTCTAAATCTTCTTTCTCACGCACGCATACACACGTAATCTCTCTTTATCTCTTTCTCTCTCTGATTATCTAAATCATCTTTAACCACTCGCCTTTTGCCTCTTTTGCTCTTCTCTTTTTTTATCTTTTTCTTACTTTTTCTGTCTCTCTTACGTTTTCTTCCGCCTTCTGGACCCAACTCTCATTCTCTATCTCTCTCTCTTTCTCTCTGTAATACAAATGTGCATGCAAACTTTCTTTCTTTCATTCACTCTCTTTGTTCGTTTAAATTATCTTCAGTCTTTCCCTTTTTCATTCAAATACTTTCTTAAGCAAAATAACGTTTTCGTTTTTTTGTTTTTTTGTTTTTTAAATCATTATCTTTTATTAACGTTCATACGCATGTCACGTGACATCTTCAGTAAGAAGAGGACGTCTTGTCTTGGAAAGCTTTTGTCGCAAAATTATTAAAAATTCAATCGAATATCATACTCGCTAAGCATAGTTTTTGTACATTTTATTATATATATATATTTTTTTTTTTTAGAAAAGTAATGAAAAAAAATCCCTTCTTTGATTTCGTTTAAAATCACGATCGCTTTATTCCATTCTTACTCTTCTTTTTTTCTGTTTTTTTTTTTTTTTTTTTCATCGTTATCTTGGTCTCTCCTAACAAAGGAGAGTTCCAACTGCAAGAGAAGTTAACCACTTCTAAAAGTTGGTAAATCTTTTACCCAATACTGCTTGGACGAGCAGCAGCTGATTTCTGAACGCCCACCATTTTCTCAAATCCTTCAGGTGATTCGACGGCTTCTCACCGTCTATTCACCATCTAGAAAGGAAAACAAAAAAAAAACACAAAACCACAAAGAAGATAAATCTAAATGTCTTTCAATTTTATCAACGAAACCTTTATTGCATACGTATTAACATTTAATATCAGCTGAACAAACTTTGTGCATATTTCGATAATATTGCATCCTTATTACTTGTTTTGTTTTCTGATATTTTCTTGTATTTATTCTATTTTTCAAGGTGGGCTACAGATGCATCTTTTATTTATTTGTCTATAGAATATTAAATGACATTCATGGGATTTACAGATTATATTCAATCGAATCATTGCCAAAGCCAAGTATTATCTTTGTTCTTTGTTAGAAAAACACACGCACACAATAAAATGATCCCAGAAAAGAAAATGCTGACAATCTTTAGTTATTATTGGTTATACCATTATTACTCTTGCTGTTGTTTTTAAAATCGCTATATTTTTTTCTTATTTGTGATTATAGATAAATTTGTTTCTATTCTTTTAATTTTTTTTTGTGTGTGTGTGTGTGGGGGGGGGCATTATCACTAAAATTCGTCCTGCGTTTTGCATCTTTATACAGCTAAATCGTTTACGACTAGCAAGAAATTTAAAACAAAGGAATCAATTCGAAAATTTTATCATACAGACCCACCTCAAAGTGTGGTGGCAAACAAGCCAATTTCCTATACCATTATGAATAGTCAGAGTTCAATCTTTACTCTGTACAATAACCATCCGACTCTACAGCTGACTGATATCCGTCTCCCAGAGCGTTGGCCATCAAGTTAATCTATTAGGTTGGTGCAAAAATAATGACGTAATAATGTCGTTTTTTGACGTAACGTCAAAAAACGACATTATTACGTCATTATTTTTGCACCAACCAAATAACAGGATATTGTGATTGCAATGAGTTCTTTTTTTTTTTTTCTTTAAAATCTAAAACGTGCTCTTTGACAGGATCTATGTTGTGGATTCCGGGATGAAATCCGGTACCAATAAATAACAAACGCCAAGAAGGAATATAGGAAAATAAATGTATTAATGTAATAATACAAACTGGTAATGCGGGTTAGTAGTTCCAGGAATACGGGTTAGTAGCAAAATATATATAAAGTCTTTCGTATCGACGTATCACTGTATGACTTCTTACTGAGTCTACGTGCTTTCTCACTTTGACTCTTGCTCATTCGTCCTTCTTTCTCGTTCTCTCGAGTATTCACTAGCAGTAGTATATGTATACCCTGGGTGAGTCCATTTGTGTAAAAAGGGGAGAACCCCTCAACAATCTATAATATCTAAAGAGAAAGAAATCATACTAATTAGCTGGAACAAATACATTGGAGAGCTCTTCCGGGACAGCAGAGGATAGAAATCTACAAATCCTGAAAACATGGAACAACTTGAATATTAAACTCACATGTTAGATCATCTGTGGCCAAGATGAAGATAAACAAAGCGGTAGGACCCGAGAAGACTGTAACAAAGATGCTGGCAGTCATAGACGATTTGGATATTGATACGCTTACCAAAATTATAAATGAAATATACAATAGCGGTGAAATACAGGAAGACATCAATCGACACCATAGCACTGCGAAAGAAACCAATAGCAAATAAATTCGAGCTCCATCAACCTAAACTAATTTAATGAGGATTTTTACGAAATATGACCATAGTAGAGTTTTAACGTAAATACCCTTGGGAAAGGTATGTATCCTCTACTTCTCCACCAGGTTTGGGTAAATAGCAGGGCAGACTGGGTTATTTAGATTTGTCTGGCAACCAGTTTACCTCAAAAATAAATGGCAACCTACTGCGGGGAAAATTTGCTTCGTCAATTATGTTTCGAAAGATAAATGATCGCCCAAGCGTGTATCACGTAATGCACTTAACTGACTGAATCCAACGACAGTGTGGTTATGTTCGAGACACTGGAACAAGAAATGCGATTTCTATTATTATAATGTTATCAGATGAAGCAATACGCGTTCAGAAATATCATGAAAGCATGGAAAAACTGAATATTAGACTTAAAAAGTTAATCTAAAGTATTTGTAAATCTAAATTTTATATATTACACAGGTTAGTTGATATGGTACCTTGACATGTTAAGAAAACTTGATCTATACTGAAAAGATATTGATAGGGTACGTTGACGTGATAAGAAAGCTTGATCTATACTGAAAAGATATTGATAGGGTACGTTGACGTGATAAGAAAGCTTGATCTATACTGAAAAGATATTGATAGGGTACCTTGACGTGATAAGAAAGCTTGATCTATACTGAAAAGATATTGATAGGGTACCTTGACGTGATAAGAATGCTTGATTTATACTGAAAAGATATTGATAGGGTACCTTGACGTGATAAGAATGCTTGATTTATACTGAAAAGATATTGATAGGGTACCTTGACGTGATAAGAAAACTTGATCTATACTGAAAAGATATTGATAGGGTACCTTGACGTGATAAGAAAACTTGATCTATACTGAAAAGATATTGATAGGGTACCTTGACGTGATAAGAAAGCTTGATCTATACTGAAAAGATATTGATAGGGTACCTTGACGTGATAAGAAAGCTTGATCTATACTGAAAAGATATTGATAGGGTACCTTGACGTGATAAGAATGCTTGATTTATACTAAAAAGATATTGAAGTAATCCATAAATTTTACTTGAAATAAACTTTTTGGATGATGATAGAGAACAAGTTTGGTGAATAAAAAAAAACAAAAAGGAAGCGAATATCAAAGATGTGTTTTCCCATTGGATTTATTTAATCTGTACAGTGAGGAGATTCTAAGCAGACATAATCAGATCTATTATCGCCGTATATAACCTTAACATCATGCGCTACGCAAATGGCATCGCGTTAATAGTATATTAAGGAAGAACTATGAAACATGGTAGTCGATAAACAGTAAAAAGGAAGGGCTGTCTGTTATCTGTAAGAAGACAGAATATAAAATTGTATGCAAAAAAAAAAAGACTTCCATATTTCGTCGCCAAAGTCAAACAAGTGCGGAAATTTAACTATCTGGGTAGGGTAGTAAAGGACTTTGAAAAATGAGATTGACTTCCAAAGGCGAGTACGAATAGCTAAAAATCTTCTTCCTGAGCCCGGACGACGTATTAAGTGAATCGGAAAATGTCACTAAAGAGAAATAGGAGAGCTGAATTGCTACAGAATGTCTAATCTTCTATGTAGCAATTAATATAAAAAAAATTTCTTTATAGATTAAGAAGAGACGTGAAGTGACAGAGATGTAATTGCTGAGAATGCTATGGACAGAACATGTGAGTAATGAGGAAGTTTTAAGGAAAATTAGAAACTACAATCAGAAAAAAAGACAACTGAAATGTATCATAAGGAAAGAAGACTTGGAGATTTTAACACTCACTGGGCATACTGAAGGCAACACAATGAGGAAAACAGCGAGGAAACTACTTGACGAATTTGAGCAAGTGTATGAAAGGATAATTGCCAAGACGGAATGTTATGGAAAACATTGCTCGCGCCTATTCTGAATAGAAGATTGGAAAATGATTTTGAATCTTTAACCTATTTTTCACGGAAAAGGCATTGCTTATCACGGCAGTCTAAATGCATAAGTTCTTATGAAAGTTCTTTCTTATGGCATGAATTAGAGGTCTATTTCGGTGGATAATAAACTAAGAATTAACGTTTCATTTAGATTAACGTCTCATTTAATTGACCTCTTAATTTTATTGAACGGTAAGGATTTCACATTTTCTAATTTAATTTTTTAATCAGATTTAACTTAGACTACGAACGTCCTACTGGACTGTCCCACTGTGGAAAATACCTGTGAATGTCCAGATATTAACAAGTATATACAGCGTACGATGGGTAAAAGGTCGCCATTTTATATTTTTAATTTCGCGCATGCGCATTGTTTGTCATACGACAGTTTATCCATCAAACCCTGTATATAATAATAAAATTATCTCACCGGCTCTGGTAAGCTTTCAATAGATTGAAATGAATACTTTATAAAAGTCTTTATAAGAACACGTAAACACGGGTATATACAATGTGCGATGGATAAATTATCATCTAAATTGTACAAAAATGAAAATACCATTAATTTTAACAGATACATTTACCAAAATTACGCAAAATCACAAAGAGAGAAGTTTGAGCAACTGTATGACAAGCTGTGGTCATAGGGTTTCTGTGCAACTGAGTCCCCGACCCGTTTCCGCTACATATCACGGTTAGAATCCGGATAGGTTCTTTCCTGCGTAGCGCGTCTTGGGCAAGTAGACCTGGTACCATTGATCTCTAGGTCAAACCACGCCCAATGTGCCGGGAGTACTCTCTGTCCTGATCGTTGACTTCAGTTTAGGTAGCCCTGCGCCAAACGATGCCGCGTCATCATCGCACTGGCTAAACCCATAGCTATGGAGCCCAATTTACTTAAAACTGTGCAACATGGCAACTTATTCTTACTAGAAGATTCATCCGTCCTTTAATAGATCTTTTTTCAAAAAAAATCTTTCTGGGTGTCTAACCAGCCTCGTAACTGGAAAAGCATTGTGAGTCTCTACAGGTTGAGTCACTTATAGATAACTATCAATTCTTCCCAAATTTATATGTGTCATTTGAAAGCGTTATTTGAACTTTTATCATACAGTGTCCCAGAATGAACTATTTCAATGAAATCGTGCACATATTTTAAAACTGACACAAGTTCATGTTTATTACTTAATTATGATATAAAAAGAAATAGATTTATAAATATTACGTCAAAACTTTAGTTAAATTTTTCAACATATGCTCCGTCTGTATCTCTGCAAATTTCACATCTATCTTTAGCGTTGCGAAACACATTTTGAATATTTTAAGGAGTTATCTCCTCTTGAATTGCTAACTGAATGCGTTCTTTAAGCTCAGCTAAAATATCGATCTTTTGGTGATAAACCGTTGTTTTTATGAAACCACATGCAAAGAAATCCAGTGGGTGAGAGTAACAAAGATGCGTTTTTGTGTATTCATTATTAATAGGCTTTTGAAAGGGAATGAAGATAAAATTATTAAAAAAACTTATAAAATTATAAACGAAAGAAAAAGTATATATACTTCTAACACATATAAATATGATGAACAGAAATAAAAGTGAGTTTTTTTTGTTTTTTTTTAATTTTCCTATTTCACTGAAATAAATAGTTAATTCTGGAACACTTCATAGAAAAGAATTCTTAATTTTCCTACTATTATTATGAATTTTACGTCTTCGCCGCCAACCGAGAATTGAACGTTCCGTCAAAATATTAGGTTGGTGCAAAAATAATGTCGTTTTCTCACATAGTAACATATGTGAGAAAACGACATTATTTTTGCACCAACCTAATATATAAAGATCATTGTAGGCTGTGGAACGTTTTCTTTCTAGTTATATAGTCAGTCAGTTATGTGCCATGCGTGATACACACTTAGGAAATCATGTATCTTTTGATACCTGACTGACGAGGCAGATTTTTTTTTTCTCGCAGTAGGTTGCCATTTCTTCCTGTGGTAGACCAGTTCCCATCCGGTCTGTATACCCATAGCTGGAGAAGAAGAGGAGGATTCATACTTTTCCCCAAGGGTATTAATACCAAGCGTAAGTGAATGTAATGGATTCGACTGGAATTTGAACTCGGCTCTTCGATTCCTCACTCCGAACCGCAATCCATTACTCCACCCTGCCTCCTAGTTATATAGGGTTTTCCAATAACTTGGATCGATTTTAAATATGAATTAAGTTTAAGCATCTAATGATTTTTTTTTTCTTTTTCTTTCAGATTTAACAACTTAAAGTCTTTGGCAATTTCAACCCTGGAAAGATTAACAATTAAACAACGTGTTAAAGTTGTTGAAGCCCATTACGAAAATGGACGTTCAAACAGAAATGCAATTCGCGATTTGTTTGGTCAACATAATCGACCAACCGAGAGTGTTTTTGGAAACGATGTAACTTTGTTGTGGAGAGGTTCAATTCCTATGAGCGATGATGAATAGAGGTGCCTGGATTTTCGGCCACATTCTCGTGCACTGCAGCAAGGTTTTCAGCTGAACGGCGTTTCATGGTTGAAATTGCCAAAGACTTAAGTTGTTAAATCTGAAAGAAAACGAAAACATCATTAGACGCTTAAAATTAATTCACATTTAAAATCGGTACAAGTTATTGGAACACCATAAATTTATGTTTAATTTGCTGCTAAATAGTCAGTTAATTGTTAAATATCAGTTTGAAACTTCCCGCCAAATTTTAAGAATGACCAATATGGTATTATAAAATGATTAATATCTGAATGTAACTACACATCACGAGAGAACAAAGAAATATATCAAATTTATCACTGTTTGATTAAACGTCACAAAGAAAGGAGATCAGTGAGAAGTGACACTCCTCAAAGATCGGCCTTATCTGCAGAATGTTATCTGAACAGATAACAGCCTCTTTGGTCTTGCCAGGCCTGATGAGAAATGTTTCCTTTAGGTTTTGACTGGAATATTATCACTGGTTTTGAGCTGAAATATTATCACTGGTTTTGAGCTGAAATATCAACAAATGGATGAAAAAACATTCCTCTATCCCCGTTTTAAAAATGTCAAAATCGGTTACATTTCGTACCAGTCAGGTTTAGGTGGCAAAAGGAAATATTAACCATTTAATAAATGTTTGTTAATAAACCTATTGACTTTTATATTGTTTTCATAATAGCTGGACATTTATATGAAACAAAGTCCCTTAACATGAAGAATTAAAAAAATTTACAAATATTATAGAAAAATTACATGAAAATCGTAACGTAAATTCAACTGAAAGTGTGTATTTTTTTTAATTACCTGATTTTATTCCTTCTTAACGGAATGTAGAAGTTAGTTATTTGTTGAGGGTCAAAATCTGCAAGAAGAGATATCGAAATAGGTTTCTGGTAGTTTTGGTGTTGAAGGAATTCTAGGATGTTTTTATTACTATTAACTAACACTATATAATTATTGCTTACGGCATTTTGACAGCACTCAAGTGACAAGAGATTTCCAGAATACAATTTTACCCCAAAGCTAACAATAAATAAAGGATTTTGTTTTATAGTCAGGCTATATGACGTTTCCGTGTAGGATACAGGTTCGATTCCTGTCGTAGGACACATATTTTCTAGGAAAATTTCTGGGACATTTTATATATATATATATATATATATATATATATATATATATATATATATATATATATATAAAAATTGACTTCATCCCAACTGCTCAGCTGGGTTTCGCTCCTAGCGAGAGGCAATCGGATATCTAGCTACACTGATGAGGTGTGATGCAGCGAAACAGTCTGTCTGTGGATGACTATATATATATTACTATCAATAGTTTCTATTAGCAAAAAAAATATCAATAAGTTCATAATTTTTAACTAAGCCTTTCGTCTAAAACTTTAGTAGCATAATCTGTCATCGAGTTTGCCAATTTAAATAAATTGGCTTCAGGGAATCTGTCCTAAACATTCATGATAGTCTGGTTCATCCCATGCAATAAATCGCTCTTTTTGATCACCTGTGAAAATGCATATAAACTATTTCTTCAATCTTTGTATTTCTAGTAATTTACCCTTTGTAATAAACTGCTTTATTTTCTTCCTCGTTGACTGGTAATCGTCTTCATAGCGGCAGGACTACCAAAATGCATCATCTTTAAAGTTTGATTGTTGATTCCCCGCATTATTTAGAATTTTGGTTGAAGAGAGAATAAGATGTAGCAAATAACAGAAATCGCATCACTTGAGGGGACTACCAACAGCAGCAACAATTAAAATGGATAAGCAGATGTAACTAAAAGAGAAAACAAAGACATAATCGAGATGCTACAATGTGCACCACTTCAAATAATGTGAGGAAGGAAACCCCTACCCCATCAACAATGGAAAGAGTGATAACAGCTACTGGACTTGATGAAACCTATTTTCCTAAAGAATAGTTTGAAGCGAAAGACTTTATATTTTACAAGCGAAAAGAAAGCTCACATCAGTATTAAGAAAGAACGATAACAGCCACTGGACTTGAGAAACTTATTTTCCTGAAGAATTGTTTTAAAGAGAAAGATTTTATAAATTACAACCGAAAAGAAAGCTCCCATCAATACTGGAAAGAGCGATAACACCTACTGGACTTGAGAAACTTATTTTCCTGAAGAATTGTTTTAAAGAGAAAGATTTTATAAATTACAACCGAAAAGAAAGCTTCCATCAATACTGGAGAGATCGATAACAGCTACTGGACACGAGAAACTTATTTTCCTGAAGAATTATTTTAAAGAGAAAGATTTTATAAATTACAACCGAAAAGAAATCTCCCATCAGTACTGGAAACAGCGATAACAGCTACTGGGTCTGAGAAATCTATTTTTCTGAATAATTAAATATTTTGTAAATTACAACCGAAAAGAAAGTTCTTATCAATACTGGTAAGGACGATAACAGCAACTGGATTCTATTTTTCTGAAGATAAATATTTCATAAATTTCAGCTGAAAGCAGTACTGGCTGCTCACTCAATGAATGCCAAATGTTTCCATATAGGGAAACGGTTATGTTTTCATTATCATTATAATTTCTTTGATCAGATGTTTTGGTCTGGATCAAATGACATGCCTTTGAATGCTCCAATTTCAATCCGTATCACCTTTAGAACTCCCACGCAAACAATAGCAGCAAAATAAAATCTCAAGCATTTTCAGTCTTGATAAGCTGCAATCAAGTCTTGCTGCCTGCCATGAACGTTGTACGTTGTTAACGTGTGCACTTGTTTGAGGGCGTCCTTGATTGCTTTTCCGGTTTTATATAGAAAGAACAACAAGCAGTTTTCCTTCTCCTACCCGTTTTGAAAGCAGCAAATTTTGATCAGGGCCGAGGAGAAATGGAATGAAGTGAGGAAGAGGCTAGGGGGAAAAGAAACGAATGGGGAGAAATGATGAAAATAATAAAAATAAAAGGAACACTAATTTTATTGTGATGCCTCATACTTGAATGCACGAGGTGGAGACGGAAAACATTACTGCTGAAGCTAGTTCGATCCTTACCGGGTGCAGTACATTTATAGCCTTATATCACACTAAGCTAAGCTTAAAGAAAGAAACAAACAAAGAAAATTTAGAAATCAAAAGAAGGTTGTAAGAAATAATGAAAGTAAGGGAAATTGATAGGGATTTTAGCGTCAGGAAGGCTGGACATGCTTGACTAAGAAGCAAAGAAGAAGAAGAAAGAAAGAAAGAAAGAAGAAGAAGAAGAAGAAGAAGAAGAAGAAGAAGAAGAAGAAGAAATACGTTATAAAGTAAAACGAAAGGCTATTTAATGACAAGAATACAAATTTGGTAGAGAAAATTAATAGCAATAAAAGAATATGAATTGCAAGATGAAAAATTGAGATACACTGAGATAGATAGATAGATAGATAGATACGATCAGACTGATAGATAGATAGATAGATAGATAGATAGATAGATAGATAGATAGATTTAATAATGACAATAAAAGAATCTAGAATTGCTAGAAGTAAAATTGAGATAAACCGTGATAGATAGATAGATAGATAGATAGATAGATAGATTTAATAATGAAAATAAAAGAATCTGGAATTGCTAGATGAAAAATTGAGATAAACTGTGATAGATAGATAGATAGATAGATAGATAGATACGATACGATCAGACTGATACATAGATAGATAGATATATAGATAGATAGATAGATAGATAGATAGATAGATAGATAGATAGATAGATAGATAGATTTAATAATGACAATAAAAGAATCTAGAATTGCTAGAAGAAAAATTGAGATAAACCGTGATAGATAGATAGATAGATAGATAGATAGATAGATAGATAGATAGATAGATAGATAGATAGATTTAATAATGACAATAAAAGAATCTGGAATTGCTAGATGAAAAATTGAGATAAACTGTGATAGATAGATAGATAGATAGATAGATACAATACGATACGATCAAACTGATAGATAGATAGATAGATAATGATCTGACTGTTACATAGGTATGACTAGATTTTTTCATGTAGACATTTCTGCAAATAGCAAATTAAGTCCTAATCTGAAAGTGCATTATCTTGGGAACACGTTGGATGAGTTGAAAACATCTCAACGGGGGGTGTAACGATTTTTCTTTAGCCAGCACATTCTTCAATAGATAAAAGGAAAAGAATAATGAAGAAGAAAGAAAGAAAGAAAGAAAGAAAGAAAGAAAGAAAGAAGGGAGATGGAGAATGATTAGAGGATAAAGTAGAACTTACAGCATAAAAGTAGGCGAAGACAAAAGAAGAAAGGAAAGAAAAATGAATAAGAATGCGTAGAAGAAAAAGAATATGAATGAAGATAAGGAGAAAAATAAGAAGGAGAACAAGGAGGAGCGGGGAGGAGATGTTGGGGAACTCATAGAAGAAAGAGGAAGAGGAGGGGCATGAAGAGTATTGGGAAAGTAAAAGGGAAAGTCATAAAATATCGCCGTGGGCAGCGAAAGCGATGAATAGAACCGGGCATTGCTAGGTTGTCATTAATATCACAAGAAAAGGGAAAGCTATATTTCACTTACGTCCAAGCATACGAACGGTGGTCAGATGAAGTAATGGAAAGCAAAATCATCCGCCATACTTCAAATTCGATTTCTAGACGATCGTTTCCCTCGATTGCTATCTACAGTTGGCCTATTTAGGGTGGTTTGTTTTGTTTCACGGTATATCAACCTCAATGGGTTAATGCCGATAAAATTTTTAATGCTGGTAATATTTTTTTTTTTTTTTATCAAAACTCTATTTCTGGTAATATTTTTCTTCTCAAAAATATACAGCTGGCAATATTATCTCAAAACATGTATTGCTGGCAACATTTTTTTTTTTTTTTTTCAAAAACGCACTTCTGGCAATATCTCTTTCAAAAATATATTGCTGGTAATAGTTTTTCCTCTTCAAAAATTCATTTCCGGCTATAATTTTTTACAAAGCATTTCTGGTATTAAAATCCACTCTCACACCTCCACAGTGCTCTTTACCCCAGTTCCGGGATTAACTATTTGCCCATAGCTGGGACCCTAACAGGTTCTACCACCCCATGTCAGGGTGGACCTGAGAACACCAGCAATTAAGAGGTGGTTCCACGCTTCTCAAAACCTCCTGATCAGAGGCCTTGCTGCTGGACGTTGTTTATCGTCTCACCCAGGACGCGGATTTAGTTTATCGTCATATCCAGGACGCTCAATCGTTTAGATCCCTGAAATGTTAATTAATATAGTACTCTTTACTATCAACTTCTTCCGATGAAAATCTGCAGTTGTTATAGAGCGTGGTTTGTTTATGTTACTTGCCTTGTGGTCGCTTGTAGTTCACATTCTAAGAATGTATCCACTTTTCATCGCCCGTCAAAATTTGTTTACAAAACAGTATATTTAAATAAAGTCAAGCTGGGGACCCCTTTGCTGCAGTTTTTTGTATATATTATGTAACTAGTGAGCCAATCCAAATGACTTGACTCACTTTATAGTCCACCAATAGAAGGTTAACCAATCAGAAGACGTAGAACATTCAATCCGTCGTGTATAAAGGCGGCCATTTTTGTCTACTCTACCCGAATGTCCAGTCCAGCTTGTCAGGCGAAGAGAAACAGAAGGACGAACTATGCTCTGCTACCTTTTACCAAAATATCCACTGCTAACGTGAACAACGCTTTCCTACTGTCTTCAAGATATTCACTGCTAACCTCTGGATTAAAACCTCTCTACTCAAGACGACCGTCATTATGAACAACACCCTTAGTTTATGTGCACCTTATATCAAATCGACTAACATAAACAATTTATTACATGAATTTTAACACTTGGCTTGCATAATTTTTGTAAGTCCTATATCGTTAATTTATCACACCCTTCTGTTAGAACATCTAGTTAGAACCTATTTCAGACGCCTTCTTAGACACATTTGTATTTGTTTAACACCCACAAAGTGCAATTGTATCTGTCTAAATCTCTGAGATGAGATGTTATGATTACTTACGTTATTTACATTATTCGGACTGTTATCCTCATCTTCATTGCAATATTCACAAAGTTTCGGCCGTTATACGCCTCGGCCTTTTTCCGATGATCGGAATTTCGAACCAAACGCTTTGTTTCGAATCGAACCCTTTATTTCGTCCACAGGGGTAGAGTGTTCTAGTTCCACATGCCATGCCTCTTCCGGATGTCTCAGTTATTTCTCCTTAACTCAACTCTCCAAATTTTCTGTTCACCGCTGCTGTAGACTGGTATTGAACTCACAACTCTTTGGGTCTAGTCGCTGGATCTAACTAAAGCCTTTATCCACTAGGCTATGTGTCATTGAGGAAAAGGGTTCGGTTCAAAATTCCAATCGCTTGAAGAAGGCCGGAACTTACAACGGCCGAAAAGTTGTGAATATGGCAATGAAGATGAGGATAACAGTCCGAATATTGTAAATAATGTAAGAGTGTAATAGTGTTTAATATTGCAACTATGCTCAGCGGATCCTAGTTACATTCATGGAGAGAGCGTATAATATGACGAGGTCAAGTGCTTTGAACTAGGCCAGTACGATCAAGCCTCGGTCACGATGATTTTTACTTCGGTGATAGAACAACTATCGACAGCTTCTGAAGAGATTCGTCAATCCAATTTAATTCACAAGGCTTGTGTCACCACGCTGTAGCATGGTTTTCGAGCACTGTCCAAAGTTGCTGCATGCTGGGGCCGGCCCCACCTCTAGTCCGATAATATCAAGAAGTCACCTTCCTGTCAGATCGAGCATGGTGAGATTCAAACACGGGTCGAAAAGCGAAAATTCCAGCCAATCTGTCACGCGCTCATATTTCTTTCGAGACCTGTCATCAACGCTGTGTCATCTGCATTTAATATGGGTATTAATATGTGTTGCAGATTTGAGGTTCATGCCTTCTCCAGTGCAAAATTCTTTCAACTACCGATAGTCAGATTTGAAACCTGGCTCACAGACAACATTTACCTTCACCTTCTGGAATCGAATGCTTGCCGACAGGAAAACGCGAGATAATTGTCGAGAAGACGAAAAGACATGATGAAAGAAAATCAAAAAGAAAGAAAGAAAGAAAGAAAGAAAGAAAGAAAGAAAGAAAGAAAAGTAGAAATCCACTGAAAGATTGACAAAACGAAAAGACAGAGCAAATGTAACTATTATTCATTGCTCTGATGAAAGCCGGTCAAACATGAAACGGACGGATAAGAACAGCCGTCCACATTTGGCATTCGTTCACAAAGCGCTCGTATCCACGCAATCTACCTCCTTGTCAGAAGAGTTCCCTCAATAGGTTTCGTGGTCACTTGCCAGATGTTGCGCAAAGACTAGCACTTCCTCACAGTACTGGCCGTGAATCATTAACCTTCTTCGCAGCAACTGTCCAAATTCAAATAATAAAAATAACAATTATTATTATTATTATTATTATTATTATTATTATTATTATTATTATTATTAAGGAAAGGTTGGGTGGGAAAGAACAAAGACTGTTCGATATTAGCTGTAATGGTAGGAGTAGTAAGCCTGTCAGTGTTATTATGCATTTATATTTATTTCTGTTCTTTACAATCACATACCAAATCTTTCACTTGTGATCAAAGATAAATATAGATTTTCTCCGGACGTTGTTAAACATATACAAGTGAAAAGGTTTACTCAGGATATGAACAGTACTCACTAACACAATAATTTGTATTTTCAATGAAGAATTAATTCCGGTACTTTTGTAATTTGTATATCAGACATCATTATTATTATTATTATTATTATTATTATTATTATTATTTCCATGGATTTCTGTTGTATACACATTTCCTTCCGGGTCTCAACCAGGATCTGAAGGTCAGAAATGGATTCATGACATTTTTCCGGTCACAATGTTTGTTTGTTTTTTAAAAAAAAAGAAAAAGAAAAAAAAGACAAAACAAAACTAAAATCACACACATTTTACCTGGTTGGTTGGTTGGTTGGTTGATTCTATGGATTTGGGCACCTCAAGGTGGGGTAATGGTTAACAAGCTTGTCTCGCTAAAACAACTAGGAATGAGTAATTAGTTTGATCCTCACTAGGTGACCCCTACTTTCGGTCTTGGAAAATCACTATAGCCTCTATGGGTTCTTTAATGCCGAAATCTAAATATTTTGAACGCAATTTTATCGTTTCAACAAAATATATATTATAAATAGGTATTGTTGGGGATTCTACTAAGAATAGGTATTATTGGAAATTTTTCATATAAAAATGTACTTAAATACTTTCATAGTGTTCTGTTTTTGTTTGAAGGTTTACTATTTGCCCATAGCTGGGGCCCTAACAGGTGTTATCACCCAAGGTCAGGATGGAGCTGGAAACAACAACAGGTGGTTCCAATTTCCTCAAAACATCCCGCTCAGAGTCCTTGCTACCGGATGTAGTTTGTCGTCATGTCCAGGACGTCATTTTACATATATAAAATTCTTCGTAATGTTTAAGTTGCACTTGTGAAGATTTTTTTCTTCAATGCATGGGCTTTCAGGAATACCTAAAATGAGCATATCGGAACCTTTTTCCAATCAATCCGAGAGATCCAACTACAACTGGAATCACTGATGTCCTTATGTGCCACATTTTTTAGATTTCCACTACAAGACTCTTGCTTTTTCATAGTTTTTTGAAGATCTTCAAAGATACATTACATTCTGCATGATTTGCCATGTCAATAAAAAAGCACATTCTGTTCTCGTGGCCTTTGATCACAATGTTTGGGCGATTAGCTTTGATTGTTCTGTCTGTGTGTATTGTAAAGTGCGATAAAATTGTTATTATTATTATTATTATTATTATTATTATTATTATTATTATTATTTCCTCGAATTTCTGGTGTATATTCATATTTTCCAGGGCCCAACAGGACTCAGAAATGGCCTAATGGCATTTTCCACTGAGCATTTTTTGAGGAAAAAAACACCTAAGATCACACATATTTTACATAGACAAAGCCTTTCGCAAAGTGTGGGCTGTATTTGTGAGTACAGATTGTATTTCTTTAAAGTATGAGCTACCAGGAATCCATTCTGTGAGTCTATTGGAAGGTTTTCCAAGGGCTCCAACTATAACTGGAGTTGTTGATGCCCTCATATGAAACATTTTAGAGATTTCGGTTCCAATGTCTTTGTATTTGCATAGTTTTTTTAAGATGTTCAACGATACATTGCAGTCTGCAGGGACTGCCATGACAATAAAGAGGAACATTTTGTCTTTGCGGTCTGTAATCTCAATGTCTGTGCGATTAGCTTTGAATGTTCTCTCTGTGTGTATTCGGAAATCCCATAAAATTGTTACCGGTCCTATCACCGTAACCTGGTCTGGGTGGTGTTCATACCAATTTCTTGCAGTTTTCTTTCCGTAAAAGTTGCAGATTTTTCAAGGCAGATATTAGCCCACTCTGTAATGCCAGGTTTTATATTCAGTGGGTGCCAATACCGTGCAACCTGGTACAAAATGGTCAAGAGACTTGAAGTAAAGATGAAGTAAAGAAAGTTATTGATCGTATTAGATTGAGATCATTTTTCCGAGCAAATGATCGATACTTATAAGCAGGATCATTTGTATCACAAATAGTGGGGGAGTTTCTGGGAAGTTAGAACGCTAAACCTCTGATAAGGATATTCTAAGCCCATGCATCAGCGCCAAAAAGGCATGATGCCGTGACAGGTTTTAGTAATGCCAAAATATAGGCAAAAAAGCAGATGACACAGATGTTTATGGCAGAACGTAGCTTTTCAGGAAGAAGTCAGTTAGAAATAGCTTCATGTTTTCTCACACGGATTGGTCAAGAAAGTCCCCAAGCATTTAGATGGGACTTCCAAGTCGTCTTCATTGTCTCAGATTTTAAACTTTAAAAAGTACCCTCAGGAGAACCGGCTATGTTACAACTCCATTACACCCGCTCACGAACAGAAATACACAGTTCACCAGCCACTTTTGGACATGACCAACATTATTATTATTATTAAAATCAAGTGGCTATCACAGAGGATCAAGAGACTGAAGGTTGCCTGGAAACACGCCTAAAAGTTGCTTCAGTAGTCTTTCAAGAAAATTTTTGGTCAGATTTCGCATTGAAGGTCAGGTCGAAAATCTTTCAGCACACTCTCGTAAACCGATATATATATATATATATATATATATATATATATATATATATATATATCGAATTTACCCCAATCTCTTCATATCTGTCTGTCTATCTATCTATCTCTTAGTCTCTTACTTTCTTATCTATTTATCTATCTTTCTCTCTCTCACACGCTATACACACACACACACACACACACACATATATATATATATATATATATATATATATATATATATATATATATATATTGAATTTACTCCAGTCTTTTCATATCTGTCTGTCCGTCTTAGTCTGGTTCTTATCTATCTATTTATCCATCTCTTTCTCTACACACACACACAGATATATATATATATATATATATATATATAGATAGATAGATAGATAGATAGATAGATAGATAGATAGATAGATAGATAGATAGATAGATGGTATATAAATTATAATTCTGTGCTTATAACTATCTATGTATATATATAATTGGGGTTTGACTATCGCAAGGGCGTGAAACCCATTGTCAGAAACTCACATCAATACAAATATATATATATACACAAGTATATGATTGGTGTATACGGAACAAATTCTAATAACCAACAATTTCTATTCTTAAAAGAGTGCTCAATACAGAATAGATATAATTATTTATTTAAAAATTATAACATAAATATGTTATAAAATCACTACAAAAATAGTCATTTTGTTTCAACAGTTCTGGTGTCTTATCAAGTGATGATGTTGAATGTAAAATAAATGGTTTTAAAACTTTCGAATTAATTGATGATCCTTCGTAAGGTGAAAACTCTTTTACAAAAGCTAGAATGACCAATTAAAACACAAGTATAGGAAAATTCAAAAAACTTGACAACGAAGTAAGGTTATAATAGCTATTAAGAGCTTTAAAGTTGGGTTATACTAAAATAGAATTTATTCTAACCAATAAGTATTAAATTATATGATAAAATTTGATATTAAAATTAAAAGTAAAAAATTACCAATTTTAAAATCTAAATTTAATCTCTATTAAGTTTAAAATTATAAAATTACTGAGGAGAAAAGAAAAAAGCCATATGTTATTCAATTTATTTCTTCATTGAAATTACGTTAGAATAGACGCTAATATCAACTGGTCTTCCCGACAAAATGTATACATTTTAATCCCAAGTCTGTGAGTGGGGTGCTAACCTCTCGCTTAAAACAATACAAACACACTCAGATTATAATACATAAGCACCCAGACATATTTAGATATATACACACGCAAAAAAGTGACGAGAAAGGAAACATCTACACGGCCCTTTATAAAAAAAACGAACACATACATACATACACAATTAAATGTGCATGCATTTTCCATACACATAGACACCGATAAATACATGTACACACATCCACATACATTGACCTAGACAATCTGATACCACAACCAAGAAATATTCAAGACTGAAAGTGTTATTAAATGAATGCTAACCACTTATTAAAATATAACTTATACAGGCAAATATACATAGATAAAAATGGTTAAAAATAACATTATGTAAATATATATAGATACATGCACATATATACAAATACACATATACATATTTATACCCATACACATACATACACATACATACATATACATACGTAAACATATGCATGTATACATATGCGTATATAAACTAGACACACAAACAACATATATACCAACACATATACAAACACATGCATATACATAAAAAATAAAAAAACACACAAACCTAAATTCACCTATATAGACATATATACACGCACAAACACATCCATACATATATACATATATACGTATATGTATATATATACACACATACACATATATACATATATACATACAGAAATAAAAATGGGAATATATATAGAGAAACCTAGATATATATATATATATATATATATATACATATATACATACACACATAAAAATGGGAATATATATACAGAAACCTACATATATATATACATATATACACACATATATCCATGTATACATACACACATAAAAATGGGAATAGATATACAGAAACCTACATATATATATATATATATATATATATATATATATATATGTATGTATATATATATATATATATATATATATATATACGTACATACACACATAAAAATGGGAATATATATACAGAATCCTATATATATATATATATATATATATATATATATATATATATATATATATACATATATATATACACACATAAAATGGGAATATATATACAGAAACCTACATATATATATATATATATATATATATACACATATATACATGTATACATACACACATAAAAATGGGAATAGATATACAGAAACCTACATATATTCTAACAACATTATCTTATTGACGATAAAATATATATTTTTTAAAAAGTAACCACACACAGTTGTTGATTAAGTCTATAAGAAATTAAACAATCCCTATGAAAGAAAAGTAGATTTTAGTTAGTATCGATGATATACATATACTACGACATACGAACATACATCCACATATACAAATATATAATCATGTATAAATAGCCGTATCAACACATCCACGTATACACATATACAAGTGCACTCCCATCCACGCATATACACAAAAATACACACACATATACATATACATATATATACATATACATATATACACACATAAACACATAAATATAAATACATATACACATACATATATATATACACATATATACACACACACTCACATATACATATGCATGCATACATACATAAATACATATATATATACATATAATCACACATAGACTTACACACGCAGCAGTAGACACAAACCAAAGTTTACATACCTACACATGCACACAAACAAGCTCACATATGATAGGTGTCAACACACACAGATACACCCACTCATATACATATATATATATATATATATATATATATATATATATATATATATATATATATACATACATATATATATATATACACCCACCTATAATAACATGTACAGTTATATACGTACATACACATAAATACACAGATATTCAACCATATACATGCATAAACGTACGTACATATACGTACATAAACATATATCCATATACACCCCCCATATACATGTATCCTTAACATACATACATAAACATATTTATACATACATAAATATACGTAAAAATAAATATAGATACACAATATAACTTGGCATATATATATATACATATACACCAATAGTTTTTAACCTCTTCTCTTCTCCTCTTTTTTACCTTCTTACTTTATATATATATAAAAAACCTGCTAACATATATATACACTTATATACACACATACACATCCAGCAGTACAAACACACATACATACACACAAATACATACACACATATACAGACGCGAATAACACTATTTGGGTACACAATACACATTCATATCGTTAGGATGACCATCAGGTTATAAAAGTAATAATCTATTAAACTTACAACGACATATCATTATCATTGAAAGTATACGACCCCTATAATAAGTTAAATTTATAACGGTGTTTACAATTAACAGTTAATTCATATCCTTGATTTAAGAAATCAGTCTTATTTTTAAATCTAATTATTTCAAATTTCTCGTTAAGACATAGGTAACACGGGGCATATAGGGAGTTAAATGTCCGGGCTTTCTTAATCAATTTCCATTTAACCGTAGGTGTTTTATTCTTTTCTTTTAGACTCCAAAAATACTTGGATAATGAAGTCATGTACTGATAGTTACTGTTATTAAAAGATTGCATATGCCCCCGCCAACGTCCCTTGAATGGTTTCATGCTGCATCCAATGTAAAATATTTTATATTTGAATGTTCTAGTGTTGAGATTGCACTAAGATAAACTACAGAACTCGTCATACAATTACTTTTTAGTGAACAATTATTAGGATTCCTACAATTACATTAGTTGTTATTCGTGTTATTATACTTAGTATCGCTGTTTGCAACATGGTGAGTAATCAAGCTTTTTGAGTCCCTATACTTGTTAAAGACTCTGTTGTTTTGTTTTTTAATTATTTTCTCTGGGTTATCTGCACAACTATAGCTTAATTTAAGGGTATTAGGATTAAATATTTTACTAAGTGGGTTAGTTTCAGGGTTGGGGAAATGTTTCTTGATGAGGTTTAGAAATATACGTCCTAATTTAGTTTTAACCATTATATTGAAAAGGGGAGTAAACCAGATGATCTTTCTAGATCTTCTTTTCTTATTAAGGTTGCAATTAACAGGGTTTTTATATTGAATAGTGGTACCCTTGTATCCACTATTTTTAAGGGCAAAATTGTAAAAATCCCGATGTTTATTAAAAACATCCTTGTTAGAAGAGTTTGTGCTAATCCTAAATCCACTGGAAGAGGATATGTGTTTGATAACTGAAGGAGGGTTGTAGGAATTTGGATTTACGTATATCGGGTTGGAATTAACCTTCACATATGGTTGGAAATTGTTGCTAGTAAAGTCTAGGGTGACATCTAGAAAATCTACTTGTTTAACATTAGCTGTAACTATTGTCCTAAGAGCTAAATCCTTAAATACCCTATGGATCATTTTCCTAATACGGTCTATGTTGTGGATTCCGGGTTGAAAACGCCAGGAATTAATATATGAAAATAATGTATTAACATAATAATACAAACTGGTAAAGCAGGTTAGTAGTTCCAGGAATACGGGTTAGTAGCAAAATATATATACAGTCTTTGGTATTGAAGTATCGCTGTATGACTTCTTACTGAGTCTACGTGCTCGCTCACTGTGACTCCTACAAGGCTGTTACCTCACTCTTCCGGTTACCTACAACCTTTTACTCTGTCACTCTGGACTCGACTCGACTCTGTTCTGCTTCGGTATTCACTGGCAGTAGTATAAGTATACACTAGGTGAGTCCATTTGTATAAAAATGGGCGGACACCTCAACAGTCTACCTGATATTAGCGTCTATTCTAACGTAATTTCAATGAAGAAATAAATTGAATAACATATGTATTTTTTCTTTTCTCCTCAGTAATTTTATAATTTTAAACCTAATAGAGATTAAATTTAGATTTTAAAATTGGTAATTTTTTACTTTTAATTTTAATATCAAATTTTATCATATAATTTAATACTTATTGGTTAGAATAAATTCTTTTTTAATATAACCGAAATTTTAAAGCTCTTAATAGCTATTATAACCTTACTTCGCTGTCAAGTTTTTTGAATTCCCCTATATTTGTGTTTTGATTAGACATTCTAGCTTTTGTAAAAGAGTTTTCCCATTACGAAGGATCCACAATTATTTTGAAACTTTTAAAACCACTTATTTTACATTCAACATAATCACTTGATAAGACACCAGAACTGTTGAAACAAAATGGCTATTTTTGTAGCGGTTTTATAACATATTTATGTTATGATTTTTAAATAAGTAATTATATATATATATATATATATATATATATATATATATATATATATATATATATATATATACCCCCAATCTCTTCATATTTGTCTCTCTATTTATCTCTCTATACTAGTCTCCTTCTTATCTAGCTATCTATTTATCTATCTACCTTTCTCCCTCCCTCCCTCCCTCTCTCTCTCTCTCTCTCTCTCTCTCTCTCTCTCTACATATATATATATATATATATATATATATATATATATATATATATATATCGAATTGGCTCCAGTCTTTTCATATTTGTCCGTCTATCTATCTTAGTCAGTTTATATATATATATATATATATATATATATATATATATATATATATGAATGATATATAAATTATAATTCTGTCCTTATTACTGTCTATGTATACATATAATTAGAGTTTGACTATCGCAAGGGCGTGAAACCCAGTGTCACAAACTCACATCAATACAACTATATATATATATATATATATATATATATATATATATATATATATATATATATATATATATATATAATGTGATATATACAGTAGCGGTCATAATATAAGGAACGGAAACAACAAAGACATAAATATGTGTATTACTTAAGAAGTAATGCATGATTGCCAATTAAATTTTTACCAAATAAAGATCAGGGTGTAATTCATAAATATTATACAAAGTTACAAAAATCTACATAATATTATATTCCTTATATTATGGCCGCTACGCTACTGTATATATATATATATATATATATATATATATATATATATATGTATATATATATATATATAACAAATAAATAAATATATACAAATGTACGTACAAGTGTTCACACACACACACACACACACACATATATATATATATATATATATATATATATATATATATATATATATATATATATATATAATTATATATATGTATACATATATATATATATGTATATAGTAGGTAAATTATATATAATTCTGCTCATTTTCATCGATTTGGGGGTCTGCATCCTCTTTCGACGCTCCGATGCAGAAGAGGGCGCTGATAAATCTGACACCAGATATTACATAAAACTGGGTGGCATACTGATAGGAGAGGTGGGCTTGGGTTGTAATTGGTTGTAATCTGAGTAAATATAGATAACAGGCGAATTACATTCCCGTGTCACGAGCAGTGAAACGTCCTCATTTAGCCGTGAAGGATAAAAATCTCGAAAAATAATAATAATAATAACAATGAACAGAATTATGAGCAAATAGATGTAAAATTACAAATGGAATAATTCGCCTCACAAGAAACGGACAATTCTCTCTTGCCTCGTCAACGCTGCTTCGTCTTCATCTATCTATCTATCTATCTATCTATCTATCTATCTATCTATTTATCTATCTATTTATCTATCTATACTCCCTATTGAGCCCTCTTTTAAGAATAGTATTTGTTGATTATTGGAATTTATTCCGTATATACCAATCCTATACTTGGATATTTATATATATATATACATATATATATATATGCGAACTGCTATACAACCATACTCACGAGGCTCTTCGTAGCCGATATGTTTAAAGCACGTCGTATCTAACGACACTTTCGCCTGCGTATTTTTCTTTAATCAGATTTATCTAATATTCTGACCGGTAGACGAAATTAAATACTGTTTAGAATAAATGGAACGTCTACTCAAATATGGGTATCCACTAAAACATCATTTAAATTTTAAAATATATGTACATGTGTATGTACACATATATATATATATAATTTCTTCTTTTTTCGTCTTCTATCTTTTCATGTCCTTATTCTTTTCCTCCCATCTACCTTCATTCTTCTTCATGCCCTCTATTTTCTGCTCTGCCTTTCTTTCTTTCCCCCCTCCCTCTTTCTCTCTCTCTCTCTCTTTCTCTTTCTGTTACTTTATATTAGGTTGGTGCAAAAATAATGACGTAATAATGTCGTTTTTTGACGTTAAAAATACGTCAAAAAACGACATTACTACGTCATTATTTTTGCACCAGCCTAATATTTACTCACCCTTTTCTTTTTATTCTTTCCTTTTCCTCGTTTCTTTTTGTCCCCCGAATTCTTACAACATTGTGTCTACACATACATTTCTTTGTACATTAATCAAAATTCATTCGACGATCGCTTAGCATGCAAATGCCCGTCTTCATCTCCGTTACTTATTTATATATTCATACCTTCACGATTCCTGTCTATCCCCGGCCATTTGCCCTGAAACGTGCCCAAAGCCAACACAGTCCCATCACCTCACCGGCAATATTTCTTCGTCTGAGCAACCCCAAAATCTACGCCCTGCCTAACTGTCGGATTAGGAAAACGTTCGCCAATCTCATTTCACCTTCAGACGAATTATATATTTATTCATATTATGATTTTACAGAATGACTATTTACTTTCGATAGGAGGCCAGATGAGGGCTTAAAAAAACTTGGGTGCAATCTGTTAAGAGCATCTTATTTACGGAATTTCTCAAAATTTTGTCGGGAACTTCTCCATATTCGATGTGTAACTGTCGTTACATTCTGTCCAATTTGTGGAATAGGTACGCGGATTTTCATTTATCTGTTTCGTTTTTATAAAGATGTCACCCGTCCTGGTTATGACGATAAACTACATCCGCATCCTGGGTAGGATAAACTACGTCATACAGCAAGGCTTCTGATCAGGAGGTTTTGAGGAACGTGGAACCACCTCTTAATTGCTGGTGTTCCCAGGCCTTAAGCCGGGGTGGTAGCAGCTGTTAGCGTTCTAGCTATGGATAAATAGTTAACCCCCCAAACTGGGGTAAAAACACTATGAAAGTGTTAAAATAGGTTTTAATAACAGAAATACTTTTTTAAAAATTATTGTCAGGAATAACATTTTGAAGAAAAATTATTACCAACAATATATTTAAAAAAATAAAAAAACAAAAAATAATTAAGAGCAATACATTTTTGAAAAAAAAATATTACTACCAATAAAAATCATGTCGGCATTAAATAACCCATTGTGGTTGATATGCCGTAAAACAAAACAAACCAAACCACTATATACTGAGATAGATAGATAGATAGATAGATAGATAGATAGATAGATAGATAGACAGAAAGAAAGAAAATATTACCACCAATAAAAATCTTTTCGGCATTAAATAACCCATTGAGGTTGATATGCCGTAAACCAAACCAAACCAGCAATACATTTTTGAAAAAAAATATTACCAACAATAAAAATCTTGTCGGAATTAAATAACCCATTGAGGTTGATATGCCGTACAACATAATAACCCAAACCAAACTAAAGAGGCGCTAAGTTTAGAGTAGTTGTTTAAGAAAAGAGTAAAAGGGATCAGTGTAGTGTTTAGGTATTTCCTGACTGGTCGTATTGCTAGTGAGACGAAATTTGGCTGAAACTGAAAGATCTGCAGATGTCTCGAGGTGAGGAATAACCGCGAGATGATTTCTGAACTAGAGATGCACTGTGTCCGTCGTAGAACTTCAATGAACTTCAAATTCTGAGAGTAGCAATATACTTGGAGTATCACTATCAGCAACAAAAAAAAAAAGAAAAGGAATGTGGAGGAAGACATTGCAGACCATGATTGTATTTTTTTTTAGCTTGATATAAAAATATTACAACTTTTTCTGTCAACCGGAAAATTTTTTTCTTCTTTTTTTTTTTTTTTTTTTTTTTTTTTTTTTTTTTACAGGAATCGTTTCTGAGCTGAGTTTAAAAGTTTTTGGAAGGAGACAATGGCTGATCAGTCTTTTCGCGCTCACATGCATGTGTGTATGTGTGTGAGTGTGTGTGTGTGTGTGTGAACAGCTGATCATTCAACCCTTGGAATCTTCCATCTGTTAATGAACACTGTAAAATCCGGGATGAACTATAAAAATTAATATAACAAATCCTCCTTTAAATATAGGTTTTTAAAAAATCCAGCATTAATTATAGGTGTATAAAAATCCAATATTAATGACCTAAATTAAAATTAGAATCCTCCATTAATTTTTAAATGTTGACTATTAATTATAGGTGTATAAAAATCTAATATTAATTATAAAAAATAAAGCAAAATGTCGTATTAATTATAGGTTTTTGAAAAAGTCCGGTATTAATTATTTATTTATAAAAATGCTATATTAACAAAATAAAATATATTAAAATTCCAATATTAATCATAAATTTCATAAAAAATATATTAATTACAGGTTCTTTTTAAAATTCCGGCATTAATTATAGAGTATAAAAATCCAATTTCAATTGCACAAATAAAAAGTATTAATTATAGGTTTATAAAACATTTTGCATTAACTATAGAGGTACAAAAATGAAATATTAATTGATTGACCTATATTTATTATAGGTTTATAAAAAATCCAACATTATTGATAGTTTTATAAAAATCTGAAAGTTTCTACGAAAAACGATATTAATTATAGTTTATAAATAAATTCCAATCTTAATTATATGAATAAAAATGAATATACGGTATTATAGGTTTCGAAACAAAACGTTTATTACAAGTTTATAGAAAATCCGTTGTTAATAAAATGTGGATATAATCGATAAAAGTGGACAGAAATAAATAATTGCACCTTCGCAAAATACTTGATAAACTTTTGATGTTTTGCGGACACCTCGAGGTGGTGTAATAGTTAGCATTCTTGTCTCTATACCGCTCTTCCCCAGCAGATTTCTTTTTCTATAGTTCTCTCCCCTTACAATTTCTCTCTGTCTTTCTCTCTCTCTCTCTCTCTCTCTCTCTATATATATATATATATATATATATATATATATATATATATATATATATATATACACGTGTCTCCTCTTATCTCTTTAACTATTCTCACATCTCACATTATTACATTTCCCTTTTGTTTCTTTTTTTTCACTTTCTTTTTTCTTTAACTTTTTGTTCTATACCTCTGTTCCCCAGTATATATAGTTCTCTCCCCTCACGATTTCTTTCTCTCTCTCTCTCTCTCTCTCTCTCTCTCTCTATATATATATATATATATATATATATATATATATATATATCACTCTCTATCTCTAATTTCTATTTGTCTCCCTGTTTCGAGACTTTATTTCATATCTGTCATGAAATATGAATGTGGTATGAAGGGCACTTCTGTCACTGCAGATTCTATTACGTTTTTCTTTACAACAGTCCGCATCGAGTTCTTTTTTTTTGTTATTTTTTGTTTTTTTTGTTTTGTTTTTTTTTATCAAATGAAAATATCCGCCGCATTTCTGTTACCTTTTATTATTCTAAATGGCATCGAGGCAAGGACACAGGTCCAGCAAAATTCTAGAAACGGATAATTTGAAAAGCAATTAGAAATTTAAGACCTTGTGAGACCGGTAATGTTGTGGGGAGGGCAGTGAATAGGCCTGTCCAATGAAACAATATATCAATTGCAGATACCTGAGACAAAGCACGTCGTGTAAGGGAACACGTTCGTCGAAGCGAAGAAATTTAAATACTTAATAAATGAAGAATCGTCTTGCTTCGTAATTATCTGCAGAGAAGAGAGTGTATTAGAGAGACAGAGAGAATGTGAGAGTGAGAATGAGACAGAATGAGAGTGAGACAAAAAGAGAGTGCACGGATACTTTGAATGTTTAATTCGTAATAGGAAAAACGATATTTGCCTTGTTCGTTTTTAATTGTGTTTATTTTTTTCATTGTGCGAGATCAAAGTCTATTCTGTTTATTCATCCCATAAATTGTCTTCTATGGTTTAATTTAAAAAAACAAAACAAAAAAAAACAGAAAAGACTATAGTCCCTATGATACCACTTTCCAAACTTTTCTCCAAGCACTTAATAAAGTGTCCTCGACCAAACATCAGATTAAAAATCGTATATTTTTTTTAAAATGAGTCATACACTTTGTTTGATAGATATATTCATATATATATATAGAGATAGATAGATAGATAGATAGATAGATAGATAGATAGATAGATAGATAGATAGATAGATAGATAGATAGATGCGAACATCCAGAGATAGGGAAAAGAGGTAAGAGAAAGAAGAGACAGATGAACAAATTTATATATAGAGAAAAGAATATGAAGAAACTTTGATAGATAGATAGATAGATAGATAGATAGATAGATAGATAGATAGATAGATAGATAGATAGATGTGAACATACAAAGACAGGGAAGAGAGAGAAGAGAAGCAAAAAACAGATGAACAAATTCATATAGAAAGAGAGGAAAATATGAAGAAACTTAGATAGATAGATAGTATGTGAAGATATGAATCAACATTGCATGGTAACTGTCAGTTTCACGCCTCAGTATCACTTTCAAATGAAGTAACATTACTACTGCCCCCCCCCCCCAAAAAAATAATGGTTGGAGCTCATTGCTAAGTTCAGAGGTGAAAACAATTTTTTCCTACGCTACCTAAAACCATATCATGACCAAAATATCTGAAAAAAGAAAAACCGACAACCAAAGTCCGTACAACCGACAAGGAATCTTTTATAAGGTTTTTATTGAGTTTTTCTTACGTTTCACGACTTTTCTTTCTTCTGGACAAATAGTGTAAAAAGAACAATCATTAGAGATTATTATTCGAAGTGTTTGGGGCTGATATATTAGTCATTTTCAAGGAGGAGTTTAACATATACCAACCCTCGCTTTTAAAAGGGTTAAAGTATTACCCAAAATCGCTTGGAATAATAATCACTAAGGATATTTTTTTTAATCATCTCACCCCAAGCAAAGTAACACAACTAAGGTGCAAGGGGTTACTGTGCGTTAGAGAATATATGATAAACACTATTGATGAAGGTTTCATTGTTTTTTGTTTAGCAGCATAACAACACCTCTATGGGTTATTAAATCTCGAAATCTAAATATTTTTACGCAATTTTGTTTATTTATTTATTTATCTATTTATTTAAATAATAATGATTTAAGGGATACAAGTCTTACTACTTAACCAATAGCTGGAGAAGAAGTGGTCTATTCATACCTTTCCCAAGAATTAACTGAACATAACGAACTTAAGCGGAATTGGAACTTGGCTCTCTGATTAACTGTTATGGGTCCTTACCTATAACTACAGAATGAACTCTTCCTAATACTAAGTATACTACGCCTCTCGAGGGTTGAATCGAGTTGAGCCGTTTCGGCTTGACGGTCGAACTCTGTGCCTCTGAGCAGAGAGGAACACGGACGAGGCTCCGCCGAAGGGCAGAGTCTCGTTCGGGAAGGTTGACCAACCTGATTCTGTTTTTACAGTTTCTACGGGCATTTTTGGCCGAGCCTACGGGCTCGGAAAACCCACGTAAAACTCGGCCTTGTGCCACATGCAACCCTCGTGGGGTGGTGGCTAGATACCGAATCGAGTTAAGCCGATAGTAGTTCACTCCAAACCAGACTGACAGTCATACTAACACCTTCCACATCTTGTATTATTATTTCGTGCAATATACCTTCGTTATTTCTACTCTTGTGTTTGTGTTGTTCTTCGTTGCTCCTAACCTGGACTATAACATAAACTATTCTGAATCATTATCCATTAAACCGCCCGCGCATCCAACCTTACAGAACCTGATATTCCCAAGCGCTCACCCATCTTCGTACTGACCAGGATCAACATTGCTTAACTTCGATGATCTTACGGGAACCGGTTTTTCAGCGTGATGTGGCGGTAAGCACACTATTAAGGATAGAGAACAATAAAAGAACAGGAATTAAGAGGACAGAAGATAACGATTGATATTGCATTTAAATTTTTGAAGATCAAAGTTGACTGAGAAGCAAGAAGCTGAACGAGAATTTCACAAACGAGAAGAGCGAATGAAGAAACTATTAACATACAACTTACGGTTGCATCTAGCCATTTCAATGGTAAAAAATACGCTACAGCAATGGGAAAGTGGCCTGAGCCGAGCGGCCAGGCCAGGACCAATAGAATTGCTGATTATTCTTTGTATTTCATCAAGACACTCTAAATATACAGCAGGAGCACCATACCAGATGTGGCAACAATATTCAAAGCAAGATGGTAGACTTATAATTATGTCAGGTAGAATCTGGTGAGAAAAATTGTCTAGCTCAACACAGGTAACCGACATTCCTAGCAACGGATTCAATATAATCTTAAAAACCTCAACGGAAAACTTTAGTTCGAGAAGACGCAAGGATCACTCTCCTAGAGGTTAGTAATATCCATGCTGATGAAGTATAAAAACTCTTCTCTCAGACGATTAAAAGAAAGCAGTTTTGTTTTGGGGGCGCTAAAATTAACAAGCTATTTATTACCCCGTTTAACAACAAATTGTAGGTAATTTTTTACATCACCTACCAATTTGACCCTATCGAGCCTTACTATTAAGATAGGAATAAATATTTGTGTTATCAGCATCGAAACTGAATTTAGAACTGATGACATCAGGTTGGTCGTTAATGAAAATTAGGAAGCGTTATTCTCCTGGGGGTTAGCACCAGACACACTGATAGAAAAAAAAAGCAGTTTCGTTTTGTAAGTGTTAAGATTAACAAGCCATTCATTGCCCCGTTTAACAACAGATTGTCGGCCATTTTTGAGATCAGCTGCCAATTTGACCCTATCGAGCCGATCACACTATTAAGACAGGAGTAAATATTTGTGCTACCAGCATATATACCGAGTTGAGAACTGATGACATCAGGATGGTCGTTAATGAAAATCAGGAACGTGGTTCCAAGGGTTGAGCCCGGGGGAATACATAATTCATAAAGATCTAATAAGATCTAAAACTGTAGCCATTCAGGACAAATTTCATTTCGCGATTTGACTGAATGAGTTCAAAAATTTGTCTAGAATTACAATAACCTTTCAATTTGTGAAGATGACGAGTATGCGAAATCCTTTCAAATACCTTCTATATATCCAAAGAAACAGCCCAAACGTCCCCATTCTTACCTAAAGCTTGATAGAATCTTTCAGTAATCACTGTTAACACATCAGCAGTTGACCTAGAAAAGTTAAAGCTATATTGCTTGTCTAAAAGAAGACTCTGCAAGGTGTGATGCTTAAACAATTCGAAGTTGATTAGGCCCTCGAGTAATTTACCAAAATGGGGTAAAATGTTAATAGGTCGATAGTTCGAGGGGTCAGACGGTTCACCTGCGTTCTTAAAGACTGGGAGAAGAGGATTTCCAACGAGCACGAATGTAAGAGGCTGTCGGGCATTTATAGTACAGTTTAGAGAGAACAGAAACCAGTTCAGGGGCACATTTTTTAAGGACAATTACAGGGATACCGTCAGGTCCACATGCCTTGTGGGGATCCAGATTAGAGATGGTAGCAAAAACCCATGGAAGGTGTCATATGCAGATAATTCAACAGACAGTTCTAAATGGAAAATCAAGCAGGGATGTTGCAGATGAATCAAGAGTAGAATTTGCTTAGTTTGTATTAGCATATATATATATATATATATATATATATATATATATATATATATATATATATATATATATATATATCAAAACGAAGATCAAGAATGAGTCTGTTCACGTCAATTACAGACACGTTTGTGACTGATAAGGCCAATGCGGGACAGGCATACATGATTGCAGCAGTTGCTGTTGAATGTCTGACCTGACCTAGACTCGATAGCATAGCATTACTTCTTCCTCTGCCTTTTGTCTCGGACCTGCGGGTATTTTCAAAGAAGACAGCACGGTTGTTGGTGAAAAGCCAGATGTCACGGTTCTCAGCTCGGGTTGACCATTGGCAATGGTCTGTATGACAGGCACGAAAGGATTTTTCAGGCAGTATTTGAATCACTTTTTTGGTGGGCCTCTACCGCAATAGACAGTGGAGAGCTCGCCGTACAGTAAAAATTTAAGCAAGCGAAGATTTCCCATTCTGGAAACGTGCCCTGCCCTGTCCTGCCCAGCCCAGCGTAGCTGGGACTTCAGCAGCATGACATCAAAGCTGATGATTTTCGCCTTTTCAAAGAATTCATTATTGGTGACGAAGTCACTCCAGTGAATGTTAAGCATTGTGCGGAGGCAGCACCGTTGGAACCGTTCGAGGAGTCGTAAGTGGTGTCGGTAAGTGACCCACGGCTCTTAGCCGTATAGCAGAATGCGAGGACGCTAGCTCTATACACCCTGAACTTAGTGCTCATCTCTGTAAAGCAGGATGTGGTGCGATGCAAAGTACTTCCTCCTCTGCCTCTTGTCCCTGAGAGTGACCCTGCAGATCCCTGCTAGGCGTCACGGTTCTCAGCTTGGTAGATAGGACTTCAACAGTATGGCCTCAATGCTGGTGATCTTCGCCTATTCAATATCGGTAACGAAGTCACTCCAGTGAATGTTCAGGATTGTGCGAAGCCACCCCCGGTTGAACCGTTCGAGGAGTCATAGGTGGTACCGGTAAGTGACCCACGAATCTGAGCCATATAGAACAGTAGCCAGGACGATAGTTCTATAAACTCTGAACTTTGTATCTTTCTTTAGGTATCTGTTTACGACACACATTTGTATAGACTGGCATATGCAATGCTCGTCCTTGCCAGTCCGTTGTCGATCTCATTATCTGACGTGATGCTATATCCAAGGTAGGTAAGCCGATGGACCACCTTCAGCTCAGTCGCGCCAATGATGATGTGGGGAAGGCGGTACACATTACGAGACCAAGGTTGGTAGAATACCTTTGTCTTCTTCAAATTGACTTCGAGCCCCAAAAAATTGTCCAGCCTCTGTTAAGCTGGAAGTGATGCGCTGCAAATCTCCTTCTGTGTGGCAACAAGAGCAGCATCGGCAAAGCAGAGGTTTGGGATATGCTGCTCCAGGATCTTCGTGTGAGTTTTTACTCATTGTAGATTAAACAAGGCACCATCGAGACAGTATATGATGTAGACTCCATTCCAATCATTAAGATCTTTCATGGCTTATTTGAGCAACATGCTGAATAAGATAGTGAAGAGAGTTGGTGCTTGTTTTACCCCTTAAGTGATTGGGGAGAGCTCTGAGAGACAACTGCTGTGTTTAATTTGACCACGTTGATCCTCATGAAGCTGGATGGTCATGTTCAGGAACTCTGGAGGACAGCCGAGTCGCTCCATGATCTGCCACATTCCTCTTCTACTCACGGTGTCGAATGCTTTTGCCAGATCAATGAACACCACATACAGCTCCTTGTTTTCTTCCCGACGCAGCTTCCGGAGAACAACCACCATGTCTGTTGGGGCGACTGTTGGTTCTGAAGCCGCACTGACTCTCTGGAAAGTGCTCCTCAGCGATGGCGGGTAACAGTCTGTTCAGCAGAATCCCGTCAAGGATTTTCCTGCGATGGGGAGCAGGGTAATTTCTCGTTAATTGGAACACTGAGATTTTTTTCCTTTTGTTTTTGTACAGGGCAATGATGACTGCATCACGGAGATCTTGTGGTATTTTTCCTTGCTCCCAGCAACAGCAAAAGAGCTCGTGAATTTTCATTTACAACACAGGACGCATATGTTTCCAGATTTTGGGTGGGACTCCATCGACTCCTGCTGCCTTGACACACTTCAGCTGCTTTTTGGCGGGCAATTCATCTAGTTCCATTTTTACTGGTTGTTGGGAATGCGGAGAATTGCTGCTTTCAGAGCCGATCGATTAGCCCTGAAGGGGACATGGAAATGCTCCGACCGATGGTTTAGGATGAACGCCTTGTTTGGAAGGAAGCAAATAATGTGAAACCCAGTGTCACAAACTCACATCAATCCAACTAAATATCTATCTATCTATCTATCTATCTATCTATCTATCTATCTATCTATATATATATATATATATATATATATATAATATATATATATATATATATACATATATATATATATATATATATATATATATATATATATATGTATGTATATATGCAGGTCACAACAGTATATATATATATATAGTCAGACAAATCGCAAAGTGCGTGAAACCTATGATCACAAACTCACATCAACAAAATTATATATATATATACAAATTTATAACGTATACATATTATAAGATCACTACAAAAGTTGCCGTTTTGTTTCAACGCTGCTGGAGTCTTATCAAATGAAGATATAGAATGGAAAACAAACGATTTTATGAGTTCAAAAGACAATCAAAACCCTTTCAGTAGGGGAAAATTTGTTACGTGACCCATGATGATCAATCAGAATACAAGTACATGGTAATTAAAATAATATCACAATATACTCTGGTAGAAATACTATTAGTGCATTAAAGTTAAGATTAGATTAAATTAGAAATCAATATAAGAATTAAATTTAATTAACAGTTGAATTTAAAATTAAAAAATTCAAATTTCAAATTTTAAATCCTAAAGTTAACCAAGCATCAAGTTTAATATTATTTTGAGATTATTCAGATATGAAACTAGGAGAAAAAATATATATAAGTTATTATTGTTCGGAAAGGGCCAATTTATTTATCAGACGCTGATAAAAAAAAACGTATCACCGATCGCTACACTTATTTGATATGTGGGGGTCAGAATTCAAATAAAGTGACAGGGAGAGAAGGGAATTTTCAAATGAAATGACAAATACATTCACATAATAATACAGAAATACTTATGAATAAGTAAAGGGAGGTAAATATATGAGCACGCAAATATAGGGAAGGGGTATATTCACACAGGAAATAGAGGAAGAAAAAATATGAAAAAAATAGAAAAAGAATAAAAATGAAGACAAACACATATAGAAAAACTCGCAAAAGAAAATCTTGTCAGACATATATATATATATACAGGTAGAAAACAAGCAATCACGCACACATACAAATATACGAATAATCGGACTCATCAAACTACTAGCATAAACGCACTAAGAAATCCACACAAAACAACCGTCAATATTTATACATACACATACACACATATAGGTATAAAAAGGATCAAATAAAAAAAGGACGTGTATATACATGCATATATATACGTAGCTGAAATACACATATTGGGTTATAAACAAAGCAAAAGGAAAAAGACATATATATACACACACACACACACACATATATATATATATATATATATATATATATATATATATATATATATATATATATATTAATAAAAAGAAAGAACAGTAAGATATATAATCCGGTGTTCTTAAAGATATTTTTATTTTTACAAAATAGTGTTCAATGTAAATTTAGAGAGCATTAATATTATAATTTTAAAAGTTACTCCAAAATTCGCTTGAGGATGAAATGGAACTAATGTCTTTAATTTAAGTACAAAATTAAATCCGGGGCTTTTAGCTTCCATTTTTTAAACATGGTTGGAACTGTGTAGCGAAAAACCATATTTTAAGTCTATTAATTTATAATATATATATATATATATATATATATATATATATACACACACACACACGTACGCATAAATATACATAAATATTATTTAATGTGCGCCAACCCTGTACTTTTACATATATATATATATATATATATATATATATATATATATAGGGAAGAGAGTATAGTTGTTCCAACGAGAGAAAACTGTATATTTTAAAAAGAAGGCAAACCGAAAACGTTTTTGATTGAAATGAGTTTTTTTTTTAAATATATATTATACTCTATTTTCTGTAATTCTGCTACACGTGTTTCTGGTTTCGCCACCTTCTTCATATAAACTCTTATCACCTGTCCAAGAAAGACATCTGAATCACTACCACGCATAAAATTCATTTTTATATGTGGAAATAATATGTTTAATACATACATACATACATGGTCAACATTAGTTAGGAGCCCAGATTACGACTGTATTTTGACGGAAACGAAACCAAGTACGAATTATGGGAAATCAAATTCTTAGGCTACCTTAGAATACAAAAACTTCATGACATCATTCTTTGCCAAGATGACCAGAAATAAGATGATGATTTTATGGAAAGAAATGCGACCGTGTTCGCCGAATTAATACAATGCCTGGAGGACAGGAGTTTCTCTTTGATAATGAGAGAAGCCAAGGACAATGGACGACGAGCTCTACGAATTTTGCGAGAACACTACTTGTCAATAGGTAAGCCTAAAATTATTGCTTTATATACTGAACTAACCGTGTTAAGGAGACGACAAAATGGATCTGTAACGGATTATATTATACGAGCTGAGAATGTTACAAATGCCTTAAAAATGGCAGGTGCGAGTATCTCGGATGGGCTGCTAATAGCCATGGTTTTAAAGGGATTATCACCGACATTCAAACCATTCACGACAGTTATAACTCCAAAAGATAAAAAATAATTTTCACTGAGTTTAAAATTGCGTTACGTAGTTATGAAGAAACTGAAAAAATGTGTATCCCCCCAAAATCAAGGAAATAACGTAATACAACTGAGAACGTCATTTAAAAAATTCAGAAAACCAGTCCCTCAAACCTATCAGGCTAGGAATTATGATATTAAAAACAAGGGCTTAAAAACAATTATTACAATAACAACAACAACAACTGAAACAGTAATAATAGAAAAGAAATATCGTTTGCTTTCGTTGTGATAAAGTCGGTCATGTCCGTGTAAAATGCCTTTTCGCTTGGATTGGATTCTATACCCAATTCTTACCTAGTCGATACAGGTGCGACAAATCATGTAATTACAGATGAACCAAAATTTATTAATTCTGACCCCAACTTTGAGCCTGATTCCCATTTTATCGAGTTAGCTGATGGGACCAGAGCTAATAATTTGGTTTTAAAAAGAGGCGATGCCTGTATTTATTTACGAGATACTAAAGGAAATATTTGTAAATGTTTATTAAAAAGGGCTTTATATGTTTCTAAATTTAAACAAAATATTTTCTCGGTTCAGTCTACTGTTAGAACTGGTGTTAAAGTTAACTTTCATCGAGACAATTCAAAGTTAATATACCCAAGCGGAACTGAATTTAATATACAACAAAATGGACGTGAGTATTATTTGAAAAGTATTAAGACTGTGAAGACAGCCATGCACGACTTAAGGACTTGGCATAAAATATTAGGTCACTGTAATAATTCGGATGTTAAAAGATTGCAAGAACACGTCACTGGAATGAAAATTACACTTCCAAAGGGCTTACAATATTGTGACACATGTATTAAAGGGAAAATGACAAAATATAGAAATAAGGGTCAGATCCCAAAATCAACAGATATCTTGTTCAGAGTTTATTGCGACTTAGCGGGTCCAATTTCACCAATGGGTATCGACACCTATTCATATGTATTAAACTTTGTTGACGAATATTCAGGACTTATGATATATTTTCTGAAAAACAAATCTGATACCCTACAAGCTACAAAAATCTATTTATCCGATATCTCCCCGTATGGAAAAATAAAAAATAATTAGAACAGATAATGGTGGAGAATTTACTTCTGATGCTTACGAAAACCTCCTAATAAATGAAGGCATTAAACATGAGAAAACTTGTTCTTATTCACCTTACGAAGCTTATACGAACTACAAACCCAACGTAAGTGGTATGCATATTTTTGGTACAATTTGATACACATATGTCGACAACAGGGCAAAACTAGATCCAAAACGTGAAAGAGGTATATTTATTGGGTATGACAAGACGAGTCCAGCCTATATGATTTATTTCCCACAAAGTAAAATAATTAGGAAGATCAGATGCGTCAGATTTACAGATTCCTTTGAGCAAGGGAAGGATCCCGAAGAAAAGAATATTAACTGAGAGGAGCTGGTCCAACACGAACTAGTATGGCCTAATTATGGGATAGGGCCTATAAGTAGAAAACCCGTTCAAAATCCACAATCAAAGGAAGGTGTTATACCAGATGATGTAGACGAGGAAAATTCAGACGCAAAACTTGAGTTAAAAGATAATACAACCGATGAGGGGGTGGGGACAAATTCCGCGTTATCCAACCAGAAATAGAAGAAAGCCAGACTATTTTGGAATGGCTCAATGTAATATCTGTGACATTGACTGTTGCTATTCGGTACAATGAATCCCGAGGAACTATCGAGAAGCCATAAATTCGGACAATTCCAAACGATGGATAGCCGCCATGCAAAAAGAAATTGAATCTTTAGTATCAAACGATACTTTTGAATTGAAAAAGGCCCCGGATGATAAAAATATTATCGGCAGCCGTTGTGTTTATACTGTAAAGCGAACAGAGGATGGATCGCCAGTGTATAAGGCTCGTTTTGTAGCTAAAGAATTTTCACAGATATACGGAGAAGATTATGTAGAAACATTCAGTCCAACAACAAACATGACAACAATTAGAATTTTGATGCAAATGGCCGCACATTATGGTATGGATATACACCATATGGATGTTAAAGCAGCTTATTTGAATGCTCCGATTGACTATGAAATATACATAGAACCGTCAGAAGGTTTTGAAAAAGGTGATAATTATGTATGGAAACTCAAGAAGTCACTATATGGACTCAAACAGAGCGGAAAGACGTGGAATAAATTAATACATTCCTATTTAATTGAGCAACAATTTGAATCCTCCCAAGTTTACCCATGCCTGTACACAAGAATATTTAATAATGAAATATTAGTAATTCTGATTATTTGGGTCAACAACATGTTAATTGCTTCAAAATGTGAAGCTGCTCTATTGAAAATTAAAAATTCCCTAAATATAAGGTTTAAAATGACCGACTTGGGTCGACTATCATGGATTCTTGGTATACAGTTCAAATTTAAAGACAACACTTTCTACTTGTGAGGCGGAATATATTGCATTGTCGCAAGCAACACAAGAGGCTATTTTTCTTAAATTACTAATAAAAACAGTTACAACACTGATAATAAGTGAGCCAATAATTATTTACTGTGACAATCAGGCTAGTATTGCTTTGGTTAGAAATCCAATAATACATCAAAGATCAAAGCATATTGATATTAAATATCAATTTGTAAGGGATCTGGTACAAAAGAAAACAGTACAAATTGAATATGTTCTATCGGAAAATAACGTGTCGGATTTATTTACAAAGCCAATTACAAAATTGAAATTAGGGTCTTTCATTCTTGTCATATTTGGTACTGATCTCTAAGGTCCTTATTAGTCCTGGACAAGACGTAAAACTGCATCCATTAAGTCTCTCTTAAGGTCCTTATTAGTCTTGGGTAGGACATAAAACTGCATCCATTAGTTATTGTCTTAAGAGCTGTCAGTTTTTGGTATGAATGTAAATCCTTAGTTTCGGCATATAAACGTAAATAGTCCTACTTTTAGCCCAATCCTCCTTTGAATGACTCTCAGTATCACTCTGACCTGGAGTGATAGTGACTATCTTAATGGGTCCCAGCTATGGGTAAAATAACAATTTTTTCCACTTTTTTGTTGTGATCACAACCCAAATTTATAATATTGTTGTTAATGTTTATTAACCTGAACTACTTAACTGTGGACAAAATGATATAACTAATTTTTGTGGATATTAATTTTCTTTAAAAAAAAAAAATTATGAATACAAAAAAAAAAAATTATTATTTTTATGAATGCTAAAAAACAATTTCTGAATACTAAAATATTTGTTCCATATACATATTGCCTTTACTAATATTTTGAAAGAAGATTCCATAATATATCCAAAAATGAGGGGGTGTTACAGTTTTTTGGATATAACGTTGTACTAGTGAGCCAGTCAAAATGAGCTGATTCATTTCATAGTTCGCCAATAGAAGGGTTAACCAATCAGAAAGCTGAAAATATTCAATGCGACGTATATAAAGGCAGCCATTTTGGTCTTTTCTCCCAAAATATCTCCACTGCCAACCAGATATCGAAGACTTAAAGAATTACTTAACAGCCGCTACTTTCTCCGAATCTACATTGCCACTCTCTGATACTGAAGTGATTACAGACTTCACTGGATTCCATATTCAGAGACTACGGCAAACATGGTCAACAATAGATAGATAGATATTTATTGATTGATTTCTACATTCAAAATATTAGATACATGAGTTTCTAAATAAGTTAAATCTTAACACCCCTGAAATTAAAAAAATGATTTATTTTTTTTCCTTAACCTCAGCATCTCAAAATATCAAATTTGTCTGGACTTATAAATTAATTAAATCAATTTCAAAAAAAGTTATTCTTGGCATCGCTTGAAAATATAACGGAACTTTGTATTTTGAGTTTAATTTGTATGATTGAATTTAAATTGAAGTTTCAGTTTTGAAACGGGAATTTCAGTGTTGCAATGATAATATATTTTAAAAAACAATTATAATATTATGCTCTACTATTGTATCGAGCACTGTTTTTTTTAGATAAATGCGAAGAACTCTGAATTATAAATCTCATCGTTCTTTCATATTATATATATATATATATATATATATATATATATATGCAATCTAGAGATCATAACCAAAAATAACCGAAGTGTAAACAACTTTGGTTTTCATAGCTTTAAACATATCGGATTTCGTGCCAAAGAAAGTGTATTTGTGGAGAATTTTACTGCACTACTTTATTCAAAAGAAATCTGTAGCTGAAGCACACTTACGGCGAACATGCTCTGTAGGAAAGAACAAGCGATTGGTTTAGACGCTTCAAAAAATATGATTTTCATGTTGACGATAAAGAACTCTCTGGCGCACCGAAAACGTTTGAAGAAGAATTGGAGGCATTAATTCATGAAGACTCATGTCAGGTGCAAGCTGAACTTGCAGAAACATTAGGAGTTGATCACACAACAGTTTAAAAATGTTTGAAAGCTTTAGGAATGATTCAAAAGCAAGGAAATTGGGTGTCGTATGAGTTGAAGCCGAGAGACGTCGAACGGCGTCTTGTCAGGCGTGAACGGCTGCTTCAACGGCATAAAAGGAAAGTTTCTTTGCATCCTATCATGACCTGCGATGAAAAGTGGATACACTACGATAACCCTAAGCGTAGACGATCGCAGGATAATCCCGGTCATGCATCAAGATCCGAATATCCAAGGATCAAAGCTTCTGCTCTGCATTTCGTTGGATCAGCTGGGTGTAGTTTATTATGAGCTGATCAAACCGAGCGAAACGATCACGGGAGTTCGCTATCGACTACAATTGATCCGTTTGAGCCGAGCATTGAAGAAAAAAACGGCCGCTATACGAGCAACATGAAAACGTTAGGTCACATGTTGCAAAACGGGTGAAAATCTACTTGGAAACGCTTAAATGGGAAGTGATACCTCCACCCGCCGTATTCACCAGATATTGCCCTGTCCGATTATCACTTGTTCCGATCAATGGTACATGGCCTGGCTGCGCAGCACTTTTATTCTTATGAAGATACAAAAAATGGGTCGACTCGTGGTCAGCCTCAAAAGACATGTCGTTTTTTCTGACGTGGAATTAAAATGCTGCCAGAAAGATGGGAAAAAGTAGTGGCCAGCGATGGACAATACTTTCAATGATATGTTTTTTTACTAATTTTTGTAAATAAAACATTACTTTTCATGAAAAATCAGCATGAACTTATTCAAAGTCCTAATATACAGTTTTAAATTTTGCATAAGGTTCCATAACATTCTTTTGTCTTAGTGCTCACATGAATTCTGATTGGCAAAGCATATTTTTCAGTTTCCTATACCAGGTTCAGTAGAAATATTTATTTATTAATTAAACATAAAAATTTAACCATTATTTAAACATACCTATTTGTAAAAGTAGTTTTAAATTTTGCATAAGGTTCCCTAACATTCTTTTGTTTTAGTGTTTACAGTTTAATTAAATATGACAGTTCAAACAAAGCATGCTCAAATTGTTGTGTTGAAAATGGCTGGTATGAAGAATCGTGAGGTGATAAAACAGTTGAATGTTTGTGGAAAAACTATTTTTAAACAACCTCCCCAAATCCAATTCCAGAAAGAAATCATTCAGTTTGTGCTAGGAGAGTCATTGAAGCTGTCTAGAAGAAGGTGAAGAGAAATCCACGAAGAAGCATGAGGAGGGTAGAAAAAGAGCTGGATATATTTCAGATAAGTCAAAAAGGAGAATTGTCAAAGAGGATTTTAGGCTAAAACCATACAAGAATCAATGACAACAGTTGTTCTCAAATGCCTCCAAGCAAAACAGTTTGGCAGAGGGAAGAAAATGTTGCAATAGGAGATGCAATATGCTACAAAGTTTTCATTTGGACAGACAAGACTTTTTTCACTATGGGGGCTGTGAACAACTACCAAAATGATAAGGTTTACACCACTTCACCAGGAAATATTCCCAGATGTTAGAACACATTTCAAGGAACAGAAATCAACTGGTATCATGGTTTGGGCTGCTGTTAATTCTGATGTTTCGAAATCTTTCTTAGTGTTCAATTTGATGCGGAACTAGTGCATGATTAATTTCTGTGGATTTTAACAAGCACTATCAAGCACTTATTTGATGATTCTGTATCACCATTGATGAAGTAATGGCAATGTTTATTCTTGAGATCTGACAACAAACATGTTATTAAACACTGTTTATTAATTAGATTGCTTGTTTGCAAGAATAATTTTATATGTACAAGTATATAAACATATGTGAACCAACTAAAATTAAATATTTATTATATAGCTTATGGATATTATTATAAAGTAATGAATAAAATAAAGAATAAAAACGTATTTTCATAGTTATTTATAAAATAGTAAATAATGATATATATAATATATTACATAATATATATAATATATTATAATACATATAATATATATATATAATATATATACTATAATATATAATATATATAAAATATAAACATATATATATATATATATAAAATATATAATATATATAATAAATATATATATATAATAAAATATAACTATAAAATATAAATATAAAATAAATATATAAAAATAATATATACAAAATATAATATATATGTTATATAATATATAATATATTATATATGATATATATATATATATATATATATATATATATATAATTATATATATAATAAAATAATAATGGTAAATAATAAATATTGCATTGAAGACGGTGTACATACATTGATAATTTTGTAATGTTTTATAAATTTTTGAATAAAAAATTCTTTTCAAATGTATTTCTTTATAAAATGGTAAATAATAATTTTTTATAAAAGGTAAACAATAAATATCGCATTGTATTTGCTTCACATATTTTCATCATTTTGTAAATAAACATTACCGAAGCAATAAAAAATGTATACAGTAATAGCGGTGTCAAGGGAATAACTGTCCTTTTTCACACACAGTTTTTGCGGAAAAGAAAGTTAAACATTTCCGAAGGATTGTCTTTTTAAACGCTTCATTCGCCAACTATTAATCTGAGAAAATGTTTGACACAAGGACACACGGACTGGGATAAAAGTGAAAAACGATTGCTAATCACAACTCCATGAAGCGTCACCTAATCCATAGCAACTGGGTTATGCAGACTACTAAGACAAGGTCGCAAGTGAAAGGCACCCAATGAGGATCAAATTGCCCACGTTAATTACGTCTTGCAAAACTAGCTCTCTAAACAAAGCTCTAATTAGTGAAATTCGATTTTTTTACTGTTTCTTTTAACTGTTTACCCAATACAAATCTCAAGAGGCACCCAAGGAAGAATGTTACCACATATGGTTATTTTATCGACATAAGAACAGCAGGTAAGAAATATAAATTATGAGGATATGTAGAATGGACATATCGAGAAACTGTCATAAAATAATTCTTTGAAAAACATTTATTAGAAAAACATTTCTTCGAATTGTAAATTGTTTGAATAAAAATTAATCAAAAGGACAATTATACTAAATGATAATTATTTGAAACTAGCAGCATGTTGCCCGTGCTTGATTCAAAAATCGTACGACTCATACAACAATTGCTATCACTTGACTTAAAATGATAGTTAACATTCGTGTCAGTCAGCTGTTGGCTCTCACGCTGGCCAATAGAATCTTCCTGCCTATTCGTGGCAGCCAGCTATTGGCTCTCACTCTGGCCAGTGGAAAATGGCCGCAAACTACATGAAAACTGTCGTAAAAGCATGAAAAATCGATTATTTCCACTATCGATGGGAGTTGGGAAATGCAAGGTCGGTCTTGGCCTTCCCGCTAACTTGGATTATGGTCATGTAAATTTTGGTGTAAATCCGTCGAAATTTGCGGCCGTGCATTCGTCACACTGTCTTTTATAGATAGAGATAGCTATGTTTGAAATATGGATATGGTCTTGTTTTGTGAGAGTCAATGCTGATTTACGTAGAACTAGTAACGCCCTTGAAGGATAGCATAGGGCTTTTTTTGCTGCAAGTGTCATCCTATTATCTCACAATATGGAAATTCTTAGACGCTCGTAAAAGGAAACAGGACTTGTAAGAAATTCATAATTCAAAAGTAAGAGCAGGTTGCCAAAATATCAAGTTCGCTAAGAAATACCACGACTTAAATGGCAAACTTCAAAAATTAGTGCCATCTTTTAACGCGTACTCATCAGTAGTTGACTATTTGCATGCGGTATCATATAACTTAAGGTTACAAGGATTTTTTCTTGCTAAATTGTTTTATTAACGATATTTATATTTCATATATGTATTTCCTCTTTCAACTTTTACCTTTTTATTGTAATAAAGAATTTTGCATTTTGAATAATTATAATTTAATATAATTGTCCTTTCGTTTAATTTTCATTAAAAAATTTACAATTCGTATAAATGTTTTTCTAATAATTATTTTCGAAGCATTATTTTCGAAAAATGTTTACATAATCAGATGGATAATGGTTGACTATAGTCTTGAAAAGATTAAGCGTGAAATGGTCGCGGAATCACCCACTCGGGAGCCTATTCCGTAAAGCAGCGGATCTCGGAAAGAAACTTGCCGAATGGAATTTCCTTCTTAACAATGGAATATGAAGTGAATGAGGATGATTCGCCGCTCTGTACGTGAGGGGAGGGAGCGTCACGAGTTACCGTTGTGAAGGTCTGAACTGGTGGGACTAAGGAAGGTATTATGCTTGAATATTTGCCATGGAAATATTAGGTTGGTGCAAAAATAATGTCGTTTTCTCACATATGTTACTATTTTTGCACCAACCTAATAGCAATAGAATACCGATAGGTTGGCGACTTTGCGTCTGTGGCGAAGAGTGATAAATAATTCATCACCTGCAAGGTCGCTTAAAAATGTCTAAACTGTGTCAAAGCTGGAAAGAAAGGATTGTGTAGTGGCAGCCCAGATATGGTAGCAATACAACCATTTTGTTCTGATCTTGAATGTAGTCTATCTTGGTTCTCTAAAAATCCCTTTCCTTTGATATCTGTGAGTTGCCATGCAACGATTACGGAGTGGTTTCCTGTTACACTATCCACGGTTTTGACTTCAGAGTTTTCCACCAAAGGTTAGAGAAACGAATTTACCCCTCTATTAAACCCACAGCTGGGGGGTGAGCGAAGAGAAAAATTCGTGCCTTTAATAACCGTATATAGTCATACTGTTTTCCGAGAGTATCATTGTCATCACAGCTCCATGTCAAAGTGCTTAATCTTCATTAGGATTAGTTTAATATAGAATAAGATCAGTTTGAGACACCTAGTGAGGATCGAATTTTAGATACAGACTACTAATCCTTTTTTAAATTATTGGTTAATCTAAACATTATTTTTCTAGCTGTCAGCGGAACTTGTAATCCTTTGCCGCCCCCCTTGTTCTTGTTTCGATATTCATTCCCGTAATCACATTAAATAGTTTACTCGTTGCTTTTCCCCTGTTTCTCTTGCGTTCTTACAGGACATTTTGATACTTCAGCTTTTCTTATGATGAAAAACCGTAATTTCTTATTTTTCTTAAATCTTCCTCATTGCTTATATATTCCGTCCATGATGTTCTCAGCTGCCATTGTATGTCTTTTTAAAAATACTGTTCAGCAAGGCGATAGTGCCACTAACCTGCAAGGGTTTTCTGGGAGTGGAAGAGAATGAGAAGACTTTAGGAAAATGGATTCTAAACAATAAATAAAGGAATTGTTCAAAAGACGACAGAAATTGTTACTTTTTGATATTCCTCCATTTTTTATTGTTTCTTTCAACGGTTATATTTTTTGATTTTTTTCTCTCTTTCGAAATAAGTGAATCTTTTTCCTTTGTTTTCCTTTTTGTTTAATTTAACAAATGAATTTTTCTTTTTTTTTCTTTTTTCTTTTTCCATTGTTTTCGTTTTTCTTTTTTTTTTGTTCAAATTAACAAATTATTTTTATTCCTATTTTTCTTTTACCTTTCTTTTCGTTTTCTTTTTTTTTTCTTTTAGTCTTTTTAATAATTTTTCCTTCTTTTTTTCTTCTTGCTGCTATTCGTTTTTCTTTCTTTTTCCTTTTTGTCTAATTTAGCAAATTAATTTTTTTTTCTTTTTCCTTTTTGTTTGATTTAGCAAATTATTTTTTTCTTTTTCATTTTCCTTTCTTTATCATTTTTTTTTCTTTTTCCTTTTTGTTTAATTTAACAAATCATTTTTTCTTTTTTCTTTCTCCTTTTTTTCGTTTTTTTTTTTTTTTTGTTTAATTTAACAAAGTAATTTTTTCTTTCTTTTTTTCCTTTCTTTTTCGTTTTTCTTTTTTATTATTTTTGCTTAATTTTTTCTTTCTTTTCATTCACCTTTTTCGTTATTTTTCTTTTGGTTTAATTTAACAAATTATTTATTCTTTTTTGATTTTTTCCTTTTTTCCGTTTTGCTTCATTTATTTCTTCATTTCTTTTTGCTTTTCTTTCTTTTACCTTGTATTTAATTTAACAGATTATTTTTTTAATTTTTCATTTTCTTTACGTTTAACATATAATTTTATCTTTAATATTTAAATTTTTAAAATTTTTAATTTTATTTTTATTTCATTATTTTATTATTAAATATGCTCTATAACTGAATAACCTCTATCTAATCTCTAACCTCTATCTAATCTCTAATCTATATCTAATCTCTAATCTATATCTAATCTCTATCTAATCTCTAACCTCTACACTCCATGTTTCTATTTAATTTTTTTTTTTTTTACATTTTTATAATCCATCCTTTGTTCCCTTCTTTTATTTTCTTTCATTTCAATTTCATTTGACTGTCTTTTTTTTAAGTCTGTTATAGTGGAAAACGCCTATTCTATAGTTAATAGACACTCCCACCTATAATAAGTAGGAGTAGTAGGGGTCGCTCAGTGGGTCGGTCAGTCAGTCGACTGGCTGATCGATTTAACTCTCGGCTTTCGGGCGTGGAGGAACCCGAAGGAGGCTACGCCGAAGGGCGGATTCTCTTTCGGGGAGGTAAACCGACCCTGAACCCGTTTATACGGGTTCAATGGGCATATTTTTGGCCGAGCCCACGGGCTCGGAGATCCCACGGGCTCGGAGATCCCACGGGCTCGGAGATCCCACGGGCTCGGAGATCCCACGGGCTCGGAGATCCCACGTTAAACCAGCCTTGTGCCACATGATGCCCTCGTGGCGGGCTGTCTAAGTATCGTCGGACAGTCAGTATCAGCGACCACAACTAGATTACTCTGCGTCATACCTATTATATGAAGTTCCTAACGTTTTGTACATCGAACCTATTTTAGGACCGACTTAGTACAAATACAAGCCTCCACTGTGAAACGACTCCATAAGAAAGTCTTTTTGTGTTATTTTTTCTTTTAATATTTTAATTTTCTTTTTTATTCTTTTTTATTTCTCTATCTTGTTGCATTTTTTATTTTACTTTATTTTATTTTTATTTATTTATTTATTTTTCTTGGTGGGGGTTAATTTGCATATTAGGACCCGCGCTCAGTTTGCATCAAAAATTTCCCGAATCCTTACATTTAGGTGTAAATGTACATGCTTCATTCGAAAATGACTTGATAAAATTGATAAAATATATCGTTTTCGAGCTATTCGGATTCATTCTTGTCGTTGGTGGCAGCCATGTTTGGCGTTGTTTGCATGCATTCGTTGCGGAAAGCTAAGCGCGGAAGAACGTATTTAACGGTCTTTTTTTACTAATCTTAATCATTCCAATTACTGCGCAAGAGAACTATATTGCGTGCGCAATAATCAAGACAGGTGAATATTCCACTATATAGCTGTCCCGCAGCAAATGTATGCAAACAATGCCAGTAATGTCTACCGCGACGCGAATGAATCCAAACTTTTACTGATAACTACAAAACGATATATTTTATCAAATTTATCAAGTCATTTTCGAATGAAGCATGTCCATTTACACCTAAATGTAAGGATTCGAGAAATTTTCATTGCAAACTGAGCAGGGGTCCTAATCTGCAAATGAATCTTTTCCTTTTAAATCCTTTTCCTTTCTTTCGTTTTTAATTTTTCAATATCTTTTTTCTCCATTTATTATTATTCCTCCTTTTATTATTTTAATTGAAATCATTTTCTCCTTTTTCTGTTTTCCTTGCAGTTTATCTCATCTCTCCTTCCATCCCCCTTTCTCTATCTTTCTTTTACTCTCCCAGTTCTCCTTTAAAATAAACTTTTCTTTTTGTCCCATAATACTCTTTCTTTTTTTTTTTTTACCTCTCCTCACACTCTTTCCTCCTCTCTTTTCACTTTTTACTTTTCCACCTTTAAACATCCCCTCTTTTGTTCGTTCTATCTTCTTTCCTCTTGGTGGCGATTCGACATGAGAAATCGAACAAACAAGTTCGAATTCCAGTCAACTTAGTTACGTTCATTTACGCGCAAATGCCATTGCTAAATTTATGAATCCATCTCTTCCCTCAGTTATGGGTTAAATAGAAGAATTTATATTTATAAAAATCATTGCTATTCTAAAAAAATATTTTTAATGCAAGATTCACACGCAAATAAAAATTATTCTTACAATTCTATATTATGCTTCGGCTTTAAATAACTGGCAAAGCCATAAAAAAGGAATCCATTAATCAATAAATTCTCCCAATTGAACAGCCTTTTCTTAAATATTTTTTCTCTTTTTCCTTTACTCTTTCCGTTCTTTCCTCACCTCCTCTCTTTTAATTCTTTTCTCTTCATTTCTATTTATTTCTCTTTCATTTTCTTTCTTTCCTGTATCCGTCCTTCGATTTCTCCATCTTTTTTTTTCTTTTATTCCTTTCCTTCTTCACCTCCTCTCTTTTAATTCTTTTCTTTTCATTTTCACTTCTATGTTTTTCTTTCTTTCTTTATCTCTTTCTTGCTTTCTTTCTTTCCTTTATGCGTCCATTGGTCACTCCATTTTTTTCCTTTACACTCTTCCTTCCTCTTTTATTTTAATTTTTATTTTTATATCTTTCTTTCGGTCTTTTATGTATCCATTATTCTCTCTTTCTTAATTCCTTTAGTCTTTTTCTTCCTCACCTCCCTTCTCTCAATTCTTTTATTTTTATTTCTTTTTTTTGTTTCTTTCTTTCTTTCTTTCTTTCTTTTCGTTTCTTTTCTTTTCTTTTCTTTTATGCGTCCATTGGCATATCCCACTTTTTTCCTTTACTTTTTTCCTTCCTTCCTCCCCTCTTTTAATTCTTTTCTTTTCTTTCTTTCTTTCTTTCTTTCTTTCTTTCTTTCTTTCTTTCTTTCTTTCTTTCTTTTCTTTCTTTTATGCGGTCCATTGGCATATCCCACTTTTTTCCTTTACTTTTTTCCTTCCTTCCTCCCCTCTTTTAATTCTTTTCTTTTCTTTCTTTCTTTCTTTCTTTCTTTCTTTCTTTCTTTCTTTTATGCGGTCCAATGGCAACTCCCACTTGTTTCCTTTACTTTTTTCCATCCTTCCTACCCTCTTTTAATGCTTTTCTTTCTTTTCATTTTTTTCTTTCTTTCTTTCTTTTTTCTTTCTTTTTTCTTTCTTTCTTTTATGCGTCTATTGGCATTTCCCACTTTTTTCCTTTGCTTTTTTCCTTCCTTCCTCCCCTCTTTTAATGCTTTTCTTTTCTTTTCATTTCTTTCTTTCTTTTTTCTTTCTTTCTTTCTTTTTTTTTATGCGTCCATTGGCATTTCCCACTTTTTTCCTTTACTTTTTTTCTTCCTTCCTCCCCTCTTTTAATGCTTTTCTTTTCATTTCTTTCTTTCTTTCTTTCTTTTTTTTCTTTCCTCCGTTCTTTCTTTTATGCATTCATCTGTCTCTCCATCTGTCGTCTCTCTGTCGCGGTTTTTAATCGAACCAAATTCTCACAGAAATTTTTCAATTTCCTTTTCTGTGCTTTGGGGAATAACGCGCGAAAATAATAAAATTGGATTAATTTGGAATTTTCAGGCACAGCAAACGGCAAAGGAAACAACATTTGAAATGGTTTTTCGGAAAGAATTTACGACTCCCGAATTCTCCAAGGCTCTAAATGTGTTAAATAAGTAAAACAGAACTTACGCTTTATTTGCAAACAGATAAATATAATTAGAGGGGCGCTGGTTTACGATGGAAATTTCTTCTTCTCGTTCTTAACGGCTAATGCATTATTTTCCTTATTCTCTCCCCCTCCTCCTACCCCTCTCTCACTTTCTCTCTACTCATCTCCCAGTCTCTCACCAGATCTCTCCCCTCTCTCCTCTTTTTCTCTCCCACCCCATCTCCTCCCTTCGATTTACACCTTCTCTGCTATCCCTCTCTCTCACACTTCTTTACGCCTTTCGCTTCCTGCACACACACACACATATATATATATATATATATATACATATATATATATATATAGATATGACAAGTTTCAATACACACACACACACACACACATATATATATATATGACAATTTTCTATACACACACACACACACGCACACACATCTCTCTCTCTATATATATATATGTTAAACTCGTTGCAAAAATTTACCGCATGTATTTCAGCTTTTTTGTTCAGCTTTTGCTTGCTGCAATTCATTTAGAGCGTAAGGACGGGTGTTCTGCTGTGTTTATGCACCAAGTCCCCTCAGCAAATATGTGATCATTACTCTCCACAGCTGGTCATCGATTCACATGAACTCGTAAAAAAGGTTACTCATTGTTTACCCTGCCTCTCTTTCCTTCAGTATGCCTTGTGGGTATTAAATTCTCTAGGTTCTCTTTTCTCGTTATGCTCCCAGAAGATTTCAATTCTATCGATCTGGTTGTGACTATAAGTATGCTTTAGTTCCTACTTGCCGTAAGACATTTTCGTTGCTCACATATTGTAACCATTGTATTCTTAGCATTCATCAGCAGATTCAAGTCCCTTCTTCATATGTGAGAAAATTGTCTACCATATAGTGGATTAAGCATTATACAGCAGTTCAACACTCTTTTCTTTGTGTCTAATGACACTTTTCCTGTCTCTTAATACTTTACTTAGTTTCTAAAAGACATTTTTGCTATCTCTAAGCACCTTCGGAGTCAGTATCACATTTTTCCCTGTAGTCAAATTTCTAAACCTGCTCAATTCTGGCGTCTTCAATTCGTAGACCACACCTTGCGCTGTTTTTTTTTTTACAGACTATATTGCATTCTGTCGCCTTACAGTAAATAGTTAGTACTTTCTTTTGGCTTTCCTTTGCTACCTTTTCTTAAAGGTCTTTCAGTTTTCCTTCTGAAACAGTGTCATCCGTGTATGAGAGCTTGTTAAGACTATGTCCGCTCATAATAAATCCTGTTGGGCTTTGGGTAAACATGCTTTAAAATCACCTGCCAGATGCTTGCCCTATTTTTTTTTTATTTCAATGCATCATTCAAATGAAGTAGATGTTCTTTATAGTGTCCGAGTTTCAGGAATTCGAAATAAAGATTTGTCTTTGAAATCCTTCAGACAAGTAGAACTTTATTGCTCTAATAGATTTTGAAAGTTGTCATCACGATTTATTTTTTTCATTTTGAACTTTCATAAATATAAATTCATTTTTTATCGCCAGATATTACTTTGTCCATAATGATTTTCTTCAATGTTCTTGGAGGTCCCTCTGGAAGTCATTTCCCTAGTCCCTGAAAGATTTGTAAACGACCTACTACAGCTGACCCGGCACAAATAATAAAGATATGATTAATTTCCTTAGTTCCTGAAATTTCTCTGTAGTTAGTAAAAAAAACTTACTACAATTGACTGATTGCACAAGCAATATATATGTTACCAATTTCCTTAATTTCTTGAAATTTTTCTTTGGTTACTGTATGATGCAGTATAGTTGAGTGAGTGCACAATCAAAATATACGATGAATTATCTTAATTTCTGAAACTTTTCTGACCTTTGTAAGCAATATACTACATTTCAGTGATTGCACAATTAATAATAGACTTAGTGTAATCGTGTCGACAAAAGCAACGGAAATTGTTAGAAAGTTTTGATACTGAGGTGCAATGAAGGAAAAATCTTGAAACAATGTTTTGAGATTCAATAAAGCAGAGATAAAGAATTCACAATTAAAATAGAGGCCAATGAACCGTTCAAATAATTCGTTCCCCTTAGATTTTTTTTAATATATGATTCATTAATTACTCCTGGTAATATATAAATTGCTTTTTACTTAATATCTTTTCAGTTTAATGTTCTTATAATTAATATACTAGAAATATCTCTCGGAAGAAAAAATTAATAACAGAACGACAAAGACGACGAGTAAAATACCCATTTTAGACCAAGTTGAAGCAAGGCGATAACTTGTTACAGAATGGTATCTGAGTACCTCATATGAAAGGCTTCAACAAATAAGATTGCAATCTAAGAAACATGGTGGTAAAGGAACTGATTAATTAAATGGTTCAGTTCGCTCAGGAACTAATTTTGTTTGTATAGATTATTAAAACGACTAAGAGAAGTAATCACTCATATATTTAGAAACATAAGTTGATTTACCTCCCTTCCCATTACAGACTGGACAGGAAATATATAAATAAAGACACGTTGATTATTAGTCTATGATTTGATGATTAATTCCCCTAGTTTATGAAACTTTCATCTACATACTACATTTGAGTAACTGCACAAGCAATGAAGATATGATTATGTTTTTTTAAATAAAGTCCCATTAAACTTTTGCAAAATATAAAGATAGAAAATTTTCCATTAATCTAATAACTCTTCTGTGATCAGTATTTTAATCTTGGTGAATAATTTTGCAAATATTAAATCAAGAACTTTTATATTCTTCTATTCATGAAAATTAACAAAAAATAAGTTCTGTTCAAATGTCAAGCATGTAGATTGCGGACATAATTTATACAATTTGTATAATTTTTTTATAGAAAAACACAAACTTTATACCTTGGTGTTCAAAAAAGTCGCCAAGTCAGGTTTCACTTTATTACGTCCGTGCGTGAAGCATATAAAACAAGCAGCAAAGCGGAACACGTCGCTTTTCTCTTTTCGCCACTGTGATAAATCACTTTACGAGACACAGCCACTTGGAGCCACCTTTGGTTGAATCCAAAATAGTACATTTAAAGATTTTATATTTGCACCTTTTCCGCACACATATTTAGTTGAATAAATCTTGTCTAATAAAAAGCAAATATATGTATTAGATATATATTGCTTAAAACAGTGGTTCTAAAACTTTTTTTTTTTTTTTATCTGGGCCCCATTTTTTAAATGAATTTTGCTTGAGTTTTCACCAAAGGGAAGTTTGAGGGAAAAGCATCTCCACTGCAAAGAAGGTCCAGAAAGATGTCTAAAGGGAAATAACCGCGGATTCGAAGTCAGAATATTATTATTGACAACTCTCTCCTCCAGTTTGCGAAGCCTAGTCACTATTAGGTTGGTGCAAAAATAATGACGTAATAATGTCATTTTTTAATACTTGATATAATGCAAACATATCACAATGATAAAAGCGGTTAGTAATTATTTACAACTATTAATATTGGGACTCATGCATGCAATTACAATGCATAATAATATTTTAAATTTTGAAATCATATTTATTTTCCGCATATGAATTTTTTGAAACTGTTTCTTGATCTTTAATCGTCTTTCTATCATCCCACCTCATAGATTATCCTCTTCTGCTGTGCCAATGAAGTACGCTGCACCGTTTAAGAACCACTGGATTATAATAACACAGAATTTTATCATAATTTGACCGTAATACGAACAACTCTTAAATTTACTTCCTATTAATAGAAATTTATTGAAATGTGTTAAAAAATACATTATGAATAATTTCTGCATTAATATCAAGGATAATTCTGCTAAATTATTGATTTGCATTTTTAATATATTTTTAATATACTTCTTTAAGATTCTTATTTGAATATTAAAATATTATATGTGCTAAGTTTAAATAAGTGTTATTGTTGAATTCTTTTTCTTCTGTCGTATCCTCTAAATGCTTAATAATCACAATTAGTTGCAATCTTTAGAGTTTAAAGAAAATTTTTATTTTGATTATTTGAACTAAACGAGGAGTTAAATTAATGTAGCGTTCCCTACTTTTTTTTAACCATTTCACTCCAAGGAAGACAAGAAAGCCACTAAGATGCAAGGGGTTTACTGAATGAGAAAGAATAGGAGAAAAAAGAAAAAATATTATTAAGGAGAGATAACAATAAATGAACAGGAGTTAAGAAGATAAATGATAACGATTGATATTTCATTTAAACAATTTAAACTGATGTAATCTTTCAGATACTTTTCCTAACCCTCAGTACATGCCGCCATGTTTAATCCTACATTTTGTTGGCGGGAAGCGTGATAATCATTCAAAACGTTATTAATCGCCACAGATATTTAAGTAATTAATGAAAATCGGTTAACAGTAATAACGGCTAGTTTAAGGAACTCTTGTCACCCAGTCACCTGACGGGACCTAAAGGTCGAAAATACGATAGTAGCGTAGGATACGGTGTTTTACCTCTGTATTTTTTTTTTGTTCTGACAATCAACTGCATTGAGCACTTTTATTCGTTCGTTTATTTTGGAACAGTAATTTTTCCGTCCTTTTCACATATATTTTTATTAAAATTAACACACACACATACACACACACACATATCTATCTATCTATCTATCTATCTATCTATATATATATATATATATATATATATATATATATTAATTAAAAAAGTATCAAACACTTAAAATCCTATAAGTAATAATTTTTATTTCATTTATTACCTATAGGATTTTAAGTGTTTCAAATTCTTTAATTAATAATAATTTTGCTCTATCTTTTGACATAGGGCGCGCCCTGAATCTATATCCTCCCGGAAATTCCATACTAATTGCCATATTGTATCATTATTTACATATATATATATATATATATATATATATATATATATATATATATATATATATATATATATGTTCGATTCATTAAAAGCGACTGACAAGGTACTGCGCGGTTAAATGTTTTATTTAATTTTTGTATGTCCGTGCGCTTTAAATTAAATAAAATAATTTACCGCAGTACCTTGTCAGTCGCTTTTAATGAATCGAACATATATATATATATATATATATATATATATATATATATATATGTGTGTGTGTGTGTTTTCGATTCATTAAAAGCGGTAAATTTTTTATTTAATTTAAAGCGCACGGGCATACAAAAATTAAATAAAACATTTAACCGCAGTACCTTTTAGTTGTTTTTAATGAAACTTGTATAAAAGAGTGGTTGCCCAAATACACAAATATATATATATATATATATATATATTAACCGATTTAAAAATATGGTTCTTTCGCTACACAAGAATTACCATGTGTCACAAACAGAAATTAACAACTTCATATTCAGTTATTTAATTAAACTTTTTGAAAATCTACTGCATTGAGCACTTTTTATACGTTCGTTTATTTTGGCACCGAAATTTTATATTTTTAAATTTGTATTTTATACACACACACACACATATATATATATATATATATATATATATATATATATATATATATATATATATTAATGAAAGAATAATTTAAGTTCTGTTTCATTTTCAAGCGAATTTTAGAATAACCTATTTTGAAATTTACTGAGTTTTAAAAGCACATATATTCATAATATTTGTTTCCAAGGATACAGAGAATCCAATCATTTAGACAGGAGCGGTAGCTTTTTCATTTTTATTAACTATTCTATCCAATATGAGTTACTTTCGAAAAGAGGTTAAGTCTAGATAGGGTGGGGGTGCATTTTCCACCGAATTATGGCATCCTTTCGACGCATGTCGTCTGGCTTTTTTAAACGACAAAAACAAATTTCTGCATTTTTATCGCTCAGATTTGTACTTGTATACATAAAGATTCTTTCTAAAAGGGGTGTTTGGGTTAGAATGCGTTTTATTGAACTACAATTTAGAATATTATTTTTACTTTTAATTACCAATACGCTATATTTCATTTTATAACAAATAAATATAATAGAATTACTTAAATTATTTGAATATTATTATTAAATATCAGATATATTGCTATTATTATGTATATTGCTATTATTATTAAATCTCAACTATAAGAATGTATATTCCAGCTTTTTCATTTTTTTATTATTAAATATTATTTAAGGAAAATTTCTGACAATATTTATGCACTGTAAATTTACATTGGGTACTGTTTTGTTAAAATAAATATGTCTATAAAAACACCGGATTATATATCTTACTGTTTTTTCTTTTTTCTACTATAATATCTATCTATCGACTCTTCCGGGGATTACTATAAAGAACAGGAAAGCCGGAGAATTTAGCGGCTAAAACTTGATGTTAAAAAATTCGTCGATGGGGTAAATACAGGATTTCATTCAGCATCGTTAGAAGTTTGGCAAATGCGACAGTCAATGATGACCGGCGAAGTTAGCGACCGAAACTCTGTGATATCGTCACGAAATATTATGAAAACAGTATACGTCTATGGGGAAAATAGAGTATTTCGTTCGATGTTCTAGAAAGGTTGCCTAATACGATAGTCACCTGAGGAAGAACGGAGGATTTGATGGTCGAAACGTTGTGATTTTAAGGCACGAAAACAACATGATCATATTCAGCTTTTCGTTCTCTATTTTTAAGTTCGCCTACCAGCCCCTTCCTGTCACTTTTTCTATTTCCCTTCTTTTCCTTCTCCTGATATATCTCTTTAGAATTCTCTACTGCTTTTTTACTTATTATATTTCTCTTTTTTCTGTCATTTGCACTCTGTCCTATAATTTTTCTCTCTGTCTCCCTCCTCTCTCTCTGTCTCTGTCTGTCTGTCTGTCTGTCTCTCTCTCTCTCTCTCTCTCTCTCTATATATATATATATATATATATATATATATATATATTATGGCAATTTACCCACGCACGCATGGATTCTCCCAGCTATAAATAGGAGCAGGTACTGCCTTTTAGAGAGAGAAGTTTCCACCAGTTTACGTGCTAATACCCTTCTTCTCCCGCCAGCTATGGGTAAATAGCAGGACAGACTGGTCTAGAAGAAGGACAACTCTGAATTCCAAACCTGCGGAGGGCCGTTTGGGGCCCTTGTGGCACGTAGTGCACCAGGTCTCTGTATTCGGCCCTTCAAAAAGTGTGGATGGTCCTGCACGAAACATTCATCACTATAATCAAATCTCCGTGTGCTGTTGTCGGGCTGTCGGTTTCCTCATACATCGAATTCGACGGGAGAGTCGAGTATATATATATATATATATATATATATATATATATATTTCTATCTATCTATACTCGTCACTTTCTCTGCCTCTCTCTCTCTCTCTCTCTCTCTCTATATATATATATATATATATATATATATATATATATATATATATAACTATATTTCTCTTTTAATATCTCTATCTCTCTTTCTTTCTAACTATCTATTTACCTATCTATCTATATATCTACATATGTCTCTCTCTCTTTCTCTCTATTTACCTATCTATCTCTTTCTCTCAGCTTTTTTTCGTCCTACCTTCATTTTTCTTTCTTTCTTTGCTTATCCTTCATTGATACCTCTCTTTAAATTGTCTTTATTTATTTTTCACCCGTTCAAACCCCCCCCCCGCCAACTTTTTTCAATTATTTCAGAATCTAACCAGGCTTAAATTTTAAAAATTAACAAAATTCCTCGGAGGTAAAAAAAAAAATATGAGTAAAAACAAATGTCACCCTGCAGAAGCGAAAAGAACTCAAAAAGAAGGAAATAAATGAATGAAAAACTATCCGAATTGTTTAATTCTTTGGATGAGGAAATAGAAAACAAGAAATTCTTCAATCAGCTAATCCATTAATTGTAACTTAGCATCAGTAAATTCCAATTCTGTGTCTTTTTCGATTTCACCTTCCGTCTCCAATGAAATTGCTGGAAAATGACAGACGACAAAGAATGGCTTATTTTATGAACCAGCGGTTTTAAAACACGCACGCACAGACATTTTGAACTTTCTATTAAATATAAATTTATCTGAAAATAATATTGGATTTTTAAAAGATCATCCTCATCTTCATCATAATCCTCATCACCAGTTCTAAAACTTGGTGGGGGTGATAGAGTCGCTGCGCAGCTGAGCACTTGATATGTGCCCGTAACATTTCCGGGTTGAAAGCCATAAAGGCCTTCTTTCATGTGGAGCGTGTGCTGGGAAAATATACCTCTCAAAGCTCGTCCCACTCCAGGTCAAAACTTCACCTAGTGAAGGTTCGCCTTTGTCACCCATACATGGCCGTTAATTCCATCCAGAGAATCCTCCAGTCTGGCAGTTGGTTTTAGTCTAGGAAGTCCTCCACCCAGCAATGTCCGTCCTGGGTATGACAATAAACTTCATCCGCGTCCAAGGTAAGACGATAAACTACGTCCAACAGAAAAGGTCTCTGATCAGGAGGTTTTGAGGGGCGTGGAACCACCTCTTACTTGTTGGTGTTCCCAGGTCTACCCTGACCCAGGGTGGTAGCATCTGTTAGGGTCTCAGCTATGGGTAAACGGTTAACCCCCAAACTGAGGTAAAAAGCATTATGAAAGTGTAAAAATAGGTTTTAATACCAGAAATACTTTGTAAAAAATTATTACCAGAGGTAAACTTTTGAAGGAAAAGAAACTATTACCAGCAATATATTTTTGAAAAAAAAATACCAACAATATGTTTTTGAAAAAAATATTACCAGCAATACATTTTTAAAAATAATATTACTAGCTATACATTTTTGGGGGAAAAAAATATTACCAGAAATAGATTTTTGGTAAAACAAAATATTACCGGCAATAAAAATTTTGTCGGCATTAAATAACCGTTTGAGGTTGATATGCCGTAAAACAAACCAAATTAACCAAACCACCCAGCGATGTAGTTTAATCGCCGTACTAACCCAACATGTATAGCGATGGAGGCCAGTCTACCCTACTGTGCTAGAGAAGTTTAATATTGTTAAGACCAATACATTTTTCTCTGGGGCTCGTTGTCGGGGTTCGAATCTAGGTAAAAAGTTCGATTTCAATATTTTACATCCAGGTAATAGTCAATCCTCTGAAAAGAAAAAATTTCGCGCTCAATGCTATGTTACACCACGATCTGCCCCAATACTGGAAAAGTTCTAAACCATGACAGATAATGTAATTATTATATTATATCATCTTTTATGTCTTCAGAGGTTTGGCGATCATGGCCCTCTCCAACGAACAATCACCTTTTAAGTCAGAATTTGTAGAATTTAGTACGTGTCAATCAGTTTTTATGAATAAATATGTATTTGTATTTTTTTATTTTATTTTATTTTTTTGTAAAGTAGAAAATGGTTAGTGCTAATAGGAGGACGTGATAGGGGAGCAGTGATAATAAAAGCTGAAAATGGGTATATTAAAGTTTCGGATATATTCAACATATGCAGGGTTTTGGAGAGATCCAGGATATACAGGGTCTGGGATATGTCCAACATATACAGATTTTCGGATATATCCAATATATACTGGGTTTCAGAGTGATCCAGCATATACAGGGTTTCGGCTATATCTACCATATACAGGGTTTCGGATATATCCAACCTATACAAGGTTTTGGAGAGATCCTGCATATACAGGGTTTCGGATATATCCAACATATACTGGGTTTCGGATATATCCAGCATATACATTTTTTCGGATATATCCAGCATATACAGGGTTTCGGATATATCCAACATATACAGGGTTTAGGATATATCCAATATATACAGGGTTTCGGAGTGATCCAACATATACAGTTTTTCGAATATATCCAACACTAAAATACAAGCGTTATTTTGTTTTGTTTTTAATATTTCTCTGTCAGTTGGAATATACCCTGGCAATATCATCAGTAAAAAAACAAAACAACTTTGAACGTATTTCTCAATAATCCTACCTTTGATATCACAAGTTTAATAAACATCCTGACATTTAAATACATGTTTTTCGCTACGACAAGAAACACGATTTTTCCCGTCATGATAAAAAAAATAATTAAAATTTATTAATTAGACAGGCGGTTTCTGCTATACGTACAGTCATCATCAGGAGATTACTTGTCGATAGAGACTTTTTACGATATTCCGGACTTGTTTACTTCCGTGTTAAACGTTATCTGTCATATGCCACTTAAGTGTTGATGACAAACAACATTCCGTTCAAAGTATGGAAGCGTGTAAAGACACGTGTTAATTCCCGAAAATGCCTGACTCAGTTTACAAGTCACTTTTAATTACTGGCGAGTACTTGATTTGGTCCCTATAGCTTTCATTGTTTAGGAACTTTTAGCGGTATTCGTTTGCTTTCCATCATCGTTAGGAAGAATCTGTTGTTGTTATTGCCGTTATTAGTATTAATATTATTTTCTAATGCGAGGCTTTCTTTTTCAACCGGAGATCTTGCTTTATCCGTCTTCTCCATCAAGTCGTACGGCTTCAAATAGAGAGCTCTTTTCTCAGAATGTTTGCAATGCAAAAGCAATGAGGACTCCTGAAGCAAAAGGATACTAAGCGTTATTCTGAATTTGGCATGTAGGACTTTTAAGTTTCATGTTACAGACCCCAACGCCCCAATGATAACTGAGACAACAGTGGCCGGAAAACGTCCAACATTATTTTTTTAATCGATTTCACCCCAAGCAAGGCAATAAATCCAATGAGAAAAAAGCGGTGGATTTGCTTCATTTTATCTCCGCTACTGACGGTGATGCACACGTGTACCGTTTTCTCCGTTTTCCAAGGACGCCTCTGCGTCTTTGTGGGTGACAAATTATTTCCCACCCTACAACCTCTTTCTCACAAACGTAATGTTGTAAACTTCTCGCTGCTCTATTGCTATTTCCAAGGAAAGTCTTCAGACGGACTACATTCCTTAGTTCCACCAGTTCTAACGTTCACATCTAAGACTCGCCATGCCACGTCCATTGTAGCGAACCACCTCTCTTTGTATTCCATTGGTGAGATGTAAGTTCTATTCGAGCAGCTTCATCCTACGAACCGCTGCTTTGTGGAACCGACTCCCAAGAAGATGCTTCTCCAATCACTACAATCAAGTCTCAGGTTAATCATTATCTTCCCCACATATCCGCATAAATTGTGAACTAGTTACATCGCCATCCTCCTTTGAATTCATTCCTAAAGAATCTAACTTATATCTATCTAAGGCAAAGAATAAATATATAAAAACAAACCCAGATTAATGGAGTGCCACCCTACTGCGCTGCTGAACGCACAGGGGTGAAAAGATTAGAACTTCTCCTGCTAGACAGACACATATACACAATTACGAATAAACATTACCACCTGATGCCCTCGTAGAGATATTGGAACTTTTACAAACTTACATACATAGAGAATTATCTTCTTTTTTAATATACGTTACACATGACTGACCAATGAGAATTGAACCAAACAAAATGGAAAATACCGAAGTTCTGTCTTTTTGTCATTTTTCTCTCAATCTCTGACAAAGCCTTAATAAAAGGGAAACATGTTAGATTTATAATCGTTTCCTGTTTCTTCTTTATCCTCTCATGATGTCAGATTCCAATCCATATTTGATCTGCATGTGATCCTTAGCTCACACACACACACACACACACACATATATATATATATATATATATATATATATATATATATATATGAGAGAAAATCATATATAAATTTTTATATACCAGAACAATGTTAGGAGAAATAAAAGTTTTTGTAAATCGTTTCTAAAAATGCTGCTTTAATTAAAAGAGAAAGGATCTTACTAAAGTAAAAAAATATATATAGAAAGTGCTTCAATCGCTAGAACTTCTATGGCAAATATGGGTTCAAGTACTTACAATATTTCACCTTTCTTGTCAGATCTTCTAATATCACAACGTAGGATACTTAATAAAAAAATAAACAAAATAAAAAAAAAATTCAATGAAACTGGAGAGCCTATATACCCAAACGCATTTATTTTGTTAAATTTTTAAATTTCAACGTCCCATCCCTTTTGTATGAATATTTAGTGATATAATATTTATATAAACATCACTTTAGTCTGATGAAGCCCTTAAAGGATGAAACTCGTTACACGAAAGTTTTTTTTCCGCTTTGTGATTAATTTTCATAATATATATATATATATATATATATATATATATATATATATATATATATATATATATATTGTGTGTGTGTGCGGCAATAATACTTTCCATATACATATACCTCACATAAATACCTTTTACATAATGGATTAGATCAATAAACCATTGTGAATCAAGTCATAACATTATGTAGTAGGTATTTCTGGAATGTTGGTGGTGTTTCTGCCGCACCCTACATACACACACAAACACACACACACACACATATATATATATATATATATATATATATATATATGTGTGTGTGTGTGTGTGTTTGTATGTATGTATGTATATATATATATATATATATATATATATATATATATATATATATATATATATATATATATTACTAGGAACCACTTTGATTATATACCAACGGCTTTATTATCTTTAAAGCCGTTGGTATATAATCCAATTGGGTCCTAGTAATATAAGATATTAATAAAATTTTATAAAATTTTAAAACTGATTCACATTCACAAAAAGAGCTCAATGTATTTATTATTACAGAACAAATAATTAATACACAATAAAATCCAAAATCACCTCATATGGGAAATAATCTATTTCTCTCACTCTGATCTCTCTCACTATTTCTTTCTTCTCCTTTGTCTTTCTCTCTAAAACATTCTCTCTCACCCACCGTCTTTTTCTCTTTGACTTTCTATCCCTCTCTCCATCTCTGATACTCTCTATCAATTCCTTTTTCTTACTCTCCCTCTCTCTCTCTCTCTCTCTCTCTCTCTCTCTCTCTCTCTCTCTCTCTCTCTAGTCGCCCTCCCTCTATGACTCCCTGAATGTGTAAGAATGAGAAATAACAGAGCCGAGTTAGAATTCCAGTCGAATTCTCTAGATTTATTTACTCGCATATAACCTTTGGAAAGTTAGGTATCCATACCTTTTCCCCAAGCTATGGGTCAAATAGTAAGACGTGTATCTGAAAAATTCATTTATCTCAAAAATATGGTAAATGAAAGATTCACTGACAAAACAGAATCATTCTTACAATTCAAAAATATTTTGGCTTTAAATGACCCACCAAAGTTCGATGAGCCGTAAAAATCAGACCAATCAATCAATCAATCTCTCTTTCTCTCGTTCTCTCTCCCTCTCCCTCTTTTTGGCTCTCTGTCTTTGTCTGTCTGTCTGCCTGCCGGTCTCTCTGTCTCTGTCTCTTTCTCTTGCCCCTTCTTTTGCGTAATATGTATCTTTCTATATGGCAGTGAATGCTGGACAATCTCCTCACAGGTGAAGAGACCTAAAGCAACATAATAAAATGAAAGCATATAATGAGGAAAGAAGACTTAGAAAATTTGACACACACAGGACACATTGAAGGCAGTTTGTGTAAATGGTTAGCAGAACAGGGTTTAGGAGATATAGCAAAAAGACAAAATGAACTCAGAACTATAAACGACAGGATATTGTGGAAAGACATGACCGCCCACGCCCGGAGGGGACATGGTACTTAGAAAAGATCAACAAGGACATGAAGAAGGGGGAGGGGAGAAGAAGAAGAAGCAGCAAGCAATGTTGATTCAGTTGTTCTGCTTTAATCGCTGTCAACTTTTATAAACTTTTATTACTGATTTTACAAGAGTCTGGAAAAAAATAATGAAGATACTTGTATTCATGCATAGACTGACTGTTGAAAGCATGGGCTGCAAAATCTTTGAAATATAATTGATTTTTTTCCCCGTTTTTTTTTTTTTAAATCGATCTTTTACCCACCCATCCACACCAAAAAAAAAAAAAAAAAAAAGGTTAAAGCATCTGCTACTGATGAGGTCGTAACCTCTCCACTCGATGAAAATAATTTCGCTGAGCAGACTGGAGCCTGTTTATAGGTACTTAACATCGAGGCACTTCGACATGACGATGAACGAGTTACACACACACACACACATGTATATATATATATATATATATATATATATATATATATATATACAGGGGAGGTTGATGATTTCTGTGGTATATTGATGTTATTATGTTTATGTTTCGGCCTGCTCTTCTGAATTTGACATGCACCTACTATAGAGTCAATCCAACAGTTGAACGATTTCGAAAGATTCTTCGATATTCTTCAGAGAGCTGAATTTTTTAATGGCGGATTCATACACACACACACACACGTGTGTGTGTGTGTTTTACGTGTTTGAGGGTGAAGGTGTGCGGTGTATATGTGTGTGGTGTGTTTACACACACACACAGATATATATATATATATATATATATATATATATATATATATATATATATATATAGATTATTCATATCAAAAAGTATTAACCGATTTCATTACGCAATATTTTAATAAGTAAAAGCAGTAGAAAACTCCAGCCAAGTCACAAATATTATTTAATGAATAATGCATCAATGAAAAATTGCTAACTAAATACACACACACACACACAATATATATATATATATATATATATATATATATATATATATATATATATATATATATATATATATAGGGTTATTTAAAAAGAACGAACCAATTTCATAAAGCATTACGTCGGCTCTCAAGCATCGTCATGGAATGAGTCAGTGACCATTTGAAAGAGGAGTTTTGAATAATAGCTACCACTGGTAGTTTCCTCGCCTCTCGTACATTGTCATCGTATAAGACATATCTCTCAGCAATCCCACCTGTAGTCTAGAGCTCACTACGACTTCCGGCTTTTCTCGAAGTTAAAATTGTCGCTGAAATGCCTTAGTTGACATTAAAGAGAATGTGATGCGGCAGGTTATGGTGATACCGAAAAAAGACTTTTAAAAAATGGAAAAAAAACGTCTGTACGAGTGATTAATGTATCAATGGGTGTAATATTAAAAAACATATTTGTTTTAAATAAATTGATTACTTTCCAAACAGGACACACACACACACACACACACATATATATATATATATATATATATATATATATATATATACCTGATGTGGGGTCAAAGTCGGGACCACAGAAGGAAAACACGGATTAAATGTAAGAAAGATATATTAACAACAGGTTACCGAGATAGTGTAAGCGGAGCTTACTATATGTTAGTGTCCAATACTGGTAGTCGTACGCGTCTCTCTCTGTCTCTCTGTCGCATACTTAATATAGGCCTCGAAGTGTCTATTGTGTAGGTAGTTCCGGTCTCACAATAATACCCAAGTACAGGATTGGTATATTCGGAATAAATTCCAATTACCAACAAATACTATTCTTAAAAGAGTGCTCAATACAGAGTAGAGCAAATATAATTATTTATTCGAAAATATTAACGGAAATATGTTATGAAATCACTACAAAAATAGCCATTTTGTTTCTACACTTCTGGTGTCTTATCAAGTGATGATGTTGAATGTCTCACGCCAGAAGTTTTTGTTACAAAAAAGGATAAGGACCTAAAGGCAAATAGTTACCTACTTAGTAAACAAAAGTTCTCAACGCCTAGATTAATTAAAAAACATCACATTCGGCAGCATTTCTACATATTTGATCAAAAACAAGAGACGTGGTTGTTTTTTTTTTTTGTTTTTTTTTAGCTTGTATTTAACTCTCACCACTTAGATATAAGGTAACACAAGTCAGTGTTTAAAGAACTGTTCAAAACATTTTGATCGAGCGCTTTCGGCTATTCGATCCATTAACAATTTTCAAAACCTTATTTCTCGAGTAGAGGGGGACACAACTGCTCACTTATTTTCTATGTCAAGTTTTCAGTGTTTAAAAATGATCTATGGTAGATTTGGGTAGCAAGAATTCGTCGAAACTTATTTTGTTTAATTCAACTGACAGTTTTTTACTGCATTTTTTCCAATTTCGAATAAAATGTTGTACACCACGATTAACATGTCCTAAATGGATGAATTCTACTAAGTCCAGGCTTTCTTCTGATTTGTCCAAGTACTTTGGACTGTCTTAAATCATTATCAATAATTGAGTGTAGTCAGTGTGGTAAAGAGGATCTTGTGGGGAGCGTTAGAAATAGTATCAGTCAAAAATGAAACGGTTACACAGAACTAGACTGCACCAGAAAAGTATGTATCAAATATTTATACGTGTTATTATTATTATTATTATTATTATGTGCGTATCATAACGTAACTTTGGACTAATTCGGATCCCAGCACTTCAAAAAAATGTCAGGATTCTAAGCCATGCTGGATGGAAGCAATGGTAATTCCATGTTCGTAGTACTAGTCCATTCCATTACTACTATTTCTACACAGTACAACTTAGAAGATAAAGAAAATATACTATAAAAGAACGCATTGAAAATTGCTAATGAATTGGCTGAAAGCGCTTGGAATATTACTCACTACGGAGAGCTGTTGCACTCCCTCAGTGCCCATAAGAAAAACTGTCAGTTTTGTATACCCACCTTCGATCTGGGTGGGGTCATGTTTAACGGAGTCGATTACATAATGTATCTTCTCTCGTTCGTATTCTTCCGGCCGTGTGTCGAAATGTTTTTAGAGTCCGGTGAGAAAAGAGAACTTCAACAAAAGAGATTTAAATCTCATCTATTTTATTAAACACGTCGACGTGTACATTTTTAACTAGCCAGTGGGGTTGCTCCATCACCCCCACTGGGGAGCAAGTTCCTCGAGACACGATATAAGCACTTCTACTGTGTATGACGTGTAAAACTTAACTCCGTGAAATCACTTTCTGTCTACCATTCCCACGCTAGTTTTAACCAATCAAAAACGACTTCTTTTGTTTTCCTCTACCTGACCTCAAAGATCAAAATGAGGAAGTCAGAAAAAAATACAGTTCTTTAAAATATTTTATACTAGACTATTATTTACCATAAGATTAGAAAATCTCATAAAATTTTGATTGTCTGTCATATTCCAGAAAAAATGTATAAAAGAAAGATTATTTCCTAAATATCGAATGGATATAGATATACATAGTCTGCCAAACAATGTATGCACACTTCAGGAAAGGAAAAACTTGTCATTCATAGTTTTACCTACGCTTAACCCTAAATTATATTTTGTATCGCAGAAAACCGACTGCATAAGCTGCCCTTTGACAAGAAAATGAAAATACATTGTATACTTTGGCCAACATTGCCCAAGCAGCAGTTCTCTATAATAATAAATAACTGGAAGCTGAGAACCACAATTATGAGCATCTCTTGTGATTATAGAGTCTAAAGATAACTGGATGTCTGAATAAATTTAGTATTACAATATATTTATAAGTTTTTCCTTTCTTCAATTGAGTATACATTTTCTTAGGCGGACTCTGTATACATATTCATGCTAATGTATGCGCGCGAGAAAGAGAAATGGTTATACGAAAACCATTTTTTGATTTTGGAGACGTTCTGAAAGTAGAGACTTTGGAGAAATGGACCGATTAGAACTTTTCTGCTATTTCTGAGTGTAGATATCTTTATCTTCTTTCTTTCTTTCTTTCTTTTATTTCCCCTGCACTGTACTACTTTTTAAGAATTCCTTCTGAAAATTCCTTGTTGAATTTCAGCATCAGAAAGTTGCCGGACTTCACGTTCTTTGATTTTATCGTTCAACTGAAAAAGCGCGCGCATCTAAGCGCTCATTAATACCCAGCCTACTGAGTCAGCCTGTCTGTAGGCTTCCGGCTATCTACTCAAGTATTTTTTTTTTTGTTTTTTTTTTCTAACATTCTGTTTTTTGAAACGGCTTTCTAGTGTTACGATGGCTGATCAATTCGAGCAGCGTACTTGCATTAAATTTTTTTCATGAAGCTCGGCAAATAACGAGAGCTATAAAATGATTCGTCCGGCTTTTCACAAACATTCGCTTGGGTCAAACAGGTTTTGTTTTTTTGTTTTTTAGTGCATTCACGTTTCAGAGCCGATCGAGTGTCATTTCTAGACGACGGGCACTCAGGTTAATTAATAACTAGTAAAACACATTAAAAATGTAGAAAAAGTGTTGTGAATGTGTTATGGTAATTTGCACGCATGAACTTTCACAGCTATAAACAGGGGCAGGTACTGCCTTTTGGAGAAGGAAGTTTCCATCAGTCAGCTCTGAAAGTCGGACCGAAGTCATTTGCTGCAACACTCTCGTTTGTATGTTTGTATTACTATTTCTGTTAATATATTTGGTTAACTCAATTCCTCTCTTTGTGTCTTTATTCCTGGCCCTAACAAGGCCACAACAGAATGTTCCTATGAAGATCGTCACTGAATAATCCCTAAGCTCTCCAGCATAATAAGAATCAGTTATGGAATTCGCTTGAGGATCATGATCCAGAAACTTTCCCATACCAACACGCACAATAGATTCCTGTAATCCTTTGCGATTTAATCCATTCACATGGCTGTCTCGGCAACGCAAAAAGAAATCATGTACTGTCCGAGATCGTTAATTCGGTATTCCACGATCCGGCAACTCCCATGGTTCGGTACCTCCCATGGATCGGCACCTTCCATAGTTCGGCACTTCTTTCTTTTTTTTTAACAGCAGCCATTAGTTTGTTGAGCAGTTTCGAGGTTTTGCCGTCAGCAGCAGCATGTTTTGAGGATATTTTTGGTTTCGCTAATTTCTGAACTATTCATGAGCTGGAAAGAGGTGATTTCTGTCATCCGGTATGTGGTTTGTCAGTGGCCTAATCCCAAGTGTGCTGGATTAAAGAGGCCGACTGTACTGTCTACTCTGATCTAACGGTGTTGTTCTCTGACAGAGATGAGGTAAATCGTCGCCTAATGTGCTCTTCAACGCCAAATAATAATTACCGCTCATTGTGAACAGTGGAATCTTCAGCCAGTAGTACACCATCTAGTGATTTTAATGGTTCTAATGAGGAGAATCACTCAACAGCCTCTACCATTATACCACTTTTTTTTTTTTTTTAATAGTTTAAACAAAGAACTAACATTAAAAGTTGGAGCTCCTATCAGTGACTTGAATCTTGAAGATGTTTAGATGATTAGCCGAAATAGCTTGATGAAGAAATTGTGACTGGCCATTGTTTTGGTTGATATAAAGAAGTCATTTTCCTGACAAATCGACTATGGAAAGATTCGAACCATGGTCTCGTGGTTGGAATGCTAACGCATTTGTCCCACCCCGCCAAAAATGAAATAATCAGAAAATCAAATAAGGAAAAAACGAATTTGTGTTTTGCGCAAATAAAAAAAAACAAAAAAAAAAGTTTAAAATCGATGGAGTTTGGAAAAGAATAGAAATATAAACAAAAAGAAAACAAAAAGAATTATTGGGTTGGTGCATAATTATCAGGCGTTTTTGTAGGCGAGTTATTTGTTAATAAAAATTTTTTGTTTACTTTTTTTAATAAAAATATTATTTTATTTTCAGGTTATAAAAATTCGTTTCGATAATCATACGTCCCGGAATAATCATTTAAAAATGTTATTGCTGAATTGTTAAATTTCTTTTTCCATAATAAATATTGTTTTAAAAAACGCTTGATAATTATGCACCAACCCAATATTAAAAACAAATCGTCTATGGTGAAATTTGAACCCTGGATTCGTGATTGGAACGCTAATGTACTAGCCACACTGACCCCACTCAAAATGATATAAGTAGAAAATAAAATACGGAAACAAAAAAGAAAACCAATTCGTGTTTTTACGTAAATAAAAATAAAAAAAAAATTTCAAAGTTTCAGAAAGAAGAAAGCTTAACCAAAAACAAGATGAAAGAAAAATTAAATTTAGAAAGGAAGAAAGACATTTCACCGCTCGACACTAATTTTTACCGATGTTTATGCATGAAGATAGAAGTAATGTTACCACCACCGACTGGTCACCGATCAATTACGTCTATTCACAATTCTCGTTACCTAGTTTACACGAGATTTCCAACCTGATTTTTTCCCTCCGCTTACATCTTTCATTGTTCGACTTCACTTCAATTTCCCGACATTTTTTATTAATTTATTTTTTTTTTCGCTATTTTCTGCTTTTTTGTATTTTTGTTTTTAATTTTTTTTATCTTTCAATTCATCGTTCTTTTAACCACGTGATTATGCATCTATTTTGTTGCTCTCATTCAATTGTGACGAATTTACGCTTTAAATCTCCTTAAAGGCAACATGTTACTTTTCATTGGACAAGATCTGATCATGTGACTTTTTCTTGTTTCTCTTTTCCTTGCATGTATAATGGCTGGCTATCAACGCGCTCCACAAGATAAAACTAATCAATAAAAAATTAGCCCTTAAAAAAAAAAAAAAAGGAAAAAAAATTTTCATTTCTCATTTTATATACGCATTACTTATATTTTGTTTCTATTTCTTTCATTTTTATCTACTCACTTTTTTTTTCAATTAGCTTTACGTACTAGATTCGTACATCTAAAAAATAAAAATAATAGAACACTTACCTCGGATACATTAAAATAAATCAAAACTGTAGATTTTAAAAAAAGGAATCTCAAATTAAACCGAATTTCTACCAAAGAATTCTTTTCTTGAGTCCTTCTAACTTCCCACGGCATTGAATCACTATTCTAAAGAAGTCGTTTAATTTACTCTTTCAAAATTTTCACACATCGATTTTATCAATGCGAATATCCAGCTGGTAACATTATGGGGTGTCTCATTATTAATTATTTTGTCAGTTATCTAAAAAAAAAAAAAAAAAATGAATTAAGAAAAAAAAGAAACAGTCATTCTGGCCTCGTTTTCAGTAAAGTTATATGAACAACCTTCGCATAAAATTTCACATGCATAACCTTTTCCTGCCAATGTTTAATAACAAGAAAGACGCATATTCATCAATAAGTAATTCGTCATTATAACCAGGACTTCTTTTTTTTTTTTTTTTTTTTTTTTTTGCATGTCTCTCTACTGCTTGTTACCTCTCGCCTTCCTTCCTTCCTTCGTTAATATCGATATAAATCTTGAGGCAAATATTAACATCATTCAGATTTTAAGTCATTATAAAACCTTATTTTCTTCTTTTATATGCCATGTCGTGTGCAATTACGCTTCTTCACAACTTAGGTTGCTCTAAGTAATTTTTGATCCACTGCCTTTGCCCTGTTCTGCAAGCTATTCTCCTTTATGGCAATAAATAATGGACAATTTTCTCACTGCTGTAGAATGACTTGAAGTGAAAGAGATGTAGTTCTACACTATGCTAAGAATACTATGGACTGATCATTTGAACAACGAGGAGACCTAAATGAAATTAGAAACAATAACATTACTTATACTTTGAATCAGAAAGAGTCAGTTGAAAGAGGAAGTGGAGGCAGTAAAATTCTAAATATCTGATACTGTCAAGACAAAGGAAGAGATTTACAGTAGGTTCTCTGACAAATTTTTAATTGGTCCAGGATACAACCAAGTTACAATGTTTAACCTTCAGACTAGCAAAAAACATTATGTCGACAGGACTGTTAAAGAGATGCTTAAGAATAAAAACTTACTTAGAGATTTCCAAGGAATAAGAAGATTTAGTTTGGTTTATTTTATTTTACGGCATATCATCCTCAATAGGTTATTTAATGCCGGCAAGATTTTTAGGATAAGTTCGTATGAATAGAATATATATTCTTTGTAAGAAATCTGTTTGTACATCAGGTTTCATGGGCGTATTTGTGTAAAAAGGGCTTTTGTCGAGAGTCAACTGTATTACTGATAATATTTTTTTTTCAGAAAAGTATTGCTAATAATATTTTTTTTCAAAAATATATTGCTGGTAATATTTTTTTTAATGTATTGCTGTTTATATATATATATATATATATATATATATATATATATAATGTGTGTGTGTGTATTGCTGGTAATAATTTACTTTTTGAATGTATTGCTGGTAATATATTTTCTTTTTCAAAATTGTAATGCTGGCAATATTTTCTTTTCAAAACTCTATTATTGGTAATATTTTTTTTTTTTTAAATATCTTGCTTCATTTCAAATACTGGTAATATTTTTTCAAAAATGTATTGCTATTATTTTTACAATAAAATTTTTTTTTTAGAGCAACAGGGGATAAAAAGATGTGAAGAGACTTAATTGTCATTGTCATGAATGAACATGGCGCCTAAAAGAATTTATTAAAGTAAGACTCTTTTTTTTTTTTTTTACAACTATTTTTTTAGGTCTTAACTGGGTGGTCGACGTTTATATGAATACTGCCTATATAAATCTACCATTCATGAGCCAATTAAAATAACCCGAGCTTTGATAGAAGCTGACTATTAATACACATCGGTTTAATAAGCCTGACACATTCTTGGTTTTATATACACAACGTCACAACTACCAACAAGGAGATAAATATGACTCTTTGCTAAGCATTGCTTTCATTTCATTAATTTGCATTTATAAATCGCTTCCATCTCTTCTCCTCTAGGTTAATTAGCATAAATTTTATCAGTAAATTATTATTAATATCTCCCAAAAAATCTTACAATCTAAAAATATTTCTTGGCTTTAAATAACCAGCAAAAGGTTGATAATCCGTTAAAAACAAATCAATATAAATCGATATTTGCAAGCGGTAGGTGGAGAAAATGGAATAGATTTTCAGTGACTTTACTGAGTGACTCAGGAATGTGAAAGTTATACGTCAGCTCATTTCAGGAGACAAACATAAGAAGAACGTCTACACAAACGTCATTTGGGTCCTGTCACTGGATCTAACTAACGCCTTTATCCAATGAGCCATGTGTCCTTGAGTGTGAGTTCAATACCTGGTTAAGACAGTGGAGAACTTGGACAGGGGAATTAACAGGAGATAACTGATAAGTGACATTGATTAGACATGGCACGTGGAACTAGAACAGTCTACCCCAGTGAGCAGAATAAAGGGTTCAGTTCGGCATTCGAACCACCTGAAGAAGGCCGCAGCGTACAACGACCCAAACGTTGTGATAAATATGGCAACAAAGATGAGGATGATAGTCCGAACAATGATGTTCTTTCATTGTAATTTCGTTTTGTTTATTTACACTAGTAGTATTAGAAACTATTTTATGACGCATTGTCAACCATTTTTCTTAATAATTTCGTTAATGCTACTAAGACGCACTGTGTTACTGGAAGTGAAAGAGAATGTGAAGACTTTAGGGAGGAAAAAGGTCAATAAAAGAACAGGATCCAGGAAGACAGAAGATGACCATTGATGTTGTATTAATTTTTTTAACATTGTAGATGATAGGGAAGCATTAAACCGTAAGAGATTTACACAGGCGAGAAGTACAAGGATTTAAAATATTGGAAAAAACTTACGGTTAGATCTATCTGTTTCATCACTAAACGGATGAGACCTAACTGCCAATCTAGTAGTAAGCTTAAATTCACGCAATCAAGGTGCCAAGGAAGAGAGCTCATTACAAGAATTCCCATGAAAATATTTATAGAAAAGACACGCGTCACGGCGGTGGGAAAGTGACTGAAGTCGAGATGCCAGGTCAGGACTGATAACATTACAGATCATCATTTTGAATCTTTTCGAGAATCTAGAGATATATAACAGGAGAACCCGACAAGATAAGGCAGCAATATTCAATTCAAGGAAGAATGGTAGATTTATAAATATGCAAGATGAATTCTGACGAGAAAAAATTGTCTGCCACGACACAGTGAATTTTTTAATCGTATTTATTACGTCTTAATTTCACTTGCTTTATTTACACTAGCTGCATCAGTGGCCATATTATCTTGAATTATGTCTATTAGCTGGAGCATTATCAACCATAATTAATTTGTTATAAGTTTTTTTTTCGTTATAATTTCTTCTTTTTTTCATCGCAACTATTCAAAATATCAGCATAAGGAGATTAGTAAGCAGCATAGATCGGGAATAAAGGAGAAGATTTAAGTTGGATTCGAACTCACAATCCATTTTCTCTTATTTTATGGTTTTACTTTACTTTTACGACATATATAAGTCGGCTCATGACAGGAAGAAAATATGGCTTTTGTAACATTATAGGTAATTCAAATGCACCATTTCGATCAATCTTGAAAACAACTAAATATAACAATTTATGTGTTGGAATAATATATATTTTGGACAAAGTGGAATAATTATCATTAAATTCAAATGCGTAATTATAATTTCAGGGAAAAGACAATTTATAAGGTTTATTAGGAAAAAATAATGTCGTTTTCTCACATATGTTACTATGTGAGAAAACGACATTATTTTTGCACCAACCTAATAGCATAAGAAATAATAATCAAAAACGAAAAGAAAAATATAAAAGGAAAGAGAAAGAAAAAGAGTGTGTAATCAAAAGAAGAAAAAAGATAATGAAAGAAAGAAAGAAAGAAAAGACTAAAAGAAATACGAAAAAGAAAGAAAAAAAGTGTATAATCATATGAAGAAAACGCGAAAATGAAAGAAAGATTTGAAGAACTAAAAGAGAGAATGAAAGAACTAAAAATTGAAAGAAAAAAAAGAAAAGGAAGAAACAAATTATGTAATCATAAGAAGGAAACGAGGAAATGGGAGTAAGATTGAAATAACTAATAGAAAGAAAGAAAGAAAAGTGGATGTAATAACGAGAAAAACGCGAAAGAATTAAAGTAAGATTTGAAAGAAAGAAAAAATATCTAAAAACGAAAAAACAAAGAAAAAGTGTATGTAATCATAGGAAGAAAAAAGAGAATGAAAGTAAGAAAGAATGAAAGAAGGATGAAATAAAAAATAACGATAGAAGAAAGACAAAGAAAGAAAGAAAAAGAAACAAAAAGAGTATGTAAGAAAACGATGAAATGAAAGTTAAGATTAAAAGAAAGAAAAAGAAAGAAAGAAAAGAGTATGTAATCACGAGAAGAAAACGAGAGAATGAAAGTAACATTTGAATGAAAGAAAGAACTAAAAGAAAAAAGAAAGAAAAAAAAAGAAAGGTTTATAAGAAAAAGATATTAATCAAGAAAGGAAAAAAAATAGGTTGATAAAAAAAAAACGAATATTTCCGGCAGAAGCTTGAAAAAAAATGCAATGAAAGAAGGCGATAACTGTGTCTGCTTTCCAACTTTCCTGTGTGTACACATTATCCAAATTCGATATTTTTGTGCGTCCTCTTTTGGTCGATCGACAGAATACTGCAGACAAAATCTTAAATTTACAAGCGTCTGCTGGGAAACGCCACTGTTTCATTGCCGTTTGTTTAGAAACTGTTGCTGGTCATTTAGCAAATAGAGTACGCCATCGCTGGTCTCTTTATAGTCGAACAGGGCACATTCAAAATCTATCAACGCTTCATATTGTTGCATCAGCTCCATTAACGGAGGCCCATGTTTGTTACAGACGTCTTTCCTCCAGCAATTTAGTTGCCTTTTTATTACCTAATTTCTTGCAAACGCCTTTTCACTGCCTTATCCAACATAGACGCTCACACGCAAACACATGTGTGTGTGTGTGTGTGTGTGTCAGAGAGAGAGAGAGTGAGAAAGAAAAATACAGAGAGAGTCCATGTTGGATAAAGCAGTGAAAAGACGTTTGC
>OZ010589.1:69338703-69363703 GCA_963932145.1 Acanthosepion lycidas
TACTTATCAAATATCAGGCAAAATGGCGAACATAAACTAGAGTTATAACAGAAAATAACATATATCCAATACTTATGCGTGTCACTATATATATATATATATATATATATATATATATATATATATATATATATACCATAGTGTTTATCTGTACATTATTTTAATCTTTTTTATATATTTCTATCTTTTCTTTTTTCTATCTATCTATCTATCTATCTAGAAAGATAGATAGATATGAACAAACTGAGATAGATAGATAGATAGATAGATAGATAGATAGATAGATAGATTGACTGATTGATTTGTTTATTCTATGTATATATCGTTTTAATTCGCCGTCTGTTTGCTTTCCGTTCTCCGTCCCCCCGCCCACCATCAATCAATTCGAATATTATTTTCGCTCGCTAACTTGCTTGATAAGCCTGCTTGTCTCTCAGTGCCGATAACGTTGCTATAAAACACAACGCTATATCTCCATGTTGCTAAGCAAACACGCTATGTCCGATACGCCAGAAAACATTTCCCGGCTGTTGTTACCCAGATACCACAAGATACAAATTCACTCATCCTCGCCATTTTTCCTCCTTTTTATTCATTTTTATTTTTTCTCGGTCAAGAGCACCATCTGTAGCTTCGCAAATGAATACCGCCCGCTTTCTCAGTAAGGGCCGCTCGCTACCATCATGGCCGACAAAAAGGAGCGACTCCAACTAACAAATCAATTGTCGGGAATCTAAAAGTAACCAAACAGATGCCTCTCACAATTATGGTGGACATTGACAGGACGGTATCTATTCGACAATCTTCTACTTTAGCCGCAGGCTTCCCTTTCAGTGTTTTGCTAACTAACCATCGGACCGTGGACTAGCATGGACATTGAAAATCGCAGTGAGACGAGAGACGAACATTGAAGGAGGACAAACACTAGCCAAGGTGGTGGGATGCTACCGAAGTCGGATATAATGTCGCTTGTTCGAACGGAGGTGAAATAACGAGAAGAACAAACACAAGTTGAGATTTATTGCTTTCGAGGAATGGCCCTTGTAAATGGTTGAAAGGATGAAATTGGATGAGTGGTACAGAATGAAGATGAACATTGACATTAGCGAGAGAGTTGGAGGTTGTCAGAGAAAAGGCCGTGTGTTATAAGTTGGAAGAAAAACAAAAGGAAAAGTTTGTAAAGTAAGATAATCTAAAAAAGAATGTGAAATAAAAACCTATTACATGAATGTGAAAACAAAATGAAAAATACAGAAACCGTTAGATACAGGTTATATATATATATATATATATATATATATATATATATATATATATGCGTGTGTGTGTGTTAATAAACTTATAGACAAACCTCATCAACGGGCTAATAGGGGTCTGTTAAAGTCGATTGGCCGTAGATAGGAATGGATTATTTTGAGTTATAAAAACACTATAGTAACTGCCACTAGTTCTGATCATAATGTAAATACTATTAACATGTATATATGGCATAAATAAATATATACTGTATAATTGCATATATATAAAGTATACCGTATATATAATCATATATGCATATATATACAGTACACATACGCTCACACACGCACCCAAACACACATACATACACATACACAGACACACACACACACATATATATATATATATATATATATATATATATATATATATATATATATATATATATATATATATATGTATATGTATATATTACAATGAATCATTCATACAAAAAGTAGATTAGTAAAGTTAATGATATAAAATGGCGAAATCCCTTCGTTAACAAAATTTTAAATGTGCATTAGCCTACAAATCCCTCGACGAATGTTATGATCCTTGTTTTTAAAAATTATAAGCTGCATAAGGTGTTTCTTTAACACGTAAGTACTTTCGACTGTACATGCAGTCATCTTCAGGCATAGAAATTATTTTGTTTTTGGTAAAATTCAAGTAGCATCCGAGACGAATATATATATATATATATATATATATATATATATATATATATATATACCGGATATATTTAGAAACCGTATATGTATGCTGTACAGCATGACACACGAAGAATAGCATCGCTAGCGCCGTCTCTCAAAGGGAATTAATATTAATATATACAGGTAAAATAATACAACGATATTATATTTATTATAAATATTAAAATGTACACTACAACTTGTTAGAGTTTATTTACTTTGTGTATAGAGTGGAAAATGGAGTTTATTTTCTGAAATGATCATATAGAAGAGATATAAACACTATAAATATTTTGATTTGTTTTAATATCTTTCGCAAATAAATGCACTTTTCCTAAGTGTTCAAATACAGCTTTGGGTCATATCTTATCAAAATATTTTGAGTCATACTTTATCAAATTATTTTGTGCAATCTCGCTCTCGATATAATTCGGATAAGTATTACATTTCTTGTTCCAGTGTTTATAAAAAAGAGACACTGTTCTGCCCATAGCATCACTGGATTTTGATGAATAGAGCGATTAACATTAATGGACTATAAGGTTGATTTAATTTCGTAAAATTAACAACATAAGTGGACTGTAATAGAGTCGGTTAAGTTGGTAAATTTAACGACATAACTGGACTGTAAATAGATTGGTTTAATTTATAACATAGATGGACTGTAAATACATTGGGTGAAGTTCGTAAAATTAACATAACTGGACTGTAAATAGAGTGGGTTATGTCGGGAAAATTAACAACATAACAGAGCTGTAAATGGATTGGGTTACGTTGGTTAAATTAACAACGTCAGTGAACTGTAAATGGATAACATAATAGTAATGTAAATAGATGTGGTTAAACGGGCAACATTGACAACCGAAGTTGCGTTAGGTTGGTAAAATTAACGACATAACTGGACTATAAATAGATTGCTTTAAGCTGATACCATTAAGAACATAACTGGATTGAAAATGAACTTGTGTTAATTTGACATAATTAGCAACATAACAGTCATGTAAATAGATTGCTTTAGGTGTGATAGAAGTAACAACATAACTGAACTGTGAATAAACTGGCTTCATTTGTTATATTTAATAACGAAACTGGACTATAAATAGATTGGTTTATGTTGGTAAAATTAACGACATAACTTTGTTGTAAGTAGATTGGGTTAAGTTGGTTAAATTGACAACATAACTGTAAATATTAGGTTGGTGCAAAAATAATGACGTAATAATGTCGTTTTTTGACGTTAAAAAATACCTCAAAAAACGACATTGTTACGTCATTATTTTTGCACCAACCTAATAGCTAGGGTTAAGCTAGAAACAGAAGTGTATATAGATTGGGTTAAGTTGGTAAAATTAGCAACATAACTGGACTGTAAATAGATTGGGTTAAGAGGATGGCGGGGGGGGGGGTCTGTCGAGCAATTTTTCCTGTCGCTGCTTATTGTTCGCTTTATCATTTTGTTTTTGTTTTTCTGGCTCGTTTATTACCATCAAATTTTCTTGAACATTTAGGCCGGTAGACGAAAATAAATAAATATACTGTTTAATAAACAAACGGAGCTTCTACTCAATCACTAGCATCCACTACAAATAACGTTTAAATTGATTATATATATATATATATATATATATATATATATATATATATATATAGGAAAATATTGTAGAAAATAGGAAAGAAACTGGTTTGGTAAATAATCCAAAGTTCCTTAGTATTTTTGTTATCATTTTTAAAAAATAGTGCTAGATACGAAAGTAGAGCATAAATATATAATTATTTATTTAAAAATATGATTCCAACTCGCTACATAAGAGGTCTCATGTTTCAAAACAAGAATTCTTTTTGGGAATGCTTTTTTATTAAAAAATAAAATTGCGCTGAGGATAATGTTGGTTTCTTCCTTTGTCAGGTTAGAATATACAGCAGCAAAGTCCAGGGCAGTCGTAAAAAGATCCTTCGAAATTGATGGGTAGTAGTCCACGATATCGAACTGTAGTAAGGTGCAATTTGTTTTATCGTCAATATTGTTGAACCAATTGATGACATCTGCATTCCCCCAAAAAATTTTGCTTGAAGATGGAACAGAGCCTACTTTAACTCAAGTTAATTCTAATATTATTTTGAAGTTTTCGGCTCTTGTTTTGAAACATGAGACCTCTTATGTAGCGAGTTGGAATCATATTTTTAAATAAATAATTATATATATATATATATATATATATATATATATATATATATATATGAAAATATTTTTGAAGGTACAACATCTAATAACAAATAAAAGTGTGAAGCTTGATATTACTAGACATTTCTAAAAGCAAAGGAACCGGTTTGGCTCCCGCTCATCAGGCCTCCACCGTCCCGGTCGCACTCTTTATTTCACCTCAAGATGCTGGAGGTACTTTACATCGGGTACCGCAAACCTTCCTTGTGTAAACAGCGTGAATGTCTGTTGGGTCTCGGTGTTATTTGTCTCTAGCGCTTGTGTTCAACTTTCTTTTTTTCTCATTGCACATTTTCTAGTGTTCTAATTCAAGTTAAGTCTCCCGTGGAGGCCTGAAGAGCGGGAGCGAAACCGGTTGCTTTACTTTTACAAATGTATAGCAATATCAAGCTTCACACTTTTATTTCTTATATATATATATATATATATATATATATATATATATATATATATATATATATATATATATATATATATATATATATATATCCGGATACAAAGTTGGTATAGCGGGAATAAAACGAAAAACACTATTTTCCACTTCCAGTAACCAAAAACACTATTTTTTAAAAAAAATAGAGCATATAATATTTATTTAAAAATTATGACGTAAGTATATTATAACATCTCTACAAAAATAGCCATTGATAGGCTTTCACATTTACGAAAAAATATTCATCTAGTGGGGGTAGTCGTTAGTTTTGAACCTTTTACAATCAAGACCTTCACTTGACAAGACACTATAAGTGTTGAAACAAAATGGCTATTTATGCAGTGATGTTATAAAATATTCATGTTATAATTTTTAAATAAATATTATATATATATATATAATTTTTAAATAAATATTTTATATATATATATATATATATATATATATATATATATATATATATATATATATATATATATATATATATATATCATATTATGTTAACATTAAGAGTATAACGTTCAAATAGTAATCAAAATCCGAAACTCAGAGCATACTTTTTGTAGTGATCTTGGGTACTCTTATATTATTATTTTTGTATTTATAATATAATACTTTTATACTATTATGGTATTAATATTATACTATACCTTCTTTATACTCTGACTGCGTTGGCATTGAATCCTCAGCCCGTATGACAAAATACATGCGCGTCCTGGTTAAGACAATAAACTACATCCGCGTCCTGGGTAGGACGATAAGCTACGTCCAGCAGCAAGTCTTCTGATCAGGAGGTTTTGAGGAGCGTGGAACCACCTCTTAATTGCTGGTGTTCCCAGGTCCACCCTGACCCGCCTATGTTGCATGGTCCAAGCTATATATATAGTTAACCCCCAAACAGCGGTCAAAACACTAATATCTGTAAATTACAAAGATATATTAATAATAAATTTACGTTTTTGCTTCACCAGTAGCACAACTTAACTCAGCACTTAACAGTAACACATCCATTCTTGTGTCGTTTTGATCTTATGAGACGTTTGAACGTCTTGCTGGTAGGTGTGCTGTCTTCCTTTGCTCAGATTCTCTATCCTAGGTCTCATAACCATCTCTGATATTTCCTTATAGTCAGCAGGATTGATCCTTAAGTCTCGAAGTAAAAAGGCGACGAACAGCTTCTTCCCGCGTCCATTACTCTGTGGAACCGACTCTAAAGAGGACGTTCCCCCAATCATTAGAATCTTAACCTCATGGGTGAGTTACAATATCTACGATCATATCGCCCAAAACATATGGCCTTCTAGCTCTCCAGACCTGAATACGTATTGGGTCGATGTTGAGACGGAAGTCACGACTAGGACCCGTCATGCCACTCACATTAAGGCAAACCAGCCATATTTCCTCCGTATTCAATCGGTGAGAAGTAAGTTCAATCGAGCAGCTTCTTCCCCCGAGCCATTGCTCAGAGGATGTTTCCTCGATCACTATAATCTTAACCTGTTTAAGTCTAGGGTTAACCGTTATCTTCCCATCCTATCCGCATAAATTGCCACTTAACGTAAGCCTCTACCTCGAGTGGCCTTATAAATGGTGTGCCTTACTGTAAAAAAAAAAAAAAAAAAAAAGAAGTCATTAAATGTTTTCGTACCTGTACAATCTTTGAAGTCGGTCATAACTAGGACAAAGACTAAAATCGATAAAGATCTTCTGATTCGATTGTGTCAAGGTTTCAGATATCGTATTGAAGCAGCCATCGTTACTAACGGCGGATTTATGAAGCGGATGCATCAAGTGTCTCAAGATTATTCATGACATTTTTCTCAAATTAAACTTATGAATCTTTTACTAAATTAATGTAAATATCCTCAAAGAACTGAGCAACGCTGCATATTTGCATATAATATCTTCCAATGTTAGATAGAGAGGGGAGTCGTGTTACCTGTTATGAATGGAATATATATATATATATATATATATATATATATATATATATATATATATATATTAGGTTGGTGCAAAAATAATGACGTAATAATGTCGTTTTTTGACGTTAAAAAATACATAAAAAAATCAACATTATTACTTCATTATTTTTGCACCAACCTAATATATATATATATATATATATATATATATATATATATATATATATATATATATATATATATAAAATTTATCTTCCTACTAGGAGCAAGGGATGCCTGTTAATGCCGAAAGTCCATTAAATATTAATGCTACCTCGGAGGGCATATTTTTAAAATTTTTGTTTATTTTAAGTAAATCTTTAATACCGCATAGCTTACTATACTTATCTCCTTATATATCATATATAATGTGTATTGAGGCAAAAATTCATTTAACCAAATTTATTAGATTCAACCGATGCAGTTTGTTTCAATTTTTTTTTTTTTTTTTTTTTTCAGTTTTCGAATATGTAGTTGTATACCAGGATCAAAATAACGGTTTTTCTGTTCAAATTTCATTATTTTCTTTTCCCTTTATTCATTTATTTATTCGAGTAATATCCTTATCAGTATGTGAATGGTGTCAGTGTCGTAGATATAATTTTTATTATTAGGTTGGTGCAAAAATAATGCCGTTTTCTCACATATGTTACTATGTGAGAAAGCGACATTATTTTCGCACCAACCTAATAGCTATATCCTAGCATTTTTCTCTAGATCTTCCCTTTTCTACTTACCCTTTTCTGTCATTTCTTCTATCTATCTATCTCTCTCTCTCTCTCTCTCTCTCTCTCTCTCTCTCTCTAACACACACACACACAAACATATTATTTTTGTCTCTCAGTTTGATAGGACTCCTCCTCTTTTCTCTCTCTTCAATCTGTCTATCTCTTTCTTTTTCCATTTGTTTCTCAGCCTCTATCATTTTCCCTCTTTTTCTCACACTATTTCCTCTAACGCGTCCTCTTTCTTGCTCCTCTCTTTCTCATTTCTTTCCCTTTAGATCTCCCTTCCTCTTTTCCTTGTTCTTTCTCTGCCTTCCACCACCCACCCAACCACCCTCTCTCTCTCTCTCTCTCTCTCTCTCTCTCTCTCTCTCTCACACAAACCCAGACACACAATCGATTTTCTCTCCTCATCCTGATTTTCTATCGATTTCTGTACACTCACCATTTCCTTGACTCTCCCTTTCTCGCTCGATACCCCCCCACACATATATATATATATATATATATATATATCAGTGACCCTTAAGGCTGTCTATTTTTTTATTTAAAATTATATATATATATATATATATATATATATATATATATATATAGAGAGAGAGAGAGAGAGAGAGATAGATAGATAGATAGATAGATAGATAGATAGATAGATAGATAGATAGATAGATAGATAGACTTTTCTCTTTTGTCTCTTCACAAATTCTCTATATCTTTCTCTCCGTTTTCTCTTTTCTTTCCACTCTTCGTCTGGAATTCCCTCCTTCTCTTCTTCCTCTCCGACTCTTTCTTTGCCTTTTCCTTTCTCTATCTCTCTCTCTGTCTTTCTCCCCCTCTCTCTCTCTCTTTCGCTCTATCTCTCTCTCTCTCTTTTTCTCTTGCTCAACCATATAGTCTATTTATTATCCTTCACTTTAACTGATCTCTCTCCCCCATTCTTGTAATTCGTACGCCTTTAAACAAATTCCCAAATGTTTGTATCTTTCAGCGCACAAAAGAACGTGTGCGTTTTTACTCAAATTCAGGACCTATGTGAGGGTTTTCTACTGTTCTTCACTGCCTGTGCCGCGCTCCAATTTTCACCCAACGGCTTTCTCGTCGCTACTTCGCTTGAGTTTCAGTTCTATCATCAAGATTCGACTTCCCTCTCCGCTTCACCATTCTTCTTTTTCTGTAGAACCTTGCTTTCGACATTAAAGCAGGTCCGTTGCACACTGCACCGGTCATTCACGTTTCCCGGTCTTTTCTGAGTAACAAACGGCTCCAAGTCAACTCAAAAGAGTCCGGTCGACTCTCTCGGGCAGCTAAGCGCAAAGATAAATTGGAATGGTTAGCTGAAATTTGGACAACAAAGTACATTGGCCGGATATACTTTCAACGCGTATTTAAATACATATATATAGGTAGATATTTCTCAGCTTCACACACACACATACACACACACACGCACACACACACACACACACACACATATATATATATATATATATATATATATATATATATATATATATATATATTAAATACGCGCTGAAAGTATATCTGATCTATCTATCTATCTATCTATCTATCTATATATATATATATATATATATATATATATATACATATATATATATATATATACATATATATATATATATATATATATATATACATATATATATACATATATATATATATACATATATATATATATATACATATATATATATATATATATATATATACATATATATATATATAAATATATATCAGATATACTTTCAGCGACTATTTAATATATATATATATATATATATATATATATATATATATATATATACAACGCGTAATTAATATATATATATATGTCGAATATACTTTCAACGTGTATTTAAATACATATATATATAGGTTGATATTTTTCAGCATCACACACACACACACACATATATCAGATATACTTTCAGCGCCTATTTAATATATATATATATTAATTACGCGTTGAATTAATATATATATATATATATATATATATATATATATATATATATATTAATTACGCGTTGAATTAATATATATATATATATATATATTAATTACGCGTTGAATTAATATATATATATATATTAATTACGCGATGAATTAATATATATATATATATATATTAATTACGCGTTGAATATATATATATTAAATAGGCGCTGAAAGTATATTATATATATATATATGTGTGTGTGTGTGCGAGTGTGTGTGTATGATGCTGAGAAATATCAACCTATATATATGTAGATATGTGGAGTGTCTTGGTGAGGGACTGTCCTATGAGTAAAGGAACTTGGATGAGTTCCACCACGGAATATATGAACGAGCGGCGCAATATCAAGTCTAGTTCGCAACATCTTCGTCACCGACGCCCGTTATTACAGTTAGTATGACATTTGCCGGGTTTCAATTCTCGGTAGTGGACGTGCTCTGCTGATCAGATCCAAATATAGTGCGAAACGGTTTTCTGCACTCTGTTGAGGTTTCTTCTAGACTCGATGAATTATTAATTATCTCAAATCTTCCTTAGTTTCTATCCTTTATATATATATATATATATATCGGATATACTTTCAACGCGTATTTAAATACATATATATAGTTAGATATTGCTCAGCTTCACACGGACGGCCATAGATTTATATATATTCACTTATGGTCCGTTTCCTGTCTCATTCTATCTACGTTTTTCGTTCTATTTTTCTTCACATCATCTCTCTATCATTTCTACCTCTCTTTTTCTCATTTGTTCTCTATCTTCACCCTTCAATTTCCTCTGTCTTTCCTTTTCTTACTTTTCCTCTCTCTCTCATTCTCTCTCTTTTTACTTTTCTTTTTCTTCTCTCTCTCTCTCTCTCTCTCTCTTTCCCTCTTTCTCTTAATTCTTTTAAGTAGTTTTCCTTTTTTCGTTATCTTTACTCTTTCCTTCTCCACTCCCTATCTATCTCTGGAAGATATTATATACAAATATACAGAGTTGCTCAGTTTTTTGAGGACATTTGCATTCATTTAGTAAAAACTTCATAAGTTTCATTTGAGAAAAATGTCATGAATAATTTTGAGACTCTTGATGCCTCTGTTTCATGAACCCACCGTTAGTATCGATGGCTGCTTCAATACGACATCTGAAACCTTGACACAACCGAATCAGAAGATCTTTATCAATTTTAGACTTTGTCCTAGTTATGACCGACTTCAAAAATTGTATAATTACGCGGACATTTAATGACTTCTTTTTCTTTTTGTTCAGTAAGGCTCACCATTTACAAGGCCACTCGTGGCAGAGGGTTAAGTGACAATTTTTGCGGATCGGAGGGGAAGATAGTGGTTAACCCTAGATTTGAACAGGTTAAGATTGTAGAGATCGGGGAAACATCTTGAGAGTAATTGTTTGCGGGAAGAATCTGTTCGAGTGAAACTTACTTCTCATCGATGGAATACTGAGAAATGTGACCTGTTTGACTTAATGTGAGTGGAATGGTGGGTCCTAGTCGTGACTTCCCTCAACTTCTTCCCAATACGTCTGGAGAGCTAAGTGGCTATATATTTGGGGCGACATGATCGTGGATATTGGAGCGCATCCATTTTGTTAAGATTGTATTGATCGGAGCAAAACATCCTCTTTGGAGTAATGGTTCGCGGGAAGAAGCTGTTCGAGTGGAATTTACTTCTCACCGATTGAATACGGAGGAAATGTGGCTGGTTTGCCTTAATGTGTGTGGCATGACGGGTCCTAGTCGTGACTTCTGTCTCAACTTCGCCCCAATACGTAGTAGTTCGACCCTTTCATGTCAGGAGAGCTAGGTGGCTATATGCTTGGGGTGACATGATCGTAGATATCGTAACTCCTCCATTCTTGTGTGGTCTTGGTCTTATGAGATGGCGCAGCGTCTTGTTGGTAGGTGTGTTGTCTTCCTTTGTTCAGATTCTCTATCCAAGGTATCACAACAATCTCCGGTATTTATCATCAGCAGGATTGATCCTTAATCCCCAAATTAAAATGAGAAGTGGCCTGACATCTTCATCGTTACTTACGACTCCCAGAACTATATCAGTTGCCGGAAACTTTGTCCGCACGAACGTCTTTAGTCTCTCTGCATAACCATTTCACATACCTTCAGCTGACCTTTTATTCCTAATCAAATTTTTTTCTCATCACAGAAAAACCAAATCATTCTAAGCTCTTGATGATTTCAACTTGCTCAAAAAACGCTTGGAGTTGATGTGACAGTTATCTTTTGTCTTTGCAGACATGAATTGGCCTCGACACATCACATAAGACTTGTATTGAAATTTCTCTTTGAACAACTTTTCTGAAAGAATACCTTAAAACTATGAGTTCCTTAGCAATGGGTTTAATTGACTTTCTTGGATTTTTACCCATAATTGTCAGCACCTTTCATAGAAATTTGGATGTTCTGATGGTATTAGGACCATTAACAGGTATTTTATGTTTGGCTAGTGCTGTAGAGTCCCTGTCAGGGGCTTCTATCTCTTCACAAACTTTGTCAACAAACAACCATGAAACTTTCAGGCACTAGCAATCTCTAACTCCCTATTCTCTGCCTTTAAGACAAATATTATAGTGTGCCTTTTCATTTGCTGAGTTAGTTTGACATTTTGTCTGAAAATTAATGATAATCGGAAGACGTTAGATCTATTAAACAAGTTGTGCTCAAAGATCTAAGCATCCCAATGTATATCAAGCTAATAGTTGGTAATAGAATGACAAAAATGAAAAGTAAAACATGTATCCTCCGCAGAAAAAAACATCTTCTCCCCCAACTAAATATGTATACGTATGATTACATCGATAAAACTATTGGTAGTTAGAAGAAGGCTAATTAAATCAAATTTGTTACTTCAAAAACAATAAAAGATTTAATTAATACAAGAGAAAATATTAACAATGTGAAGCATGAACCAAGTGGTTACAGAATAGACTGTTTGTGTTTAAAGGTCATTCGTTGCTGTAGAAATTCAAAGAAAAAAGTAGAAAAAAAATTTTCTGTGTCATGTTTCCAATTTGAAGGTGGACATTATTATGCAGCAAAATCACCATAATCATCACAACTCTTAAGGACACAGTGGATAAAGGCGTTGGTTAGATCCAGTGACAGGACCCAATTAGTTTGAGTTCAATACCCGGCTAAGGCAGTGGAGAACTTTCAGAGGGAAATTAACAGGAGATAACTGATAACTGACATCCATTAAAACCTGGCACGTGGAACTAGAACAGTATACCCCAGTGAGCGAAATAAAGTCTTCAGTTCGACATTTCAACCTCCTGAAGAAGGCCGGAGCGTACAACGGCCGAAACGTTGTAATAAATGTGACGACAATGAGGACAATAGTCTGAATAATATAAATAGTGTACCTCGTTTTCGATATTATAAATATTGAATTGAACTTATAAAATTTATTTATGATATTAATTTTACATATCAACGTTTTTAAATGATTTTTTCATTAATTCTGTCGTATAAAATATCACGTTTGCTTCTATTTTAGAGTTTTCTTAATGGTAAACTAAACAAAAAATTCAACATACATTTTTAAATACAAGTTACTGATAAAAAAAAATTAAATCATCAATATATTTATTTTTATGAATAACAATTTTACACAGAAAAGTAATAAATCCACTTTATGGAACATACAAGCGCATTTTAAAATAAATTTCACAGTATAAAAACAAAACCGAAAAAAAAAACATTTTCAAAAGAAAAGTCTGTTAAAAATAACAATACATTATTATTACTTATATTATTTAGACTGTTATCCTCATCTTCGTTGCCATATTGACAACATTTCCGCCGTTGTACGCTCGGACCTTCTTCAAGTGATTGGAATTTTCGTTCACCGGTGTAGATTGTTCTAGTTCCACGAGCCATGCCTCTCCCGGAGGTCTTGGTTATTTCCCTTTAAGTCAAGTTTTGTTGCTGTAACCTGATATGGAACTCAAAACTCCTCAGTCAGCGGACCTAACCAATGACTTTATCCACTGGGCCATGTCTCCTTGAAGACATCTGAACTTGAATTTCTAGGACTTATAAACCTAATCTCTCAGCAGTCATTTTTTTACCAGTGATCATATTGGATTTTTTCTGTTGTTATTATTCATATATATTTTCCAGGGCGTATATTTCAATTTTTTTGTTGTTATTCATTGCTTTTCTCTAGCACTCCTTATTACTGGTTCCCATATTGTATTCATTTTTATGCTTGGTCGGTTCAGGAGATTTTTGTGGCCTAGCATATGTGCTGATTCCTTACGTTTTCTTATTTTCCAACGATTTTCTCTGTCTATTATTTCAACCCTATCCCACAAGTGTGGGAGCGATGATCTCGTTTTTCTCTCCATATGGCCATCTACGCCTGATTTTTCTATTTCCCCTCGTGTTACCGCTTTACGATGTTCTTGCAGTCTTACCTTAAGGGGTGGGGTCTGTTTCTACTTTATATTTCTTACTACAACTGTACAGGATGGCGTACACACAGTTCTTGGTCAGGTTCTCCTCTATGGGGTGTCTTTACTCGGAAGATGTGTCTGCGAAGTATTGAGCCATTTTTGAAAGTTTTCCTGGTGTTACAGAGACCACAGATCTTTTGCATTTTCTCCGATAATCCATTCACATAGGATAGGCAGATTGAAGCTATTTTCTGAGTGTTGTTATCCTCTTGTACCCTTCTATCCCACTTTGTCGGAGCTGCTGTCATGTACCCGAAGTAGTAGTTACGTTGTAGGCTACTGCTTATACTGACCATTTCTTGTTCATGCCTCTGGGTCGCCACTTACGACGTCTGCTCAATGCTGTAAGCAGCGGATGATTTCTTTCTATGGGTGGTGGGAGTTGAAGTTAGGGTATTGTCCGGTGAATGTAGGCTTGTAGTATACGGATGTTTTGAACCCATGCTCTGTTCGAGATATTGATACATCCAGGAAGATGAGTTTTTTGTTGTTTTCTCTCTCTGTATCGATGATCTTATTGAGTTCACATGGTCCAGTAGTAGCTGGACATTTTCCTGGTGTGGCCAAAGTATGAAGGTGTCATATACGTATCTCAGCCATAGGATCGACTTTAGAGGTGTAGATTCTAATACCCTTTCCTCAAAATATTCCATATATAGGTTTGCCATTGCTGGTTATAACAGCGAGCCCTTTTCTGAGCCCTCATTCTGTCGAACTAGAACAATCTACCCCGGTGGACGAAATAAAGGGTTCGGTTCAACATACCAATCACCTGAAGAAGGCCGGAGTGTACAACGGCCGAAACGTTGTGAATATGGCAATGAAGATGGGAATAACAGCCCAAATAATGTAAGTAATTATAATACCTCATCTCAGAGATATAGACAGAAAACATTATTAAAATTATTTTAGAAATGATTTTGTTACATTTATAAGAAGAAAGACTAGAAAAATCGGATTAAAAAATGATTTATTCAAATCAAGTAAAATTAAAATTTTGGTATATGAAGCATGGTAAAAATTCATCATACCTTTTTCATTTGTTATAAGCAGAAATACAGATTACGCAAAACTAAATAAAGTTGGTCATTAGCTCAAGGCTTTTAAGAATAAACACTTCATAGAGAAGAATAAAGTAAAAAATATTAAACTGATTTTCACGTAACAAGAATGGCTTCCCTAAATAACATTTTTTAGTGAATTTCGATCACAAATATTTGTTTTGCAATGACAACATAAAATAATATAACACATTCAAATGAAATAATATAAATCTTATACTTACTTCAATTAAATAATTTAAAGTCATTCCAAATATACAAATCAAAGATTTCTTAAGCCAACTACAGCAACGAGACCAGAACGAAACTAAAAAATCTTCGCTCCTAGTGAAACGTCAAGATTTGAGAGAGGCCTTCAGTTCTAGACGAGCCATACACCATGATATGGCCTTCAAATAAAGATCTCAATGCTCTGAACTCATTAGGTACGTTAATCGCTGTACCTCTCCGTCTCTCTTGCCTTCAATATGCCCTGAGAGTGATAAATTCTCTAAGTCCTCTTTCCTCATTATGTATCACAGAAATTTCAATTGCCTCTTTCTGGTTCTAAGTAAGTGTCTTTTTTTTTTCTTTTTCTTTAAAACTTCCATGACGCTAACAGGTTTCTTCATGGTATACTCAGTATTTTTCTGTAGAACCACATCTCTATTGTCTCAAATCTCCTCTTCATCTGTGAGGAATTTTTTCGACATGCACATCTATATCTGAAGATAGATATTATATACCGTTTCAACATGTTTTTCTTTGTTAATAACGAAATTTTACTGTTTCTTGATATTTTGCTTAACTTTTCGAAGGCATTTTCGCTATGTCAGTGTGCCTTCGGATTTCGGTGCCATATTTTTATTTGTCTGTTATAACACTTCTCGGGTAGTGAAATTACTGTACTTTCTTGATGCTGAGCTCTCCAATTTTTAGTTTAATCTTTGGGATGTTCCTCTTGCTCATAACCATATATTCTGTCCTTTCCCAATCGACCGTTAGTGCTTTATTGCAGATTTCCGTTCACTATGTTTTGTTAGAGATAGTGAACTTTTCTTTACTTGTCTGTCATCAACGCGGTACCATCAGCGTAACGTATTTTTGTTAAGATTGAATCCATCTATTAGGTTGGTGCAAAAATAATGACGTAATAATGTCGTTTTTTGACGTTAAAAAATACGTCAGAAAACGACATTATTACGTCATTATTTTTGCACCAACCTAATATAATGAATCCTGTTAATTCTCTTAGGATCACCTTGCTCTATACGCCTGAAAAAAAATATTTCGTTATCTGAATAAAGACATGTGAAGATAGCGACTCAAAACGAAAACATCAGAGAGCCGAGTTCAAATCCTAACGGAGTTTGTTACAGTCACTTTCACACAAATACCCTTGGGAAAGGTATGAATCCATCTATTCACCCCCTTCAACTATGGGTTAAATAACAGAGAAAACTGGGCTCTCTAGCCGTGGTTGGCAACAGGTCTAGAAGGACATCTCTGTAAATCTCTCGATACCTGTTTCCGCATTTGAGCATCGACATTTTCAGCCTTAACTCTTACAGGTGTTGATGAATCATCCATATCGTCGTGGCATGTCTACGGACGATAATGCGTATGTCCCCATTCACATAAATACAGTAGTAAATACTGTATGTTGGTCTGCATTTAGTGAATCATTGTGGAATTCATTTAACTCACTTCTAGCAGTTGACTATTTCTTCTACGTGCCGCTGACGAATCTTATATGTGTTGTTCTTGTGCTAAGTATTATCGTTCATTACCAAATTTCGTTTGATTATTCTATTCAGTAACCTTCCCTAGGTTACAATACATATTAATATTCTTGTTCCTTAGTCAGCCAGCCAATACCTCATAAATAATAAACTTTTCTGTTTTGGTCAAGAGGAAAGACGGAAAAGACATATAAGAGACGCAGTTTGCTTTCAGGGAGAAAAAGAAAGAAAGAAAACTTCTAATGTATTTAACGTCTGCGTCAGTGAAAATGAAAACCTTCATTTTAATTCCTGGCCTCTTACTTCCTTAAATAATGACTTGCATTCATCCTTATGTTTCCAATATTAAATGTGTTAAGATCAAATATTTAATGATTCAAATAGGGGAATTTCCACTGGTATTTTGTAGTCAGAGACCTCGCAAGGCGCTTATTCAATCATTGACTTAAGAATTATGTCTCGTCTTAGGAGAAAGCTACCCGAGCCTGTTTTACGGGGTCTACGGGGAAATTTTGACCGAACCTACGGATGCCCCATAATAAACTTGGCCTTGTGCTGCATCCAACTGCGTGGGGCGGCTAGTGAATATCTCACCATAACTTAAGAATTGTGATATATAGCAAATTCAAATAACTAAATTGTGAAATTTTCATGGTTGATTCTAGTAAATTTTATTACATACATTGTTATAATTATCCTGTTATATTATTAGAGATTATTGCTAAAACATTTTATTATGATTAATATATAAAATAATCTTTATCATTAGTACCGTCTATAGTCGCGTATCACGCGACTTTTGAAGACCTCATTTTGAAGCTAATTTTAAGAGAGTCACATCATACACGAGATATAAAATTAGCGTATGTACTGTTGTCTCTGGCTACGCCGCTGATCAAACTATATATCCACTTACTGTAGTCAAATTAGCTTTTAAATTAGGTCTTCAAAGGTCGCATCATACGTGAGTATATACGGTAGTTATGTAAGTCAAGGAAAAAACGAATCATAGTCATGACAGAGACAACATATTTTGGTCCCGGTATCTAAAGACGAGACAGAGTCAAGGGGTGTAGATTAATGCAATTTTCATGGCGTTAGTGTTAACAGAACATTGAAAGTTCCCGCGAGAATTGGAATTCTCTTGATGTGTATTTGTGTGTGGGGGTGGGGTGTATGCGTGCGTGCATGTGTGTGTGTGTATGAGGGAGAAAGTGGGTGGGAAAATGAAGAAATCTTTCTTTCTTTTCTTTGTAGTATTCACGAATCCCACCATTTTTCGTGTTTGGAAATCGTGCTCCTCTGCTCCATTTGCCAGGTGAGTGAAAGCGTTGATTACGGAGCGGGAATTCGGATGGACAGCTTCGTTATTAAAAAGGCTTCCGTCATGAAGATCGGATTTTGACTGCACGCGATTGATTCCCACTCTTTGGCGAACAACTGTATCAGAAGAAAGAAAGAAAGAAAGAAAGAAAGAAAGAATAGGGAGAAAGAAAAAAAAAAGGAATGAAAATATGCGAGCAAAAACAACGAAAGAAAGAAAAAGAGGAAGGGAGATGTTTGTGGAGAAAGGAAAAGAGAAAAAGGAAATAAAATATGCGTATAAGAAAGAAAGAAAGAAAGAAAGAAAGAAAGAAAGAAAGAAAGAAAAATATGTGAACAAAGAAAGAAAAAGGGATTGTGGAGAATGAAAGAGAAAAGCAAAGAAAATACGCGATCAAAAATCAGAAAGAAAGAAAGAAAAAGAAAGAAAGAACGAAGGTGAAAAAGAAGATCACGAATGTGAAGAAAGAAAGAGAAAAGAAAGAAAAATATAAAGAAAGAAAAGTACTTTTTAATATATCTAAAAAGGACATTTTATTATTGTTGTTAACGAAAAGAAAGAAAGAAAGAAAGACTTTGTACTTCTTTTGATGGCCCTCTTCCACTTGTATCAAATCTAGGAAATTCCTGTCAGTTAAACGAAACGGCCATTTTCCTTTAATGGATAACATCCTCACAAATCATCGCAAAGACATCCGAACGCTCTTTCTTAGAGACTTTCGTATACAGCCAAATCTACACTTCAATCTGTCCTTGTCAATTTAATACCAATTAATCCCTTTAATATTCAACTACTGATCAAAAAGACAATATTAAAACATTAAGAATTAAAATAATTCCAAACTATATTCAATGAGATTTACAACCACAAGAATTATAGCGAATTTTGATATTTTAATGTTTCTGCAGATCACCTTCATAACATATTCTCAGAATTTTCTTTTATACTAATATTCATTCAATCCAAGGCCCAAGAGCCACTCACGGTAGAGTAATACTGTATGAGTAGATTTGAAAAGGTTAAGCTTGTAGTGAGTCTATTTCGCAAATACCTGCTCTCAGAAAAAAAGCTGTCTGAGTGAAACTTCCTCCTTACTAATGAAATACAAAAGCAATGGGTAGACTCCGTGAATGTGGCGTGACGGGTTCTAGCTGTGAAGGTCTGAATTGGTGGTACTAAGGAATGTAAAATGTCGAAGACTTATTAAGAGTACAACAGTTGATTGTTACTAGAGACAACTCAGGATTCGCCCCATCATAATGAAAGATACTAGCCCGATTTTGGGAATATTGAATGTTACCAGCCAGTTCCTTACTCCATTGAACTATGCCAGTGTTTGCGCCGGCGCCCCCATTGTGGACTCTGTTATGTTGAAAAGAGGCACTGGGAGTTTTTATTTCATTTGGGATGCGGTGAACATACACGGGTGGGTGGGGAAGGAGACATTTATCCATTTCTTTTTCAATTTTTCAAAAATTATTCAATATTGGATATAAAGAGTAATTTCTGAAAGGTATCTAAAACTGTGGTAAGCTATCAAATTTTTCTTCATTGCTTTTCCAATTTCCTCTATAGCTGAATGTGGTTTCAACGCAGTTACACAGCTTCTTATTAAATAAAGAAACCGCCTGCAAATTAGAAAACGAGGAGATCTACGATTACTTCTAAGCAGAATGGAACCTTAGCCAGTAAGCACCAAAATCAACCATCGCACTGAAAACATTGAGATAAGCTATCAAATAAACCTAGAGTAAGAGCCTTAGGTAGTAAGCACCAAAGTCAACCATCGCACTGAAAACATTGAGATAAGCTATCAAATGAAAGTTTGTTTTTTTTGTTGGGGGGGTGTAGCATTTTATATCATTGGTATTTAAAATGGAGGAGGTACCGTGGAGTAATGGATATTGGGTCGGATTGAGGAATCGAATTCCAATCGATTCCATTATATTCACTCATACACTTTGGAAAGGTATGGATCCTCTTCTTTTCCCCCAGCTGTGATTAAATGGTAGAACAGACCGGGTTCTATAGCCTTGGATGACAACTGGTCTACCACAGAAAGAATTGGAAACCTACTGCAGAGAAAAAATCTGCCTCGTCAGTCATGTATCTTTCGATACATGATCTCCTAAGCCTGTATCACGCATGGTGCATAACTGACTGACTATAGGCAAACACGGGTTGAGTTTATACTTGAATCATTAGTAAACATTAGTCGTTGTTATGCATGAGTCTATATTGGATATAAAAGGAAATTTCTGAAAGTTATCTAAAACTGTAGGAAGCTATCAAACTTTTCTTCATTGCTTTTCCAATATGGCTGAATGTGGTTTCAACGCAGTTACACATTTTCTTATTAAATAAAGAAACCGCCTGCAAATTAGAAAACGAAGAGATCTACGATTACTTCTAAGCAACATGGAACCCAGAGTAAGAGCCTTAACCAGTAAGCACCAAAGTCAATTATCGTATTAAAAACTTAACCAAATATGAGATGGATTGAAGTAGTTACCACCATTTTTTTCATATTTGACTGAGTTTATTAAATATCTATTCACTCTACTAATGATTACTTACATCAGGTGTATGTGAAAAGAATACAACCGTGTTGAATAACTCTATAATTAATCACGCACACAATAGATCAAAATTACTGCGCATATTTTCGCTTGCTAAAGATCACCCAATACAAGGCCCAAAAGCCACTCTAGGTAGAGAGAGAGATACTGAATAAAGTGTGTGTTATGAACGTAAGAATAGGAATTAAGGAGGGATGATTACGAGGAAATGGCGGATAGATAAGGATTGACCCTAAACTTGAAGATCTGAAGATTAGAGTATTTGAGGAAGCATTGACGTTGCAGTATGTTCTTAAGAAACGTCGGAAGGGAACGCGTTTCTTCTTACCTTTTTCGTAGGGCATAGGGGTGATTTAACCCTGTGGAGGCCGCAAGGTGGTTCTGGACTATGGAAGTCTGAGTTGATGACACTAACAATGGAGCCTGTCTAAACATTTGCCGTGGAAACAGCGATGGAGCTGCGATAGGCTTACGACATTGCGTCTGTGACAAGGCCATACTTATAACAGGCCAGGCGATCACACTTTTCGTATCAGTAACTGAGGGCAAATTTTCGCTGTTAGCAGATAATTTTTTAGCTGGCAACTCTTGACTTTCATTGAGCCGATACATAGTGAATTCATTCTGAATGAAAATTCTTACCCATCAGATTTATTTCAGTTGAGGCTCTGCATTTTATCATAAATTATATTTGGATTATTATAAGTTTATGAGTAAAAAAAAACAACTCAAAATTGAATTTTATTAATAACTATTTTTTCGCCATTATTAATTTTATTACACTACCGTATTCCTCACTGTTTTCATGTACTAAACAACTATTATAGTGATTTTCCAAGCGTAGCTTAGATGTGACACAAGGCCGAAAGTATAAAACATTTAGTGAGGATCGAACTCGCTACTCTAGCGAGACAAACCTACTAACCATTACACGTCCTCGGAGTGCTCAAAAGATTTCCTCAGCACAGCTTAGATATGGCACAAGGCCAAAAGAATAGGGCACCCAGTGAGGATTGAACTCACTATACAGTTGTAATTGTTCTAACGAGACAAGCTCGCTAACCATTACATCACGTCGACGGGCTTCTGTTAAGTATTATAAATTTGCGATTTTTGTTGGAGTGAAATCTCTTAGAATATAGGAAATAATTTGTTACAATGTTTTTTCTTCATAATAACAGTAGTATATGTTTAAGAAATACTCTTTGAAAGTTTTAAAAATGACGCTTTTTCAACTAATACCATTCACCGTATTTTATAATCTCTCAAACAATCTTGTTCCAACTTTATTAACTATTTTAATTTTAATTTCTCACATCTGCTATCCTGTTTCGTATATTCAGATAAACTTTAATATAATAATTTTTTGTATGAACATTTTTCTTTACAATAATACGTGTCTGTTGAACAAAAATTGTTTTGAAGTTTTAAAAACTCCTTCCTTTGAGGTAGCATCTTCACGATTTTGAAAGAATACCGACTGTTTAAACATCTAGTTGCTTAAAACCTGAAAATTTAATTTCTGTTTTATATATTCCGAGAAACTTTAATCAAATAATCTTTTATTAAGGTTTATATTCATATTAACAGTGTGGCCGAATCAAGAATTTTTTTTCCTTTTTAGAAATATGTTTTTGTTGAAGTTACAGTCGAAAATTTGAAAATTGCTCAGTGTTTTAATGTACTAAACTACTGTTATCTATTATAAATTTGTAATTTTTGTTGGATTGACATTTATTAGAATATAACAAATAATTTTTACAAATGTTTTCCTTTATGATAACAGTAGCATATATTTAAGAAATATTTTTTGAAAGTTTTAAAAATGAGGCTCTTTCAACTAAGCATCCACCATATTTTACAATCTCTCAATTTTGTTACGTTTTTATTAACAACTATTTTAATTTTTCACATCTGCTATTCTGTTTTATATATTCAGATAAATGTTGATATAATAATTTTGTATGAACATTTTTCTGTACAGTAAGAACATGTCCGTTGAATAAAAATTGTTTTAATAAAAGCAATTATTACAGGATGATGAGACAAGTGAAATTGCCACTTTCATCGAAGAAGTTTGGAAATTATGGAAAACACTGAGTGTAAAAGATATTTATGGAAGTGCCAAGATAAATGATTCACTGTAAAGAGTGGTATAAAATCAAAAGGTTGTAAATTTGACATTTCTTGCAAATTTTGGAAGTATGGCAAAGCAAATGAGGAGGAAAGCAAGGAAAGAGAATAATATCCTTCACAAGAGACACAAGTATGGCTATCGATCATACATGTAATGGTTTAATTGATGTTTGTAGACATTTACTTGACAGTGGGTTCAATTTTATCTTTCTTGGAGAATTTACCACCGACTGTCTTGAAACTGAATTTGGTAAATTGAGACAAGGTTCTGGCGGTACTTATTTTATTGTAGTGCAAAATGTTATTCAGAAATTTCATATTCAAAAAACAAAATTGCTTCTTCGGTTAAAAGTTGATGTTAGAGAGTATAGCCATGATCCAGGCCATAATTTCTCAAAATGTGGATCTCTATTGGATGAATTGGCATGCCAGACATTTGATCACCTGTCAGAACTAGAAACTGGTATCCCCAGAGATATTAAAATGTCACTTTTTTTTATATAGCAGGATATAGCACATTAAAAGATTCTGTTATAGAGGAGGAAATATTTAATGATACTGCTTTGTATTATCAAAAGTATGGAAGTTTTTTGAAAGAAATAGACCGTGATGATTTAAAAGTTCCACTAGATACCACTGTTCAGTGGGTGTTTCTCTGTTTTATAATGTTTAAAGTGTATTCCCTGACTGGATCGGTGAATTAGGATCTATAGGATCAGGATTATCATAGTTAGGACCTTTGGCATATTAACTGTTGCAGGGGTGTGGTCAGCTGCTCAGCAGTGCAGCGACCCTACGACCTCACCCGATCACGGGACTGATGGTGATGAGAATTTCAGCGAGATTTTTAATTTTTTTATCCTGCCTTTGAAAACTGATGCAAATAAAATTGAATCTATAAATAGAAACATTATATATATATATAAATATATATATATATATATATATATATATATATATATATATATATATATATATATATATATAAATGAACATAGAAGTCAACACTTAGAGGCGACAGTCTGTTTCATGCTAAATGCAATCGTCAGGCCTGACGATTGCATCTAGCGTGAAACAGACTGTCGCCTCTAAGTGTTGACTTCTATGTTCACTTTTATATTTACACACGCACTATCTCTGATATTGAGCACTTTATCCCATGAATATAGCACATCTTATGATTTTATTTCTTCATATATATATATATATATATATATATATATATATATATATATATATATACATATGTAAAAGAACGAAGAGTAAGGTTTCAGCGTTCAAAACATTAATTTAAAACAGGTCTCAATACTAAAGCAGAGCAATATATATTTATTTATTATGCAGTGTTACATTAGAACATATACATACGCACTACAAAACTGTACATCTTGTTTCAACGTTAAAAAATTATTAGTTTCATCAGGTGAGAAATCACGATGCTACGCTTTATCTATTTCCCAACTGATGAAACGTTAAAATTGTTTAACGTTGGAACAAGATGTTTTGCAGTGGGTATGTCGGTGTTCTAATGTAACAATGCATAAAGATATATATATATATATATATATATATATGTGTGTGTGTGTGTGTGTGTGTGTGTGCGTGTGTGTGTATGTATATGTGTGCGTGTGTGTGTGTGAAAAATAATTGGTAAATATCAATATTTATAAACATCCGTCAATTCCTCCTCCAAAAATAATTCTTAAGAACTTTATATGACACCTACCCCAGAAGATCCTTTATATTACCATTTAGAAAATATATTTAAGCAAACTGATATGATCGATATGGATTTACCTTTAGCTTCAACAATTCCAAAATATTAAATCTAGAAAATTAAATCTTTAAAATATATGCCAAACCAATAATATACACCCACTATGTAGACGACCTATTTACTATTACTGAAAAATAAAGGATGTTTGCACGCTCGACACCATATAAAGGTTAGGATCCTATTCTGATTGATCTCTCATATATATATATATATATATATATATATATATATATATATATATATATATACAGAGAGAGAGAGAGAGAGCAATACTCAAATATTAATGCCTTTCCTCGACTTAAACTTTATGCGGACACCTAGATAATTATGCGTCTGCCTCACAATTTTCAGGCAATTCAAGTGACGAGATAATCAATATATATATATATATATATATATATATATATATTCCCTGACGATCCGCTTAGGTCAAACCTTGGTAGGTTTATCTGGCTCTCTAGGGTTAGCTAGGTCTGCTCTACTTACTGTATCGAGCACTTTATTTAGTTATTTTGCTTACGCGTATCGGGTTTTTTTTCTTTGGACTTTGTACTTTGGACTAGACTTTTATTTTCGGCTAACGTACA
>OZ010589.1:69368703-69431203 GCA_963932145.1 Acanthosepion lycidas
GTCCCGGCCCGAAGCGATCGGATTTCGGTCCCGGTCCGAAGCGATCGGATGTCGGTCCCTGCCCGAAGCGATTGGATGTCGGTCCCGGCCCGAAGCGATCGGATGTCGGTCCCGGCCCGAAGCGATCGGATGCGGATGTCTAGCCACTGATGACATGTGATACAGCAAAACTGTCTGTGGATGACGATATATATATATATATATATATATATATATATATATATATATATATATATATATATATGAGAGAGAGAGAGAGGGAAGTGTGCGTGAAAGAGAGAGAGAGAAAGCGTGTATTTATATATTTGGCAATACAATCCAATGTACATTGTATGCATAATTATACGTCTGCATATTCGAAACACTGTATGATCTTCTTGGAGGAAAAGAATTTATTTCAGAAAGAAAAGCTGAAGTAGAGATTCCCATGAAAGTGAAAGTAAAAAAAATATATATTGGTGAAAAAAAAAAACGCGGGAAAAGTGTTTAGTGATGGGTGAGTGTGCAGCACTTGTCACGTGTCTACATGCAAAGGCTGGGAGAAAAAAAAATCAAACAAGGTTCCATTCCCAGCATGCACTTCAACATCGTCTTGAAACATTTTTCTAATAATTTGTCATTTTTTTTTTTAAATAAAAAGTTTTCTTTTCCTTATTTTTGATGTTTCATATTTGCGTTCTTTTTATTTTATTTTTTTCTCTATTAAACTAGATTTCTCTGCATATTGTTCTGTTTGTTGTTTTTTCTTTGAAAATCCATCGCAAGAAATGATTCCTTAAAATCTGATCAGGAAATCAAATGGAAAGTCCCAAAACCCTGCTTCCCCTGCCCGATCCCGCCATCTCTATCTAAAAAAAAAAAATTGCTCATAGAAATCTAATTGACTGCTTGTCTGTCAGTCACTTGTAATCTTTCTCGTGGCTTGTCTATCTTTAAGAATAACTTGGAACTTTCTTCTTAGCCTTTCTGACAATTATCTCTCTCTCTTCTTCTTCTTCTTCTTCTTCTTCTTCTTCTTCTTCTTCTTCTCTCTCTCTCTCTCTCTCTCTCTCTTCCTCTCTCACTCTCTCTTTCCTGGTTCGTCGGCTTTATGAATTTGTGTCAGCCTTTCTGATAGAATTTCCGTTTGATTCGGTGTATTTTCCTCCGTTTTCTATTTGCTTTTCTGTTTATCACTCTACTATTTTTTTTTTTTTTTTTTTTTTTTGACTTTTTCTAAATTCATTCAGTTTCATACGAGAGGGTGCTGTAAAATATTCGGACCAACAAAATGCCCTTTTAATGTTCCCTCATGGTAAGAAGTGGGTCGGCTCGAAAATTTTTCAGCACTTCTCGTACCTTTCTACTTCTTCTTTATGTGCTGTCTCCCCTCAGGACGTAGGCGATCATGTCTCTCCACAATTTCCTGTCTTTTGTAGCTCTTAATAAATTTTGTCTTCTTGCTATCTCTAACTTGTTCCTCAATTATGTTATGCATTGTTTTCCTCTATCCCTCTTGCCATCAATCTGTCCTGTGAGTATCAGATTTTCCAAGCCCTCTGTCCTCGTTATTTGTCCCAGAAATCTCAACTGACTCTTCCTGATGTTAAGTTTAAATTTCTTTTTTACTTACATTGTCTCTAATTTCTTAACGTGGGATCCGATACACAAATATGTCTCTCTGGTTACAATTATTAAACAAGTCTCATTTGCATGACCATATCGGTTTAGGGCAACATGGAGGTGCTGACTGGGAGTCTCTATACAATTAGGTCTACACGGAATTCTAAAAAACGAGATTCCCTACAGCCATGTTCTTACATTTTCATGCTTTTTCACCTAATGTAAGACCCGAAAGTCACTCAAGCTAGTGCGTTACCGAGTGAGGTTGTTTCAAGAGCGTGATAGGAGGGTGTGCATAAATAAGGATATGTAGAATAGATATCGGTTGATATTAATGAAAGTTAGTACTTATCGGAGAAGCATCCTCTTGGGAGTCTCTTTGTCGAAGTAACAGTGCTGGAGAAGAAGAACTTCTTCCTTGCTAGTGGAATACGAAGAAAATGAAGATGAGTCAACTCTGTGTACGCGTGAAAATATAGTTCGTTTGAACTATTACCATAAAAATAGTAGTAGAATAACAAAAGTCTAGCAGAGTTTCGACTGTTTGATAGGAATCTGTGAGAAAGAGATTGTAGTGAGGAAGATAATCCAACACTCACAATACCACGTAGATGCTATTAAACTCAAGACGTGCAAGTGAGGCTGATATGATTTTTGTAATGATAGAGTATAACAGAATGAGTCAGATACATACTGGGGCGGTACTGTAAACCGACCTGCACCTTTTAATTAGCAATTAGTCTTTTCTTCTAGGTTTCCTTTTCCACATTGCAATATTTATTTTAACTAGTTCTTTTTTTCAAGTCAGTGTCGTTGCCTAGTTATTATAAAAAGCACGAGGAAAAATAGATTTTCTATGATTTTTCTTTATATATTCAAGCTTATAGAAAAATCACTTCGCCCCAAGCAAGGTAATAAAGCCACTAAGACGCAAAGGGTTACTGAGTCTGAAAGAATATCAGAAAAAAAAGAACATTATTAAGGAGAAAGAACAATAAATAAACAGGAATAAAGATGACAAATTTTTGAAGATCAAAGTTGACTGAAAGCAAGAAACTGGAAGAGAGATCCACAAGCGAGAAGTTGGAGTGAGGAATTTGTCAACGTAGAACCTACGGTTACATCTAGTCATTTCAACCGTAAAATGATAAGACCTTTCTTGCCAATCTAGTACTTTGCTTAAATTCGTAAAGTCGTGGTACCTAAGCGGAAAGCTCACCAGAAAAATTAATATTTATAGAAAAGGCACGCGAAAAGTGACTGAAGCCGAAAATGTCAAGTCAGGGCCGATGATATTGCATTTTCTTCTTTAAATTTTATAAAGAATTTCTAAATGTATAATAGAAGCACTAGACCAGATGCGACAGCAATATCCATTGCATAGACGAATGGAAGAATTTAAGATAGATTCTGGCGGGAAAAAAATGGTCTATGGAAATCTCAAGAAGTATCACCCAAGTATTTCGCTGTTCATGTGTTTTTTTTTTTTTTGTTTGTTTTTTTTTTGTTTTTGTTTGTTTTTTGCATCGGTTCCAGTTGTTTCAACGAGAAATTGAAAGTCTTAAATACGAGGAACGTCCAGCAACGATGCCATTCTTTGACAAGGGCACGGTAAATATTTCAAGAATTTATTGACTCCAGGACAAGTGCAGGAATGGAAAAAGTTGCATCCAATCACATCGAACCAATTCTAATTCATTTTTGTTTGTTTTTTTAATGCTTGATTTTTCTTTATTTGTTTATTTCTGTAATACTGTAAAAAACATTGTCAACCTTGTAGCTAGCTAGTTAGATAGATAGACAGAGAGGTTCTTCTATTTCCTATTCTTTTTAGAATATTCTTTTCTCGAACATACTTCTCTCATTGTATTTCCAACATTCGTCAGTAAGACCACATCTCTTTCATTACGTTTCTTTTTATTTTCATCTATGACAAAACCGTGAATCTTTCGCTGTTATTTACGAGAGTACAGAATGCGATGGGTAAGTTGTAGCCATTTTATATTTTTAATTTCGCGCATGCGCGTTGTTTGTTTTTGGATTTTGTCGAATGCACAGTATATTAGAATCAGTTGGTCACCATCTGTGAGAAAAAGAGCACCATGATGCAATTCACTCCGCCACAAATCCGGAAACAGCATTCTGTACTGCTTGGCATTCGCACCGGAAGCTCAAATAAGAACATTTCAGAGTGTTTGGGAGAACAGTGCAGAGGATTCAGAAAAAGTTGAATGAGTCTAATGGTGATTACGAAGGTGTTTGGAGTTATCACTTGTGTTGGCGACGTTATGCCTCCATTCATCTTTCCATAGGGCCTCAGACTCCACGAAGGCATACATCAAGTGCCTTCCCTGGGTTAAGATGGTGGCTGCTGGAAGACTCTATGTCTGGCAAAAGGACTCTGCACCATGCTACACAAGCAGAAGAACCCAGTCATAGCTGTAAGACAATTTCTCCGAGCACATCCCGCCTTACATGTTGCCACCTAATTGCCCAGACTGCAACCCTCTTGATTATTAGGTGTGGGACGTAGTTGGGCGAGAGACCAACAAAACACTTTGTAACGCTAAAGACGAACTGAAGGTAAGGAATATGGCAGCATTCATCAACTTAAACAAGGAGACCGTCCAGAAGAGATGGAGGAGATTCCGAAAACGTCTGGAAGCTGTGTTTGAAGCCAATGGCGATTTTATTGGATAAATGTACGTATTTGTGTAATTTTTGTAAATATATCTGTTGAAATGAGATGTCAGTGTTATTTTTTATTTTTTCGATATTTAGACAGCAATTTATACATCACAACATGTAGATATCCCAAAGTCAGCCAATGCCGATTTATGTGTTCCTAGTGTTATTTTTCTATTCGTTCGTACCATTCGCCGTCCCGACGCGCTTTCGAATTTCAATCTTTCATTTTACGTCGTGTTATTAACTTCTTTATTTTAATCATTTCACCTCAAGCAAGGCGCGAAAGCCAAGAAGATGGAAGTGGCTTACTGTATGTTAGAGAAAAAAAAACACATTTTAGAAGCGAGAAAAATTAAAACAAGAATTGAGAAGACAGTAGTTCACATGGCATTTAAATTTTGGTAGTTCAAAGTTGAGTGGAAAGTAAGAAGCCAGAAGAGAGATCCTCAATTGAGAAATGAGACAGAAGAAATTGTTAGCATAGAACTTCAGCTGTAAATTGATGACACCTTGCTGCTGATCTAGTACTGCGTCTAAATTCATTAAGTCGAGGTACCATAAAAAAAGGTTCATCAGAACAATTACTATGAAAAGATTTATAAAAAAAACATACAGGAATGCTATCGTACGGTTGCTGGAAAGTGACTCAGCAAGGACCAATATCATTGTGTATTCTTCTTTGGATTTTATTGAGTATTTCTAAATAGATAACAGGAGTACCAGAACAGATGTGACAGCAATATTGAAAGGAAGGACAAATGCTAGACATATAAATATGTAAGTGGTGGAGCAATGGATAGCGGCTCATATTGAGGACTCCGAGAGCCGAGTTCGAATTCCAGTCGAATCCATTACATTCACTTACGTGCTAATACCCTTGGGAAATGTATGAAACCTCTTTTTCTCCTCCCTGTTATGGGTAAATAGCAGAACAGACTGGATTCTATAACCTTGGATGGCAACTAGTTTGCTGCAGAAGGAAATGGCAACCTAATGCGGGAAAAATCGGCCTCGTCGAAAGATACATATTCGCCTAAGCGTAATACACATGGCACATAACTGAAGATAGATTCTGTCGAGAAAAATTGTCTGGCATAACATAGCTGCAGACGTAGCATTTGAATCAATATACACTTTACACTTCATGTCAACGGAAAACCTTATGAGACACTCTCCTGGAGGTTAGCATCAGCCATGATATATACTTTATCTTACAGATGTATACGTTTATTGATTGGAGGTGGATATTTGAATCAATGGATGCATATATTATGTTAGATGTATCATTTGAATAGCGCATATTGAAAAGCTCAATCTGTTAAACAGATGCTTATCATGTATTGAATAGATACATCTATTTAAAAGAAACGTATCAAATGTTCAATCGGTGCCTCAATAGATGCCTATCATATTTTGAACAGATGCCTCTACTGAAGGAACGCATCGCATATTCAATAGATGCCTCTATTTATAAAGTCCTATCAGGAATTGAACAGATGCGTCTATTGAAGAGATTTGTACTGCTTGTTCAATGTATGCTTCTAATAATAGATACCTATCATCTATTGAGGAGAAGTCTATAGCATGTTCAACCGGTTAATAGATGCCTATCATGTACTGAATAGATGTCTCTATTAAATAGAAGTGTATCGCATGTTTAATGGTTGCCTCCATTAATAGATGACTATCATGTATTGAAATGATGCCTCTTATCGCATACTAAATAGATGCCTGTATTAATAGATTCCTATCAGGAAATGAAGAGATGCTTCTATTGAAGAGATGTGTACTGTATGTTCAAAGTATGCCTCTAATAATAGATACCTATCATGTGCTGAAGAGCTGCATCTATTGAGGTGAAGTGTATCGCTTGTTCAATCGGTGGCTATTTTAATAGATACCCTACCACGTATTGAATAGACGCGCCTATTGGAGAAAACGTAGATCATGTGCATTGGTTCATCAATACATCAATGGTAACATGGTGACAAAATGCATTTATTTTGCGCAAGGAATATTTGCTTTTATACATAATCGCTTCTATTGGAGTGCACTTTATTAAGTAGTTTTAGAAATATTAATCCATATATCGAACATGTTGTAGCGAGAATTTAAAAACAGAAGTGAGCCAGTCACCTACTGTCAAGCTGCCGACATATTGATTTTCCTTTATATTACATTCGCAAATCTTCACTGATTTTTGTAACATTTGCGCGATATATATATATATATATATATATATATATATATATATATATATATATATATATATATATATATATATAATTTATTAGAAAATTATAACATAAATATATTATAAAATCACAACAAAAATAGCCATTTTTCAAGTGATGGCGTTGAATACTTGATAAGACAAGAAGAAACAAAATGGCTATTTTTGTAGTGATTTTATAACATATTTATGTTATGATTTTCGAATAAATTATATTTGCTCTACTCTGTATTGAGCACTCTTTTAAGAATAGTATTTTTTGGTTATTGGTATTTATTCCGTATACACCAATCTTATACTAGGGTACATATATATATATATATATATATATATATATATATATATATATATATATATATATATATATATATTACAAAGAGTTAATCATACCTTGAATCAATTAGCAATATTAATGCAATTATTGGCGAAATCCCTTCGCTAGTAGACATAATTATAAGCATTATACTACTAATAATCCACTGAATGATGAGATCCTTATGTATAAAATGGATATGGTGTATTTTTTAATTCATCTAGTACTTTCAAAAAAAAAATACAGCATATCCATTTTATATATGCTGTCTATTTTATTTTATATATGCTGCCTATTTTATTTTATACATACACACACACACGCACACACACACACATACACACATACATATATATATATATATATATATAGGCTTACGCCTTGTTTCTTGTTTAGGAAGGGGTTCCGGGTACTCTCTCTCTCTCTCTCTCTCTCTCTCTCTGGCCTCTGTATCTCCTGTTGCCTTTATCTATCCACTACCCTTCTCCTCATCCTTTCTTCTGTCACTCCCATCTGATCTTGCTCCAAATTTTTCTGTAACCACTTGCGCCCTAGTGGCTTCTCGCCTTGCTTGGGGTGAAACACTTAAAAAAAAAAAAATATATATATATATATATATATATATATATATATATATATACTGATGCATGTTTCATTAAGTAATATAGACAAGTTTTGTATATTTATTTTAAGTAAATTCCTTTCATATTGTCTGATAAGCTTAATGGCCTTATGATTAAAAGATGAAAGAAAAACATCATATTGATACATCTTTTTTTTTAATCCTGTTTAAGCTTTCGGCTTACGTGAGCCATTATCAAAGATGACAATTACATTTCAATATATTAAACAATACACGGACAAAACAATATTGATAGTCTGTTTTTGTTGCATGAAAAATTTCAAAGCAACGACAAACTCGTGTATACAAGACGCGGAAGCGAAAATCACATCGCAGCCCGTGACGTCACACATGACCACGCGAGAGTGAAAACAAAAAGTGTTAAGTGTGGGAAGCCGTTGGTATAAACCAATGGCTTCAGTTATCAATTATAGGCATTTAAATACAAACATTTAAATACAAACATTTAAATGCAAACATTTAAATACAAAAATGACAATTGGAAAAAAATCTTAGGTTTTGCCGACGCGTTTCGTCTTCCGACTTTTTCAAGGCAAAAAATGAAATCGAAATGTTTTTTGTTGTCATAGTTACATTACAAAATCCAAATTTAAAATTTCTAAGATTTTTTTCCAATCGTCATTTTATACCAATCTGTCTTGTCCACAGAATTGATCTGGGAATTTAACTATATATATATATATATATATATATATATATATATATATATATATATATATATATATATATATATTACATGAATCATTCATACAAAAAACATAATAGTGAAGTTAATGATATAAATGGCGAGAATACATCTTCGTAAACAAATTTATTAAAATTACATTAACCCACGAACCTCTAGATGAATATTATGATCCCTGTTTTTAATAAATTCAACTTGTATAAGGTCTTTTTTTGCTAGTACTTTCATCTCTTCATACAGACATCATCAGGCATGGAAATTGATTTGTTTTTTTAAATAAAATATATATATATATATATATATATATATATATATATATATAGCTGGCCACCAGAGCAGCTAACTAATCCCTATTACAGGCGCTCGATCAGGCACATTTGTGTTTGCTCAACACCGACAGAGCCCACCTGTTCCTTATACTGCAACTATGCTGAGCAGAATTTAGTTACAGTTTTTAGACGAGAGCGTGTTTATCTAGCGTGATCAACAATTTGAACAAAGCCAACACGCTCAAGCCCTCGGCCACGATGACTTGCGGCTTCGTGCTAACACATCTATCGACGGCTCCCAAGAATTGTGTCTACCTAATTTTACTCATAAACCATGGGTGAATCCGTGGTATGGTTTTCAGGCATTTTGCAAAGGTGCCACACGCTGGGATCGGCGTCAATCCAGTCGGATAGCATCCGGAATTCACCTTCCTGACAGTCTCATGGTAAGAAAGCGAACGGTCTAACCAATCGGCCACGCTACTACTCACATCAATCTAACCATATATATATATATATATATATATATATATATATATATATATATATATATATATATATATATGAATAAAAATGACAATAGGAAAACTGGTAATTGCTGACGCGTTTCGTCCAATGTGGACTTTATCAAAGCAAAATACGAAAATGAAATTAATTGAACAAAATAACTAATAAAAACAAAAACAGAATGTACCTAGCAATTGGAATGTAGAGAAACGCTATTTTCATATTTTTAACTGAAAAATAACGTCAGTATTTGTCACGTGTGGAGAATATTGTCATTATATCTGTGTTGATGTATTCAACCATTTTCTTTTGATTTTATGAATCTGTTGTGTGTATTTGTTTGTAAGAGCATTAATTTTGTTAAGAAAGGTGAAATAGGGAAAAAACCTGGGCGTAGATTAATATTTGGGTAATATCCTATGGCGGCACTCTCTAGAATTTTCCTTCTGAGTGAGTTATTTTATTTTTTTATGAATGTAGCATTTCTAAAATCAAAATTATGGTTGAATTTATTTCTATGTATGACTAGTGCATTTGCTAAGTTTATATATATATATATATATATATATATATACGTTTCATTGAATAATATAGATATATTGTGTCTATTTAGTTTTATATTGGTCCTTAAACTGATAAATTATTTTTTTAATAATTACAGATCGCTTTCGTGCGTGTTTTTAGAATTCACCATCACAACAGAATACAGATTCCATTGCAGTTACAATAAGTCTTTCTTTGTATTTTACCCCTGAAGATGATCTTGGGAAAGATCGAAAGTACTTGTGTAAAAAAAAAAATCTACGCCGATTTCCTCGGTGAATTTTATCTTAACATCAAGAAATTGAACTGGAAAGGATCAGTATAAAAATAAGTAGACAATATGTCTATATTATTAAAATAAGTAAACACAATATATCTATATTATTCAACGAGACAATTTTATTTATATATATTGCTAACAGTTTATAGTTTGGTCCTAATGTTTAGTAAGGAAATGTGATTTCTTCAGGAAATTCTTTTATCTTTCTATCCATCCTACTCTCTGTAAGGGTGACCAATTCCGATCTACACACACACACACACACAAATACACACAGACACTCACTTACACACCCACACTCACACACACGCACAAGCATATATATATATGTGTGTGTGTATATATGTGTGTATGTGTTTGAATTGGAATATGCGTTTGCTTGTCTTTGCATGGCTGTGGTTGTGTGTGCGGATCAACTTGCATTGAAAGTTGCAGTTCGTCCTTCTAGAAATTTTCTGAGCGCGATCACCGTGCAATGAATCAGGAGAAAAAAATGTATTTTTCTAATCAACCATTCTGGTGCCAGATAGATAGATAGATAGATAGATAGATAGATTTTCAAAGTCATTACTGAAATTTTCTTTGGAGAAAAATCTATTCCTATTAATTAAAAAAATTTAAATTTTTATTTTTTGTTTCCTTGGTTTTAAAACTAATTTAATGAACAAGACTCTTTAAACGAATAACACGAAGATTTACATAAATCATATATATATATATATATATATATATATATATATATATATATATATATATATATATATATGTATGTATATATATATATATATATATATATATATATATATATATGTATATATATATATATATATGCGTGTGTGTGTATGTACATATATCTATGTACATATATATATATATATATATATATATATATGTATATATATATATAATCCATATGTATGTTAATTTATAAGTAACATATATAGAGACTTATATATTATTATCATATATACATAAAGTCATATATATATATATGTATACAAACCTTCATACTGACTCAAAATAATTAAATATGCTGATACTCACTACATATATCTGTTTTATATATATATGTTTTATGTCTGTTTACATATACATCTGTGTCTCTGTGTATCTCGTGTTTGTGGGTCAATGTGTATATGCCTTTGCGCGCATGCGTGTTGAATATGTGTATTTATATACCTGTGTTTTTCTGTGATTTTATTCGCCATTTGTGTATGTAGTTGTGCTTGTGTGAATACGTGCGTCTGTGTCCGTGTGCCTCTGTGCGTGCGTGCGTGCGTGCGTGCGTGCGTGCGTGCGTGCGTGCGTGCGTGCGTGCGTGCGTGCGTGCGTGCGTGCGTGTGTATAAGACCTGAGGCTTGTAATGATCCAGTGAACTAAATTAATGTTTTAATTGGTGTAGCTTCTTCTTCCGTGTTGGCGATTCGACTCATTAAGATGAAATTGTAAACATACATCCACCAGTGTAAGCATGTACACACGTATGCCAGTTTATGCATGTATATGTTCATATATATATATATATATATATATATATATATATATATATATATATATATATATAAGTGTTTATACGTCTTTATGTGGGAGCATATTATTTTTTATCTATTATGTATTAAGCCTTATTTTGAATTCCAGAATAGGAGAACTGAGTTCGATTTCTGATCGGATTCTTTACATTTACTTAAGCGAAAATAAACTTGGAAAAGTATCAAGCCATCACATCTCCCCTACCATGGGTTAAATAGAATGACGTGTAGATGGAAAAATTATTCGTATTCAAAAAAAATTGTTAATGCAATATTCATTGACAAAAAAAATAATTACAATCCAATACATGTTCTGACTTTAACTAATCAACGGTTGATAAGCCATAAAAACAATCAATCAATCGTTTATTTGAGTTCAAATCCAGGATAACGACGAGCTGTTATTAAAGTTTAAAAGATTGGCTCAATATAGTTTTCCGACCCTTCTTTCTTCTGCCCAGTGACAGACATAGGTAAACTGAAAACAACCTGTAATATATATTTATAAACCGGGTGTAACAGCAAAATTGTCCAATTGTTAAAGTTTGAACCATTGTATCTTAGAAATGATAAAAGATATCTTACTGGAATACTCCGAGGTTTTACAACACTATTGGACATTACAATAAGAATGTATAATTGCTCTCCAAACTTAATGACATGTTCATCATTAATTAACCATGATCGGAAGCTCATGAAGGATTGAAATAAAGTTCATATATATATATATATATATATATATATATATATATATATATATGTTTGTATATATATATATATATATATATATATATATATATATATATATATATATTCCAATATCATTTTTTCAACTTATCCAAGATGATCCTTCCCTTTCTCATTTTGAAATTTTTTTCACTGCTCTTTGGACCATGATAGCTGAAATTCTTCTCTCATGTGCCAGATGTCTTATGGATTGAGTGGGATCTTTGTTTAATTGATCTTTTTAGCTCTAAGTTGAAATGATAATCCCTCTTCCTGTTTTGATTTCCTGATCCAGTTTTCTTCTCTACTCTTCCCTTTTTTTAAAGTTACCGTTGTTTTGATGATTCTTGAATAGAATTGAATATGGAAGCCAGTGTATGAATGTTGGTCCCATCATTGAATGCTTGAATGATCTTTTTCCTCTCACTATTGCTCATTTGGGAAGACAGTTGGGCTGACACAAAACGATTTTAACGTGTTCTTTTTCTAGCTGAATAACTCAAATAGTTTTTCAGTGATTCTTACGACAAATGGTGTCAAGGTGGCTAAACGTCTGATAACCTGGAAAAATAATTTAGTTTAGTGTTTTTTTAGATATTAAACATTTTATGGGATGGATAATTATGCTGTTACACCAGGTATATATATATATATATATATATATATATATATATATATATATATATATATATATAAAATAGATAGGTCGGTTTATAGTAATAATGTGATCATTACAAAAAAATATTTATTAAATATTAATTATTAACCACAGGACAAAAATGAAGCACGGAAATTAAGGATTTATGTCCCGGATTTTCGGGCACGCCTGTGTCCTTCATTAGCAGTATATATATATATATATATATATATATATATATATATATATATATATATATATATATATATATATATAATATCAAGTAGGAAAAAACTGAGCGTCATTGTTAAAAAAAATAAATTGAAAAGCAAAAGATTCGAAGTTATATTAAATAATTTCGAGTATCTAACAACGGATCCATTATTTGAGGCCAGCTTCATGAAATAACGCTAAGTTTTAATCCCATTCCTGCTGAGAAATAACATCAGAAAACTCAAGTTCAAGAAAATCCTCTGATGTACTTGAAGTTAAGGCCTGTATAGGATTTTTAGATTGCGAAGAATATTTTATTTATTTTATCGCAACGGTTTCCTTCCTTCTGTAGCTCAAAGTAATGCTTGTATCCTTATTAACAGTCCCTATTCGTTGATGTATTAGGTTAGATAGGTTACTCACTCTACTGCTCTTATCTTCAATATGTCCTGTGAGAGTCAAATTCTCCAAGCCCGCTTTTCTCATTATTTGCCCGAAGTATCTCTTTTTAATTCTTATTACAAATGTCCCTTTTGTTTGAGTTTTCCTTTAAATTCCATGCTTGATAACATATTCTACATCCTTCTGTTAAACCACCTCCCTGTTGTCTCAAATCTCATCATCTTTGAGGAAAATGTCCAACATTCAAAACTATATAGGAGAATTGATATTAAATAGCAGTTCAACACATTTTTCTTTCTTCCTAACGAACTTTTCCTAGGGACATTAGGCTTTTAGTACACACGACTCCTAGAAATGTTCTGTTGTACCCCATGTCTGACAGAGGATCTCTTGTCACAATGATCTTAAGGAAAGTTTTACAAGGCCGGGTGTTCTGACAACGCCAAAATCAGACACTCAATATATTTCAATATTTTTATCGAGCCACTATCTCTATGAAAGTTATCATTCAAAGCTTGAGACCTCTAGCCTCATATATATATATATATATATATATATATATATATATATATATATATATATATATATATATATATATATATTCCTTTATTACAACTTTAGCATATAGACAAAATCATTTTACTCACTACAAGGATGCCATTTGGTTTCAGTGCATTTCAACTGCACTTCAGCGGGTGAGAATCGAAAATGGTTATGAACAATCCTACAAACAGGATTGTTGATAACCATTTTCGATTCTCACCAGTCGATGTGCTGTTGATATGCACTGAAACCAAGTTGCATCGTTGTAGTGAGTAAAATGATTTTGTCTATATGATAAAGTTATATTAGGTTGATGCAAAAATAATGACGTAATAATGTCGATTTTTGACGTTAAAAATACGTCAAAAAACGACATTATTACGTCATTATTTTTGCACCAACCTAATAATAAAGGAATAATTATCGCTTTACTATCGGTATCGATCCCTCTTTTGGATTAATGATGTGAACGTTGGAATTTATATATTACTTTCGTTCTCATCGCATCGGATATATATATATATATATATATATATATATATATATATATATATATATATATATAATTAAATTATCTTCCTGTAGAGTTTATCTGTAAAGGAACAAAAACAAGAAAAACTCTTCTTAGTCGACGCGTTTCGTCCTCTCGAGGAGATTACCTTGATAAAGTCCCTCAGTGGGCGAAACGCGTCTTTTTATTCATACATATATATATATATATATATATATATATATATATATATATATATATATATATATATATTGATACTCGTTTGGAAAAAAACCTCAGATAGCACAACTTGTAGATATGTTAAAACAAATTGGTACCCAAGAAAAAAGAAAGGACTAAAACGTAGAGTGCTCAGTACGCTGAGGAGAATGGGAATAACTAAAATAAATCCTAAAGAGCCAGGAAAACCTACCTAGGTTTCACCTAAACGGATCTTCAGGTTAAGCTTACCCTGAAGATCCATTTCGGTGAAACCTAGGTAGGTTTTTCCTGGCTCTTTAGGATTTATTTCATATATATATATATATATATATATATATATAAAATAAATCCTACCCTGAAGATCCTTTTCGGTGAAACCTACGTAGGATTTTCCTGGCTCTTTAGAATGTATTATATATATATATATATATATATATATATATATATATATATATATAATAAATCCTAATGAGCCAGGAAAAATATACCTAGGGTAGGATTTCAGGGTAGGATTTATTTTACATATATATATATATAAATATATATATATATGTTTGTTGTTAGCTCCTATATAAGCTCATCAGCCTTTTAGGATCAGACCAGTCTTCGGCCTGCTACTGTTAACATATAAGCCATAGAACCTGCTGCAAAGATGGGTGGTTGGCGTCTAAAACAGCTCCCCATTAGATTTTCAGCTGGTAAGGAAGGTAACATGTTACCTCGCAGGACGAATATCAACAATAAAGACGCCGTGTGTAAATAGTTTAAATTAACTTAAATAAATGTCTAGTGCGGTGATTTCCATCCTCCTATAAAAGTGGCCTTGTGCCAGATCAAATTGAGGTTACCAACTAGGCATTTACTTCTGTTTAGGAAGTGATGACTCAGCTAAAACGGGTTTTGAATCTCTAAGAAAAACAGATATGTCTTCATTGTCTTTTTTATTAGTTTATTTTGTTTTGTTTGGGAGACAGTCCCTTTCGTGAGAGATTGATAGTCGGACAATCAATTCGATCGTTGTTGTTGTCTCGAGTGGTTTGGAAGAGAGGGGGAAATATCCCACTCTAATTGCAGGCTTCCCGGGGTAAATTGTGGTTCAGGATCAGTGGGAACAGGAGAAGACGGTAGAGAAATGGCGCCTAGTCAGGCAAGCAATCAATTTAAATGAAACAACGATTTATATGTTGTCTTTGCAACAACCAAAAAACAAACAAACAAAAGAAAGAAGAGTTAACCTATGCCGCAGTCGCAGAAAAAAAGCAGCAAAATAAACTCTATAAAATATTCCGATTTTCGTCATTAATATTTGATTAGTAGCGAAATATGTTTTTAAGAAACTTAGCATAGTATTAAAAAATAGGAAAATTCCGTTTCTAACGACGAAAAGAATGCTTGCCTGCAATATCATATCTAATGTTTAATATGGCGGTGAATGCTTGACAATTGAAAATGAAGAAGGAATTCGAATCAACAAAGATATGATTTAATTAACGAATGCTAAAAATATCATTGACAGTGTGCAAGGTGGAAAGCAAGGTGGAAAGCGTAAGGAAAATGGTAACGTAGAAATCCCAACAGCCACACAATGACTAAATGATGTTGTTATATAGACCTACAGCGACGGGGAGAAGGTCTTGAGCATTTAACACTCAGTCAGTTAGTTATTTGCCATGCGTGATACACGCTTAGGCGGTCATGTATCTTTCGATACATGACTAACGAGGCAAATTTTTTTTCCCTGCAGTATGTTGCCATCCAAGGCTATAGAACCCGGTCTATCTTGTTATTTACCCATAGCTGTGGAAAGAAGAAAAGGATTCATACCTTTCCCAAGGGTATTAGCACGTAACTGAATATAATGGATTTCGACTGGAATTCGAACTCGGCTCTCCGATTCCTCAATCCGAGCCACTATCCATTACTCCACCGTACACACAAGATATATTGAAGCCAAGAGAAGGAGAATGAATAGAGGTTAAAGACGAAGGTCTATTTCGTTTAAGAATGTTCACCCCATACACAGCCCAAGAGCCGCTCAAACTAGAGGTTTACCGAAGTAGGTTGTTGTGTGAGCGGTAAGAGGCACAGTTTATGAGGATATGTGGGAAAGATAGCGATTAACCCAAGACTTCAACGGGTTAAAATTGTAGCGGTCGTGAAAGCATCCTCTTGTGAGTAGATTCCACAAGCTAGGGGGTTCGTGGCAAGAAGCTGTTCGAGTGGACCTTACTTCTTAAAAATGGAATACAAATGAGGGTGGTTCCCCTCGGTGTAAGCGACGTGGCTGGTTTTAGATCTGAGACATAGAGTGGGTGGAACTAAGGAATGTAGCTCGTTTGAACATTTGCCATGGAAATAGCGAGAGAGTAGAGAAAGACTAACATCGTTTCGTCTGGGAGAAAGAAATTTTAGAGTAGAAAATAATTCATCACCCACAAGGCCGCTTAGGTGCTTCTGGATTCTATCAAAAAAGTGAAAGTAGAAACTCGCACTGACAAATGCTAAGTGTACCGTGAACAGGTTATGTAAGAAATTTTAAGAAAAGAAACTGCAAAGAAACTAACGCACTGAAAGAATCTTGGTTGATTCGGTTTTTTTCACGACTTATCAACCCTTTGCAGGTTATTTGAAGGCAGAAAATATTTGTAGATTCTAAGAATTTGTTTTTTTTTATTTATTAGATAATAATGTTTTGGTGGTACAAGTCTTCTTAGATGCCCTAATCAATGCTGAATTGGTTAAGCCTCTTACATTGTAGGGCCTTTTTCAGACATGTCTTTCGTTTCTCCATCTCAACTACTCATGTACTGACGATAATAGCAAAAAGAGCCTATCAAGCTCTAGATAAAATATATATATATATCGTGAAGTCCGGGCTGTAGCTTTGAACATGTCAAAAAGCTTTCGACAGGGTTTGACATACAGGTTTTCTCCACAAGCTGAAAAGTTACGCTCTCTCTAGAAAATTTCTTGAACTGATCCAATCTTTCCTCTCGGATTGGAAAATAAAAGCAATCCTGAACGACCTCTTATTCAGTTTCTTTCGTGCTAATGCAATTCTCATCCCAGTGATCCATCCTTTAACCTACTTTGTTTTTCATTTTTATTAATGACCTTCCCGATGACATCATATCTCAATTTGGTATCTATGCTGATGACACAACCATTTGCACCGGTCTCGATAGATTGGGCTAATGTTCTCGGCTGACATGAAGTAAAAAGACTATACTGAATCCATTACCAGGTCAGCTGCTAAGAAAATTGGTTCACTATATTGTGGTAAACGGTTTCGTCTCTCCAAAGCTTATCTTACATATCTATAAGTCTATCATACGTCAATGCTTAGAATATTGCTGCCACATATGGTCCAGTTCTACTGCTATCTATCTAGAGCTCCCTGATAAAATCCAAAGAATTAGCAATATCATTGACTCCGATCTGGTGTCTAGGCTCCTGTCACTTTCCCACCTTTTCTATAAAAACTTTCATGGTAATTGTTTGGATGAGCTCTTCATTATGGTGCCTAAACTCTTTGAATTTAAGCGCAGTACTATTTTCAATTAAGCTGACTAGATGCAACCGTAAGTTCTATGCTAACAGTCTCTTTTCTAGCACTTCTCGCTTACTGAACTTCCGGCTCCATGCTTTACAGAAAACTTTAATCTGCAAAGATTTAAACGAAATATCAATCGCTATCTACTCTCCTCCTGATTACTCTTCTTCTGTTCACGCTCTTTAGCAATGTTCTTGTTTTTAAGTCTTCCACACACAGTAACCCCTTGAGATTCGGCGGCTTTACTTCCTTGCTTAAGATAAACTCGATTAAAAAAAGTATTAACGCATAGCTGGGGAGAGAAAAGGTGTATTCATACCTACCCCAAGGGTATTTTGCCTGTAAGTGAATATAACGAACCCAATTGAAACTCGGCTCTCCTATTGACAATTTCAAGCCTTTATCCATTACACAGTCCGCACATCCAAGCTTACAGCACCTCGTATTCCGAACAGGCCACCCATTTAGGTACGAACCTGGCTCGACGTTGCTTAACTTCATTGATTATACGTGAATCGGTTTTTCAAAGTGATGTGGCCGAAAACCTTACTCTGAAAGAGACCAGTACATATAATGAGTATAGAGGGTCTAGAGTATTTAACACTCACACGACGTATTGAAGACAAGAGAAGTAGGAAGAACCATCGTCCGAAATGAGTCCCTGCCGATGAATGCTAAGAATAGTAAATAGAATTGGTAAACCCTCAGAGGACATTGATCTGGGCAAGCATCGGGTAATTTCGATCCAAGTAACCTTCACAGAATTTCGATACAGTAAATCATCGGGTAATTTTAATCTGGGAAACCTTTACAGAATTTCGATCCGGTAAATCATTGGGTAATTTCGATCTGGGTAACCCTGATAGAATTTCGATCCGGTAAATCATTGGGTAACTTCGATCTGGGTAAACTTCACAGAATTTCGATCCGGTAAATCATCGGGTAATTTTGATCTGGGAAACCTTTACAGTATTTCGATCCGGTAAATCATCGGGTAATTTCGATCTGGGTAACCCTCATAGAATTTCCATCCGGTAAATCATTGGGTAATTTCGATCTGGGTAACCTTCATAGAATTTCGATCCGGTAAATCATCGGGTAATTTCGATCTTGGTAAAGTTCACAGAATTTCGATCCGGTAAATCATCGGGTAATTTTGATCTGGGAAACCTTTACAGAATTTCCATCCGGTAAATCATTGGGTAATTTCGATCTGGGTAACCTTCATAGAATTTCGATCCGGTAAATCATCGGGTAATTTCGATCTTGGTAAAGTTCACAGAATTTCGATCCGGTAAATCATTGGGTAACTTCACTCTGGGTAACCTTCACAGAATTTCGATCCGGTAAATCATTGGGTAACTTCGATCTGGGTAAGCTTCACAGAATTTCGATCCGGTAAATCATTGGGTAATTTCGATCTGGGTAACCTTCACAGAATTTCGATCCAGTAAATCATCGGGTAATTTCGATCTGGGTAACCTTCACAGAATTTCGATCCGGTAAATCATCGGGTAACTTCGCTCTGGGTAAACTTCGCAGAATTTCGATCTGGTAAATCATTGGGTAACTTCGATCTTGGTAAACTTCACAGATTTTCGATCCGGTAAATCATTGGATAACTTCGATCTGGGTAAGCTTCACAGAAGTTCGATCCGGTAAATCATCGGGTAATTTCGATCTGGTTAACCTTCACAGAATTTCGATCCGGTAAATCATCGGGTAACTTCGATCTGGGTAAACTTCGCAGAATTTCGATCCGGTAAATCATTGGGTAACTTCGATCTGGGTAAACTTCGCAGAATTTCGATCCGGTAAATCATTGTGAAACTTCGATCTTGGTAAACTTCACGGAATTTCGATCCGGTAAATCATTGGGTAATTTCGATCTGGGTAACCTTCACAGAATTTCGATCCGGTAAATTATCGGGTAATTTCGATCTGGGTAACCTTCACAGAATTTCGATCCGGTAAATCATCGGTTAACTTCGATCTGGGTAAACTTCGCAGAATTTCGATCCGGTAAATCATTGGGTAACTTCGATCTGGGTAAACTTCGCAGAATTTCGATCCGGTAAATCATTGGGTAACTTCACTCTGGGTAACTTCACAGAATTTCGATCCGGTAAATCATTGGGTAACTTCGATCTTGGTAAACTTCACAGAATTTCGATCTGGTAAATCATTGGGTAACTTCGATCTGGGTAAACTTCACAGAATTTCGATCCGGTAAATCATTGGGTAACTTCGATCTTGGTAAACTTCACAGAATTTCGATCTGGTAAATTATTGGGTAACTTCGATCTGGATAAACTTCACAGAATTTCGATCCGGTAAATCATCAGTTAACTTCGATCTGGGTAACCTTCGGCGAATTTCGATCCGGGTAAACTTTCAGAAAATTTCTAAAAGAACCCTTTCTTTAATATACAGGGGGATAGTTCTCGTTGCGCTGTCCATGTCTAGGGATATTTCGTCTCGTTCTTATTAAATAAAGTGTTCAATTCGAAATTTCCTTTCTCTGATCAATAAACATTTGAAGAAAGTTGGAGGAATCAACGGCCACAACCTTGTGATAATATCATCAAAGGTGAGGACAATAGCCCGAATGTATGCAATGCAAAAATGTTCATCATATTTTATTATTTTTCCCTCTATTTTTTAACGGAGAAGATAAAAAATAAGCCGCGAAACACTCTCCTCAGAGAGATTAAGAGAAATATAAAACAAACGAAACGAAAAATTGAACGTAAGAAAACGCAGTAGTCTTTTCGAAATGTTAGGTTATATATATATATATATATATATATATATATATATATATATATATATAAGACATTTTTTCTGTTTATACGTTCTTTTTATAGATACAAATGTTTAAGTAAATACTCTGTTTATAATAAACGACCTGAATCTTCGAGAAATTTTCATGGAAAATATGCGTCCTCCGACAGGAATCGAACGTGTATCCTATACGGAACCGTCATATAGCCTGACGTGCTTTACCGATTGAGCCATAGAGGAGCGTTTCGTTTAGCAAGGTCGATCTTAGTATTTTTAAACTACAATTCTCCATGATTTTCTCTCGTACATTCATATCTGCTCGATGCGTATCCAAATGTAAACAAATGACGTCAGGCATTATGAAATGGACAAAGTCTGACAATTATTTTTAAGACATTTTATATACATATATATATATATATACTATTGGTAATTACTGGTAATAATGTTTGCCGTAGATAAGTTTATACTTATATTACTGGTTATAATGTTTGGTATTAGTTTTAAATTTATAAAATTCATATAAATATTCTAGAATATATATTATATTTTTATTTATAATGTAATCGTTTGTAAACTTAGGTATTTGCTATGTCTAATGTTTTTACTTCTTGATGCATCTTTTATTCACATACGATGTTTAATTTTGTTAAAATATGTGCTTTCTTTCAAAACGCCGAACAGTCTGAACCGCTACATTGTATCTAAAATATTTTCTATCTAGTTGCAATAATTTCCAGGTAAATTTTAATTTTCTCTATGAGATCTATATCTCAATGGTAACGTTTTTTTCATTAGCTAAATTGTTATCAAGAACCTCTCCTTTTTATCTTTCTTCTTTCCTTTTTTTTTTACTTTATCTTATTCTTTTCTTTGTATTAGTAAATTTTGATATATTACTCCTCTTCTTTCTCTTCTTTCCTTTTCTCTTCCTTTTATTCTGAGAAGGGATGATTTTTTATGCTTTTCTTTTCTTACCTCTTTCTATTACTTTTTCTTCTTTCTTTTACTTTTATTGATTTCTTGTCCTTTTCTTTTTTCAGCTGTAACCTGTATATTTCTTTCTTTTCCTTTTATGGAAATTTTTATATATTTCTTTCTTTTCCTTTTATGGAAATTTTTATATATTTCTTTCTTTTGCTTTGATGGAAATTCTTCTTGTGCCTTCCTAAATTTTAAAAAAATGTTGAAAGAATTGATGTTTCATAAGTATCAATTTTAAACAAAATCGTTTATAACCATCTTTGATCACCACCTGACGAGATGCTTGAATTAGGCATCGAAACAAATATGCATTTTTATAGTGGTAACTTGGATGTTTAATAAATAACTGTTGCTCTATTTTTTGTATTGAGTTCTTTTTTGAATTAATGTTATGAATGTTTGGATTTATATTCTTTTCGTTCTCTCTACATTTGTATATATATATATATATATATATATATATATATATATATATATATATATAATCAATAATCAAGTAATCAATAATAAATAATGAGTAAAGATATAACAAACATTATAAAATAGTTATAAAAAAACGCCTCCAGATACAGAATTATTTCTACTCAGTATCCTGTAGATTAATTTGAAACAACCTTTACTGTCCACCCATTAACCATTAGAATAATACAATAGACCTTATTACCCATAATGCACGATTGAGCAGCATATGTAAATAACGAACCAAAACACAATACATTGCAGATTGTGTTTAAGCATGAAACAAACTGTCGCCGCTGGGCGTTGACCTCAATGTTCACTTTTATATTTACATATGCTCTATCCCTGATAGCAAGCATTTTCACCCATAAATATAGCATACCTTAAAACTATATTTTTATCATATATATATATATATATATACATAATAAATACTCATACGTAAATAATACACAGAGACACATACACACAAAGAGAAAATGAACCTCACATCAATAAATAAATTTTTAACTTGATATAAAATAATGAAAATGAAAATATCTGCACACGATTGCTGAAACCACCTGAGGAGTGAACGGAATGATAGCAAAACGGTTCGTCTAAAGATACAACCAAAGATTAATTGCAACGAGTTGGTAGAAGTTCGCAAAGGAGCAGTTTTGCAAACCAGATACCTCCTGGAAATATATTATTTTGTCTTTTGTTTTTTTTACTAATTTTTATAACCTAGGGAGGGTTACTGAATAGTATAACACAGTTATGTTGGTAATGAACAATAATACTTAGGACACGAACAACACATAAAAGATTCGCCAGCTGCGCGTAGAGGAATTAGTTAACTGCTAGAAGTGAGTCAATGAATCTCCTACCTCAGGATATCTACCAAGCGCGCAACGTGGTCAAATGTGGCACAAGGACAAATTTAACGTGGGGCATCCGAGTCTGTAAACTCGGCTACAAATTTCTCGTAGACCGCGTATAAAACTGGGTTGGGTAGCTGTTTCCCAGGACGAGACATAGCCTCGTCTGGTCATCGTCTCTGCCCGGAGGAGGAGTGTTTGACCAGGAGACCTAGAGACGAATCTCCAACTGCAGACCAACATATAGTATTTACGACTGTATTTATGAGAATGAGGATATACACATTATTGTCTGTAGGTATGCTAAAACGTAAATATTCACACACTACAAAGGTCAAGAGCCACCCAAAGTAGAGTTTTATTAAATGAGGTTGTTTTATGGATTTAGGAGTGGGAAGCGGGAAGTAGGCATAGATAATGAGTATACGTAGGATAGACAAAAGTTGAATCTACGCCTGAAGATATTAAGATTGTAGAGTTAGAGGAAGAGTCATCTCATCTCGAGAATTTGGACCAAAATGTAGCTTTTCTCGCGAAAGTGTTCGAATGAAACTTCCTCCATACAAATGGAATATGAAGGGAATGGGGACGGTTCGCCTCGGTGTACCTTGGCATTGCGGGTTTTGGCGGGAACTGCCTGAACTAGTATAACCACGGAATGCAGCTCGTCAAAACTTTTCACTGTGTGATAAGATTTTTCCCCGTGGCTAATAAACCATATTTCCCACTTGCTTACGCCTAGAATCTGTGAACAATGTCTAATATTTCCTTAAAACTTTCCTTTTGTGTCAAGGATAATGACATTTCTGAAATTGACCTTTTCCCATTGAGAAAACTGGCGAATGTCAACATCCTCGTTCGCGCAAAGTAGGAACAAAACGACATATGATTCAAAAGTAGCATTTATTTATTCTAGGATTGCACAAGAACATTCTTGTTCACGCAAAGTAGGAACAAAACGATATATGATTTAAAATAGCATTTACTCTAGGATTACACAAGAACATTCTCGTTCGCGCAAAGTAGGAACAAAACGACATATGATTCGAAAGTAGCATTTATTAATTCAATGATTGCACAAGAAGGATCACATAATATTTAGAAATGAACAATTTTTTTCCCGCAGTAGGTAGCTATTTCTTTCTGCAGTGGACCAGTTGCCATCCAAGGCTATAGAACCCTGTCTGTCCTCCTATTTACCCATAGCTGGGGGAGAATAAGAGGATTCATACCTTTCCAAAGGTTATTAGCACGTAAGTAAATGTAATGGATACGACTGGAATTCGAACTCAGCTCTCCGATTCTTCAATTCGAGCCACTATCCATTACTCCACCATACCTTCTCTTATGGTAAACTACTTTTACGAATCAGCCTTCAAATATAGTGCTTGTCATGTTTTCGTTATACAATCCTTGGTGGTGGCGTTCAAAGCCCAGTATATCCTGGTGGAAGCATTCGCCTTACTCTTGTTCTGTTTGAATTTATCAAGATAAGCGTCAACGATATGGATTTTGAGGGACATCCTGCAGCCAATTTGCTGTAGTTCTTCACCAGAGCCTCAACAAGGTCGACAGGTTTTGGCCTTGTGATTACCAAGAAAACCCCGAACTCCTGCAACAAAGCTGTCCCATTCTCCTTTCTGCTTCCTAGTGAGCATCTTGGGAAATTCTTTATGATCTTCTTAATTTGTTGTTTGGTGAAGACACCGATTTAGTCTTTTCCCGCAGACAGCTTACGGAAGGTCTTGAAAATAATTGAAGGCTACACTCCTTATGTAGTGTCGTGATATATTGTGTCATAAGGCCCAATTTTAAGTGCAGTGGTGTTCAACAATGGTGGTTATATGGTTGCATAAGCAAAGCCCATCCTGAGAGGTAAAAACAGCTTGAAAAGCTGGTGACGTCTTCTCTGACCTACGACTTGCACACTTTCATCTAACAAATTAAACTGTTTGAGTCTCGGCGTCAAAAGCTCAGCATTGAGCTTTGTGAGGCCAAAATCTCTGATCAAGTCGTTGAGTTGTTTTTGGTTGGGGTTGTTTGGGTTTCTTTGTTCAGCTGCGCCCCTGCAATCTGGTTCAATGACTTTATCCTCTTCTGAATTGCTGTTCTCTTCTGAAAACGGTTTCTCTCTCTCTTTGGAGAAGTTGGTACGGGAAGCTCAGGGAAGTCAGTGTGGCACAGAAACGATGCATGACAGAAGGTCTGTATATATATTGCAGGTGCAATTTTGCCAGCTTGGCTTTTGGAAGGGTCCACCATTCAGAAGAAGTAATTAATTGAGTGGTCATTTGGTTCTCTTCAAATTCGTAGGATTCCAAATTTCATGTCTACCATACCGTAAAAGAGCAAAATAAAAATATGAGTGTAAAAGTACAAATATATTTCACTTATTGTTACTGAATAATTCTAAAAAAAATTATATTTTTGTTTTTGAAATTTCTAACGTTCTGACTTTGGGCTCCCAATTAATGTAGTAAATACTACAAAAAATACGGAATCTTGGATACTGAACATAGAATGGAACATGCTGCGCCGATATCCGAACACGCACTGGAATTGCAAAAGATGCCTTCTAAAAGCTAAGCAAAGTAATATTAGGAAAATTTCATTAGAAAGAAAAGAGCGCTGAACTGCTATGTAATATCGATCTTAATATTAGGTTGGTGCAAAAATAATTTCGTTTTCTCACATAGTAACATATGTTAGAAAACGAAATTATTTTTTGCACCAACCTAATATATAGCAGTGAATGTTGTTCTCTACTGAAGACGGCTGCTCTCTCTTTGGGGGAGTGAATACGGGGAGCTCAAGGCACTGTGGTACTGACACGATGGACGACAGAAAGTCTGAATAGATGACAGCAGTCGCATCCTTGCCAGCTCGGCGTTTGGAAGGATCCACCACGCGGAAGATGGAATTGCTTGAGAGGTCAGTTGATTCCCTCTAAATTCGTGGGATTGCGAATTTCACGTCTGTACCATCCTGCAAAAGAACAAAAAAAAAATATGTGTATAAAAATACAAAGATATTTCTTTCAGGGTTATTGAAAAATTCTAAACATTACGCTTTTGATTTTTGATTTTTGAAATTTTTTAACATTCTGACTTTGGACCCCAATTAATGTAGAAAAACGCCACAAAAATACGGAATAATGAACATCACTAATATTCCGTATTTTTATGACTTTTTCCAGCGATCCAGTACGGATAACATCCATGATACTATGGACAGTAATGCCCGATTGTTGAAACATATTTAAAACATATTTTTCAATAACACTGATTTGAAAAAAAAAAGGAAAGAAATATTTAGATTTTTAAAAAATTCCGGGACTTTTACATTTAATATTCACTGTCCAAACAGGCAAAACTTTACATCTTACCTTCTAGAGTTCGCAGGTGAAATGAGCTACCCAGGGTTTGTTTTTATCTCCGAGGGGCAAGACGAAATATGCCTTTTAGGCCTAGCACATTTTATCAAATGTTGTCACAGAATACCTTTTCGCGCTTTTAGTGATAAATTTGCCACAAACATAAAATGTGTCTGTCGGATTCTTGATGCCATCTGCGACTTATGCGTCTATCAATGAGGACTTGTCCACACTTGGACAGCGAGAATTAAACTGAACCGTTGAATTTCCGGTACTTATTGTGCCCTCTATTTTGCCAGAACGTTCTAGAAATTCTTAAAACTTTTAGAAACTTACGGAAAGTTCTTGAAAGTTCGAGAAAATTCACCTGCAGCAACTCGCCGCTGAATCTATCTGAACTGTGTTGGAAAATGGATTAGTTTCGAAATATCGATGTTCAGGGAACCAGAAGCAAAGTTTGAAGGGAGTAATAGTCATTTCCAAAAGTAATTAGGAAATACTGACCGAAGACAAAAAGTCAAAATTCTCTTACACAGTGCATGGTTTGATGGGGGTTCAAAATAGATTCATTTTCACATCGTCAAGTTTGAAGGAAGATGACCGAAGAATTCAAGTCATTATTACGTCCTTATTTTTGCACCAACCTAATAGATTAAATCCGACATATTGTTATTTTTAATTTATTTTGTTTAATCTTTAGTTTTGATTGATATGAAGATTACATCAACCAGATACGTCTACCAACCTGAATATTCGAAAAATTCTATCAGAAAAATATGCATCATCAGGGCGGATATTTTTCTGACAAGATTTCTCGAATATTCAAGCCGGTAGACGTGGTTGGAAGAGGAAATACTGTTTAATTAAAAAAAATAACTTCTACTCGAATATGAGTATCCATAAAAAAATAACGCTTAACCAAAATAAATTGCAAATAATACACCCATATATATATATATATATATATATATATATATATATATATATAGCCAGAAACCTTTTTTCTTAAAAATCTTTCGTTAAATTTGACGAACGAAAAAAAAAGTTATTAATTATTTATTTAGTTTTTCCAGTGTTCTTACGTTTTTTTTTCTGTTTGGTGGGAATGAGCGGACGCAAATGAAAATGGCTAACGAAATGCTCGAAAATTCTAGGGACAATAAATGGTAAGGACAATTTTTTTCACTTGGTCATTTCCACCAAAATGTAAGAACGCTGGAAAAACTAAATAACAGATTAAAAAATATTTCCTTGTCTATCATATTTAACGAAATATATATATATATATATATATATATAATATAATATAATATAATATAATATAAAAGGCTCAAACAGTAATATTCCATGGCTATAATTTATTAAATTGGAATCGTAAATACGATCCAATTCATCAGACCTACAAATTCAAAAGCTTTTTGAATTTGTGGGTCTGATGATTTGGATTGTGATTACGGTTCCAATGTACTAAATTATAACCATGGAATATTAGTGTTTGAGCCTTTTATATTATATACTTACTCTGACCTGGATATTGAGTTCTACCTGGATTCTATCCTCTTGGGAATTTATATATATATATATATATATTGACCACTAATATGATATATATATATATATATATATATACATATATATATATATATATATATATATATATATATACATAATATTAGCGGTCAATATATATATATATATATATATATAGTATTGTATTTACATTATGTGGACTATTGTCCTCATCTTTGTCGCCATATTTGTCACAACGTTTCGGCCGTTGTACGCTACGGCCTTCTTCAGGTGGTTGGAATTTCGAACTGAACCCTTTATTTCGATCCCTGGGGTAGACTGTTCTAGTTCCACGTGCCATGTTTGATGGGTGTCAGTTATCAGTTATCTCCTGCTAATTTCCCTCTGAAAGTTCTCCACTGCCTTAACCGGGTATTGAACTCACACTCTTTATGTCCTGTCACTGGATCTAACCAACGCCTTTATCCACTGTGCCATGTGTCCTTTAGACATTGACCACTAATATCACACACACACACACACACACACACACACACATATATATATATATATATATATATATATATATATATATATATATATATATATATATATATATATATATATATATATATATATATATATATATATATATATATATATATATATATATATATATATATATATATATATATATATATATATATATATATATATATATATATATATATATATATATATATATATATATATATATATATATATATATATATATATATATATATATATGTCAAAAAACGATATTATTGCGTCATTATTTTTGCACCAACCTTATATATATATATATATATATATATATATATATATATATATGATAAAATATTTTTAAGGCATGTTTTGTTTATGGGAGAAAATTAATGAATATCAAAGAAAGAGCATGTATCCTTAAATATAATACGCCACATATGCATGTATATATAAATTTTTGTTTGTAACAATTGAGGTGCAGTGTGGCAAATTTTGTCATGAGACGCATAGAAGTCAAATTCCTTATTCACATCCACACGAAAAAAGCTACCGCGTTGAAAAGTACAAAGATAACACCCTGAACAACGGTGACATAGTTCACAGTAAAAACTAAATTCGGACTATCTCTTATATTCCACGGAAGTACAAAGAAGCACGCACACACGTACTGACTCTTTCACACAAACGAAAACCCACACGCCCAACTTTAAGTTATATTTGCTTTTGAAAAGGAAAAAAGAAACATATAACGTTTCACTGCTTCTGAAATACTGACATAAATTATATTTATTTATTACTAATTGGCCCTGAAAAGGAAATAAAATACAGTTAAATTCATGAAACAAATATTCAACACGACTAATATTGACCGTAACTCATGTCTGTTTTTCATAATTTTTATTTAGCTAAAATTTTGTCTTTTCAAAAATAAATATGATTGGAACTTGTCTAGGTGGCTTATTGTTATTTTGAACATTTTCCCACAAATTTTACACAGAAAAAAATTTAACTTAAACGAAATTTAAACGAAAATTACTTACAATATAATACATATTACTTATAATTCCTTCCTTCTTGTCATCAATTTTGACGGCACGGGTATACAAGTAAAAACAGAAACAATGTGGATAGGTTGGTGCAAAAATAATGTCATTTTCTCACATAAAGTTGAACGTCAAAAAACGACATTATTTTTGCACCAACCTAATATTAACACTGTATGGTAACGGCCTGCTTCGTGCTTAAAATCAAATGGCTATCCACCATTAATACCTATGTCCTCACTGTTCATACATACATACACACACACACACGCATATATATGTTTATAATATGAAATTGAACATCAACTTATACGATGTATATATATTAGGTTGGTGCAAAAATAATGTCGTTTTCTTGAACGTCAAACGACATTATTGTTGCACCAACCTAATATATATATATATATATATATATATATATATATATATATATATATATATATATATATATATGTATATATACACATATATATATTTATATATATAATATGAAATTGAACGTCAACTTGCGATATATATATATATATTAGCTTGGTGCAAAAATAATGTCGTTTTCTCACATAAAATTGAATGTCAAAAAACGACATTATTTTGCACCAAACTAATATATATATATATGTGTGTGTGTGTATGCGTGTGTGTGTGTGCGTGTGTGTGTAAGCGTGTGTTTGTGTTTGTATTTCTCGAACATTGTATTCCCAGCCTCGATCTTCCCGGTGTCTTTCTATCGCTTCTTTTCCGGCAACCAATTAGTGATATTTGGCATTCCATCACAGCGCAAACATTGGAAGAGACGACCGCTAGCAGCTTGGCGCGCTTCGTGTTGTTGCATTCGTCGCTAAATATCAAAGCCATTTAAGAGAGCTTCTCACAAAAGTCACCGAATCCTTCCAGCCTCCTCAGGGAAGTGGCATATCAGATTTCGCCACGTGCCAACAACTTATCCTCTCCCGTCGCTCACCCGCACCCAACCTACGCTCGCTTTCCATCCACTCGACACCAAACACGCTCCGTTTCACCTTCTCTCCCGCAAATCTGCCTCGCCTTCCAATCCCTGTTCTCATATCCTTTCTCTATACTAAGCACCAAACATTTATAATTCATTTCTTTCTTTCTTTCTTTTCACGATTTCTCTCTCTCTCTCTCTCTCTCTCTCTCTCTCTCTCTCTCTCTCATCTTCATTCGTTCTCTTTCCTTTTCTCTCTTTTACCATTTCCAGCCTTCTCTCGCTTCCATATATTGTTTTCCTTTCCTTCTATTTATAAATCTTTTCTGGCAACACTGTTGACCTACCAAATAAACCTACTTAGAAAATACAGAAATTCATAGTTGGATGTGCAGGTGGTACCATGAATAGCGAACCGGAAGTAAAAATCCTAGAGCCGAGTTCGAGTTCGAGTTCCAATCGATTTCGTTACATTCGCCTACGCGCACATACACTTGGAAAAGTTTTCAATCCATCTCCTTCCCATAGATATGGGTTAAATAGTAGCATTTTATCGATAACAATATTTGCTATCCTCAAAAATTGTTAATGCGTTATCCGCCCTTAAAAAAAGGATTAATCGCACAATCCAAAATATTTATCGATTTATATAACCCCCAAATATGCTGCAAAAATGTTATGGTCCGGTTCCTTGTACCACGGTGATAGTCCAAGGTAGAACCAATAAAGAAGAACTCGAACACAGGTATGGAATAACACAGATATATTACAAATGGGAATATATACAGAGAAGTAGAAAGTGTTAGTACGAACAATCAGGTTTAGTAGTAATTGTCTGAACGCGACTCTGTTTCGGACTGCCTCTGACTCGACTCTTGACTCGACTTGAACTACTGACTGACTGACTATATTTAGTCACCCCCCCACGTGGGCATAATGCGGCACAAGGCCGGTTTAACGTGGGATCTCCGAGCCCGTTGGCTCGGCCAAAAATATGCCCATTGAACCCGTATAAACAGGTTCAGGGCCGGTTTACCTTCCCGAAAGAGAATCCGCGCTTCGGCGTAGCCTCTTTCGGGTTCCTCCCCGCCAGAAGGCACAGAGTTCAACCGATCAGCCGATCGACTTGAACGGCTGACGATATTCAGTCACCCCCCCCACGAGGGTGTCATGTGGCACAAGGCCTTTTTAACGTGGACATTCCGAGCCCATGGGCTCGGCCAAAAATATGCCGATTTATGCCCGGGTTCAGGGCCGGTCTACCTCCCCAAAGGAGACTCCGCCCTTCGGCGTAGCCTCCTTCGGGTTCCTTCCCTCATTAGGATGAGAGTATAACCGAACAGTCGGTCAAAACTTGAACGGCTGACTCCTTGCCTACTCCTGAGGCGCAGTATTTATTAAGCATGGAATAGTCCATTATTATTATTATGGGTAAGATCCCCTAACAATAAATCAATCATAATTACACACACACCAATACAGAATTATATTACGATGGTGAGTCAAAAAGTAATGCAATTTCTTTTATTATATAAGAAATAAGGAACAAAATCAAACATATCGTACATCATGATATAGCTATACATCACAGTTTCACATCCCTATTTCTCAATATAGTCACCACCATTTTCAATGGCAGTGTTCCATCTATAAATGAGGGTATGTATCCCAGCTTCATAAAACTCAACTGGCAAATGCAACCCATTCCTTACAACAGTTTCCACTTCTTCATCACCACCCTCAAATTTCCATCTCGTTGGCCGAATGAAAGAGACACTGAGGAGCAAACGCTATGGCGGACGTCTGGGTAGCATCAGTCATGCTGATGGAAGGCGAAAATGGTACTCTAAGATGTCTAAAAGAGACCGATTTCATTTTAGAGTCATTTCTAGCCCCAGTTAACAACTAACTGAAGGTCATTTTCGAGATTAGGTGCCAGTTACAGGTGAAGAAGTGCCTCAAGGTGACAATGATATCGAGAGAAAGATTTTGAGAATACGATGAACGGTATATGAGAAATATTAGTAAGGGACATAAGGAAATACAGAGTAACCCACCTAAGGGGTTAGGGTGAATGGAGTGCAGTGTGTGGACGAAGAAGGATGATAAGTATTCAAACGTTGCTTAGAGCAACACGAGACAGAAAGTTGTGGAGAGTTATGATCGCCTACAGTTTGAAGGGACACAGCATGTAAAATTCTTCATCTTTTAAGTCATAGTACGGACAAGTCGTACTGTTGAGTTTAAAGATGACATGATTTTCGCAGCGGTAAACAGAATGAACAATGGCTACGGTTGAAGAATTCGTTTAAAAACCGAATTCAAGCTATCCAACGGTTTACACTCATTTGCAAAAATTTTAGAACGTGCTTAAACGTGAAAAACGGTTCCCTCTTGATTGGAAGAAGGCTTAGTCAAGTTGCAGTATAAACCGTAGGTTTATATATCAACTATGCTGAGTGGACCATAATTACATTTTCTGGGACAGTGCTCATATTTTGGTGTGAACAGTAGATCAGTCGGGCCATTGTGCCTAAATCTTTGATCATGATGACTTGTAAATTCGTGCTCCGACCCCCAACAACCACTTCCCAACAGTTTCACCAATCCAGTTTCACTCACAAGGCTTGAATTGAATCGTCACTTGCTCTTTTAAAACTATCAGTATGACGGGCCCCTCGTTACCGAGTATAACTGTCTGCTACGAGGGCTATTGATTCCCGGTTGAAGACGTTTGCTTACGCACATTTATATTCGTTCGACCCACAGAGAATGCCAACCTATAAGTACATTGAGCGAAACTTGCTTACACTTTCTGTAGGAGAGCGCATAATCTGGCGTGATCCTCTGTATACTCAAACCATCGGTCATGATGAGTCAGTGCGAGCACAACCCTCAGCGGCTCCGACACAGTTTCCCTTACCCAATCTTACTCGCAATGGTGAATTTTCCGTGGCCGGGTTTTGAGGCAGCTTCTCGGACCGATAACATCAAGAAGCCAATTCCCTGACAAATTATTTTACAATATGTTAAATCAGTCCATCATCATCAGACATTACTTATGAGATAACCTGTTTTATTGAAAACAAACGAAGGTAAAAATGAGCGTCTACATTTTGAGACAGAAGACATTTCACAATGGTTATGAAGCTGGGATTGTCATTCCAGGTCCATATTATCAATAAGTCACATCCTTAAAAAAAATCGACTAGGATGAGATTTGAAACGTGGTATGGTTCTCGGGCACACTGTTATATTCTTCCCAAGCTGATATTATCAAGACGTCCCCTCGTTGACAAATAGACTGCAGTGAGATTCGGACCAGGGTCTCACGATCGAGACGCTAACGTTGTAACCACTCGGCGACGCAGATACATTTTTAGACTTTAGCAACGTCTAAAAATGTTATTTTACTATGTTACTTCGGCTAGGATCGAACTGATTAGCAGTAGTTCCCAACACTAACACCTTAACCATTTTGCTGTTGCGCGCTGATATATAAACTTGCACATGAAAGGCTTTTGATACGGATTTCGCGAGCCGTGTTGTATCCTAATTCAGAAGTCAAAGGACAACGTTCGTTTAATAACAAACAAGAATCAACTGTGGCGGATTGACCTCACACCGCAATTGTCTGCCATGTTTACCATCAATTAACAATAGCACAAGCCATTTAATTCGAAATATTGCCATTACAGTCACTTCAAACAAAGGAAGTAAGAGCTGTCAGGGAGGGGGGAAATGTGTTTGTGCGAACACGACTGTCCAAACACGGACGATCTACTATCGAATAGAAAAGGACAAGGGTAAAGATTTACGGTGTTTCGGGTTTGGGAAACGCGCAAAGCAATTTCGATAATGAACAGTCGTCATTCCCATTGATGGATTGTCTGTTAGCATCGATTATCCGTTATCATCTTGCTCACGTTCTGAATGCTACAAGCTACAAACAAATAATTTGTAATCCATTATACGAAAGTGGTATGTTTCACATAACGAATCACAAGGGTATCGGAGCCAAAATTTGATCGCCCCTTTGAATAACAAACTTCGCGATTTATAATTTATGAGGAAGTAGGAATCAGATTATTATTGGCACTACCCCGCAAAATTAAATACCAACTTCATATCTTACTTTGTTTCATCTCGAAAGAAGAATTAAATATTTCTCAATGAAAGAGAATTTATGGTTCATGAAGAATAAAACAATTTAACATATCCTACCCAAAATAGATCCGCCCTGTCAGAATTTAAAAAATACACTAGTTTATATATATATATATATATATATATATATATATATATATATATATATAATTATTTATTTAAAAAAAATTATAACATAAATATGTTATAAAATCACTACAAAAATAGCCATTTTGTTTCAACACCCCCGGTGTCTTATCAAGTGATGATGTTGATGATGAGTGAACTTTAGGCTTTATATTGTCTAAACAACAGTATATATATATATATATATATATATATATATATATATATATATATATATATAGGCTTTATATTGTCTGAACAACAGTATATATATATATATATATATATATATATATATATATATATATATATACTGTTGTTCAGACAATATAAAGCCTAAAGTCCACTCATGCTAGAGTGCTAGTAAATGGGGACTCTGTAAGACTTGAAGAGGTTAAAATTGTAGCGGTCGGGGATGCATCCATTCGGGAGTCTGTTCCGTAAAGTAACACCTCTGGGAAGAAAACTGTTTGAGTAGAACTCCCTCCTTACCAAAGAAATACGAAGAAGGCAATGGCGACTCGGTGTACGTGGCGTGGTGGGTTCCTAGCTGTGATGGGCTGGGCTGGGCTGGTTGAACTAAGAAATGTCGCTCCTCTGAACATCTACCATGAAAAGGATAGCAAAGTTTCGTCTATGGGGAAGGGGTTGTAGTGTGGAAAATAATTAATTACCCAAAAGGCTGCATAAACGCGTTTGAACTCTGTCAAAGCTGGATTTGAACTGCATCCGCCGCAAATGGGTAAAACGCTACCCAAAAGAGGGTCAGCTTCTGGATGCATAGAGAACCACTATTTTTTACCTAGAGTTATTACATAGCCCCCTAATGCTGGAAAGCTTTTGGTCAACGGCGCCAAATTTAGCCAATATTGCATAGCTTAGTTGTACTGGGGTGCACGTAAGCGACGGTTATCACCGATAATAAAGCTGCATTCATTTTACACGGCCCGTTATCGCTAGTTGTGATCGCTGAGTTCAGAGATAAAAGAAAACTTCGATACAGGGAAATTTAATTTAACTATTTTATTAACGTCACCGTATACACCTTCTAACTAGCCAGTGAAGGTCGCTCTCTCCCTCCACTGGTGAGCAGTTCAAGACACGAAAGGAAACACGTCTACATTGTTTGAGGGTTAAGACTAAACTATCTGAAAACCCTTTCTCTGTCTCTATCGTTCTCACGCTGGCTCAGCCAATCAAAATCGACTTCTTTTTTTGTCTTCTATCTGATCCCTAAGGTCAACCCCAGGAAGTCCGAGCAGAAACACACTTCCTCTAAAAAAAAATAATCTGCTAAACTATTATTTACCATTTCTCTGTTTCTGTCGTTCTCACGCTGGCTCAGCCAATCAAAATCGACTTCTTTTTGTTGTCTTCAGCCTAATCCCTAAGGTCAACCCCAGGAAATCCGAGCAGAGACACACTTCCTCTAAAAAATAATACTTTGCTAAACTATTATTTAACACAGGCTAAGTATAAAACTCTCCAAACTGTTACTGATAAACTCGAGTATAATAATAAAAACAGATGTAGGACCTTAAATAACAGAAGAATTAAGTCGTAAAAATCGACCACGCAACCAAAGTTAGACAGTAGGTGTTTTCTATTGTTTGAAAGACAGCATTTTCTCAAATAAAAAAGTAAATAACAATCACATTTATTAGGTTGCAGAATACCTAATAAATAATCTGATTTGTGCTTCATCTTTTACCGATAGTTAGCAATGGATTACCATTTGGATGGACTTGGAAATCTCTATATTAAATCTAAGCAACCTTCCTTTTGTTAGTAGGAGTGGTTTAAAGATTAAATTGTTAGGGCTTCGTAAAAATAAATTCCGCTCAAGAGCTCCGCGGTACAGAGAAGTTAGGAAAATCATGCTGTATGCCGGTAAAAATAAAAGCGAGCTCGCATTTGAATTAGACTAGAAATTGGGACAAAAAACAATCTGACCTCATTTACTGGAACAAGAAATGCTATTATTGTTATCAGATTGCTATCAGAGCGACCAATACAAAAACAGCACTTTCTATCTCTACGTTTCATAGATTACGCAAAGCTCTTTGATAAAGACACAAAGATTTATTTGAATTACGATGAAAACTTAATTTAGATGGAAAAGACATTTGAATGATATGTAAAATTGACTGGAAACAAACAGTTTGCACGCGGATTGAAATCGGTTTAAGTGAATGCATAAAGACAGAAAGAGAAGGAAAACAAGAATATGTTTTCTCACCTGATTTCTTCAGTCTATATATTTAGTGAATCTTAAGACAGCTAGAATTCCTATCAATAATTTATCATTGGCAGCCCAATCTTACCGACATATGCTATGAAGATTACAATATGTTGATAGGAAACTGCAGTAAATTTTTACACAAGATAGTAAAAGAAAGCAAGAAGAAAAGAATAACGTAATTTCTCAAAAATAATGCGCATCTAAAAATAATACGCACCCCAACAAATGATCCAAAAATTAAGAAATATATCTATCCTATGTATTAGGTTGGTGCAAATATAATTTCGTTTTCTAACATATGTTACTATGTTGAGAAAACGAAATTATTTTTGCACCAACCTAATATAATACGCATCTATAAATTTTCTCCAAACAAGAAAACATAATTACGAAGATATTTTGTCGACCTTGACATTAAGAATAAAATCGAATCTAGGCTTCTAAAATAAAGTTGAACATTTCCATGCGGTTTTCCTAATAAATGGTAACAGGAAAAACTTGGAACTTATTGCAAAATGGATTCAGGAATCTTGGGATTCCGTCAGTGAGAATGTTATAAAGAGAGGTTTCAAGAAGTGTTGTCTCACAACAGCCATGAATGGCTCTGAAGATGGCATCATTTGGCAAGAGAATGAAGAGGCCGAAGATAATTTTGAAAAGGACGAAGATAATATTGTGAATGATAATTTGTTTAATGACAATTTATATATTGATTCTATAATAGAAAGTGTTGTTGATGATGAGGATGATGAAAATTAAAATTGCAAAAAAATTAACTTGATATCCTCTTTTCTTCAAAATTGGCCTTTGTATATATATATTTTTATTATTTTTTTTATTTTTTCGCCAAATAAAAATGCGGTTACTGATAAACATAAATCGATTGCCAAAAAATGTTACAATTATTATCGTTGGATTTAAAATGAAAATTGGGATAATATCTTTTTTATTTTATAATAACAAGTACGTATTTATTATTATAAATCAATAAAGAAAATAATATAAAAATAATCTTTAAACCTATTTATAATACACGCCCCTACTATCACCTGTAATTTACAGTCAAAACATGCGTATTATTTTCGAGAAATTACGGTAACTATAAGCAGAAGGCAGGATATATAGTCGCCATCAAGGGTGGGGAGCTAAAAGATGACCGATGCAAATTGGAGACATCAGGATTATGCAGGGCAGAATTTGAATTATCTGAGTAGTGTAATAGTATAGCTGGTAACTCGCGTTCGAGGATACCTGTTTACTAGGGCGGCTAGCCAATCCCATTTGCAGACGCTTGCTCAGGTGCATTTGTGTTTATTCAACACCCAGATCCCACCTGTTGTTTATACTGCAACCATACTGAGCAGAACTTAGTTACAGTTTCTGGGAAAGAGCATGTTATGTAGTGTCATCAATAACTTGAACAAGGCTAACACGCCCTCGGCCATGATGACATATGATTTCGTGCTAGTACAGCTATCGACGGCACCCAAAGATTCTGTCTACCCAATTTCACTCACAAGCTTTGGGTAAATACGTGCTATGTTTTTTCAGGCACTTTCCAAGCGTGTCTCACGCTGTGATCGATCCCTCCAGTCCGATAACATGAGGAAGTTTACTTCCTGACAAATCGACCATGGTGAGATTCGAACCCCGGTCCCATCGTCAGAATGCGAACGTTCTAACCACCCGGCCACGTGCCCTATAGTGTAATAGAAGACGACGGAAAATGTGACGCAGAGATCCGAAGATTTATTGGAATAGGGTACCAGGTCTTTCGGAAACTAAATGATTGTTATACTGGAACATACCTATTCTATTGTTAATAGACTCTCCCACATATAATAAGTAGTAGTAGTAGCAGTCGCCAGTGAGCTCAGAGAGTTGGTGAGTCAGTCGATGACGGACATTAAAGTATCCGCCACCACAACTAGATTGCTGCGTCATTAACTATTATAACAAGTTCCTAACGTTTTGTACATCGAACCTTTTTAGGACCGACTTAGTGAAATACAAGCCTCCACTGTGAAAACTACTCTATAACAATGATGTATTAAGAAAAAGTGTTGGAATTCTATGTAATATCTGATCCCCGATATGGCAGTGAATGTTTGGTACTGACAGATGACTTGAAGCGACAGGGATGTTGTTCTACAAAAGGATGCCGAGAATATCATGATCGGAATTCGTGAGCAACGAGGAAGTATTAAGGAAAATGTGAACAAGAAAAACGCTTTCACTTAGAATCAGAAACGGTTGATATTTCTACGATACATAATGAGGAAAGAAGCCTTGGTAAGTTAGACACTACCAGGACATATTGAAGGAGGGAACATTAGACTAAACAGAGAGTAACCTACCTAATAGATTTGTGCAAAATGGATGACAAAGTGGCGATAATATGGAGACAAACGTTGCGTAGAACTGCAAAAGTCAGGAAGCGATCCTCTACCCTCTTGTTTAATTAACTTTTTTTTCTTTGACTTTTTGAAATTTGGAAAATCAAAATTGGAGTGCATCCTCACCGACAGAAATTACGCTGTCTTTGAATAAAACTCGAAATCTATACTCGAAAAATGTATCGTTGGAATAAAAAAAAAGTCAACCATTCGTCCATGCATTAAATATTGCTGTTCTTTACGGTCTGGCAATTCTTCTTTTTATTTAGATACTCTTAATAAAATCCAAAGAAGAATCTGTGATGTTATTGGTCCTGACCTGGCATCTCGGCTTCAGTCAATTTCCCACCGCCGTAGCGTAGCTTCCCTGTACCTTTTCTATAAATATTTTCATGATAATTGTTCTGAGCTTTCCTCTTTGTTACCTGGACTTTCTGAATTTAAGCGCAGTACTAGATTGGCGGTAAGGTCTCACCATTTTACAATTAGAATATCTAGATGTAACCGTAATTTCCATGTTGACAGTTTCTTCACTCGCACTTCTCACTTGTAGACCGAAATTAAGCAACGTCGATTCTGGTCCCTACTTAGATGGGTGACCGCTTGGAATACTGTGTGCTGTAACATGGATGTGCGGGTGTTGTAATGAATAGAGGCACGGAATTTTTAATCGGGGAGCCGACTTTCAAATCCAGTTAAATTTATTATATTCACTTGGGACTAGTTTGAACTTCAGTGGTGGAGTTCTGACAGTGATAGATTGCCTTTGTTTAAGTTTTGAGATAATTGAAATGAATTTCACATTATTCAATGTCACAATCAATAGAGGTTAGGTAAATATTGGTAATTAATATTTGTACATAAGCATTTCATTGATTCGTGAATAGGTCAATATTGGCCTTTTATATTCGAGTCTAGAAGCATTTATTTCGTTTGAAGTATGGATAAATATTGTCGTTTTTATTTGAGCCCAAAAGCGTTTCCTTAGTTCAGGAATAGGCAAATATTGATCGTTTATATTTAAGTCCCAAAACATTTCCTTAGTTCAGGAATAGGCAAATATTGGTCGTTTATATTTAAGCCCAAAACATTTCCTTAGTTCAGTAATAGGCAAATATTGGTCGTTTATATTTGAGCCCAAAACATTTCCTTAGTACGTGAATAGGTAAATATTGTTTACATTTCGTTGCGGAAAGTCTATGTTTGAGACCTGAACTGAAATTCAATTCAGAACTAAAACCAAACATACCAACTTTTTACAGGAAATGATAAACATTTACCTTTTATTTTTGCATTTGTAAGAATTTACCTGGTTCGAGAACATGTAAATATTATGTTTATATTTTGTTCTGTGACTATTGCCTTGGTTTTTGAATTCGTAAATACCGGATATTTATATTTGAGTCGATAAGCGTTTATTTTGTTCATGGGGTTGAAAGCATTTGTTTCATGTCCAACCTTTTGCAGGGAAGAGGCATTGTTCATATTCTAAAAAACAAAAACAAAACGGTGGTGGGAAATTGACTGAAGCCGAGAGGCTATGTCAGGACCAGTAACATTGCAGATTCTTCTTTAGATTTTATTAACAATCTCCAGATATATAGCTTGAGCACCAGACCATATCTGGCAACAATATTCAAAGCAAGGACGAATGGTTGACTTCTAAATATGTAAGACAGATTCTGGAGAGAAAAATTGTCTGGCTAGACACAGTGAACCAATTTTCCTATGAGCAGACCTAGCAATTGATTCAATATAATCTTTCCACTTCATATCAGTAGAAAATGTAACTCCCAGAAGGAAGGCAGAAAGGAGTGTTATGATTAATAAAGAGCAGTTTCATTTTGGATGCGTTAAAATTAACAATCCATTCCTTGCCACAGTTAACAACAAACTGTAGTTTGTCTTTTTGGGTTTTTTTTTTTTAGATCAGTTGCTAATTTAACCTTATCAAACTGATCAGACAGGAGTAAATAGTTGCATCATCAGCATAGATACTGATCTGAGAACTGATGTCATCAATTTGGTGGTTAAAGAAAATTAGGAAGCGTCGTTCTCCTGGAGGTTAGCACCAGACACACTGATGGAAAAGAAAGAAGTTTCGTTTTGTAAGTGTTAGAATTAACAAGCCATTCATTGCCCCGTTTAAGAACAGATTGTAGATCATTTTTTTTACATCAGCTGCCAATTTGATCCTATCGAGCTGATCACACTTACTATTAAGATAGGGGTAAATATTTATGCTATCAGCATCGGAACTGAGTTGAGAACTGATGATATCAGGTTGGTCGTTAATGAAAATTAAGACCAACGTAGTTCGATGCATATAGTCCTGGGGGATATCTGCACAAGTAATGCTGTGACTGTTAATATACACAGTGTCTCTACTAAGATGTATGCAAAAAAGCATATTTTCAAGATTTACATATTCAACAACATTGAATTGGAATATTAACAAATAACCTCTTCAATACGATTTATATCATTTGTGACGCAAAGGTTGATGCACTTTGCAAGATTCGCGTGAAACCGATGCAGTAACCCACATTGACATCAATTTTAGCATATTCACTCTTTCTGCGTTCAACCAAGCGTGTTGCATCTGTGATGTTCATTGAGTAGACCTTCTCCTTTAGCATACCCCCATAAAAAGAATGAAATTATTTCTTCTTCTGACAAAACCATGTTTAATCTGTGGAGGTAAAAAAATATAGCTAGTGAGATTTCCTAAGTGCCAAGACACCCTCTATGGATCTAACTACGGATCAGTGTCAGTCTAATAATTTACTAAGGAATTCTCACATGATGTTCCAATTGAATTGATTCTAAGCAGCATTAGTATGGCGAATTTTAGACGTCGTATGTCAAAATTCAGCCGCAAGTGTGCTCTGTCTTACGCCATTAACGTTTAATTCAAAAAACATGTGTCATACATGACGATACAAAAAAAGTAATCCTGGCATTAATTAATTCGACTTATTCTCCATTGGGACAGCCACATGTAAAAGTACTCTCATATGCAATCCGACATTATTTTCTCTTTATTGAATGTATTGACGAGCGACAATGTCGTACGCATTGCAGATTTCATTAAGAGGCCGGTCTTTTTTTTTTTTTCTTCTTCTTAGTTTTATTTTTATTTTATTTTATTTTTCATTTTACACGACAAAAGAATATTCTGAAATGTGCACAAAAATGGCATTATTTCACCGAACTGCTCTACCTGAAAAATACACGTAAATATATTTAAAAAACTGCACACTCTTGGAGAAGCATAAATGAGAACATGCTGCTTGCATATGTCAGCGCACACAAAAACAGTAAACATCTCGGGGAAATATAGCTGAATGTGGAGATCCGAGGAGATGTTATTTTTAACTTCGTTTCCGGTAAATTCTTTTTTGTCTTATGATATTTTTTTTTCAGGTTTTTAACTTGTCTTCAGGTTCATTTTATTTTATTTTTCTGATGTGTGTGTGTTTTTCTCGATACGAAGAGCTGAATTCTGGTCATGCTTGTTCATTTGTCAAATTGAATAGCGCTTCTATAGAATGTTTCACAGAAGCAATATCATGCCTACGTCATTTTGCCCGGTCACACATGTTTGCCTGAATACTAATCGTGGACGCTAGCCATTTCGCTGCTTTCGGAGACACCCGATCTACCGATTTACGCATACTACTCATAAATAGATAAATACGCTGAATACAAGCAGTGCTTGTATATATGTGGTGGCAAGACATGGCGACAAATACAAGTTAAGATGTTGTGTGCGCAGGCGTACATCTGGTATAAAATACAGTCGCTAGAGCGTCCATCTTTACACTTGGAACGACTGACAGATTTGCTGAAAAAAAATGACAGGAAAGTAGCAGAGGAGAAGAAAGTAAGAAAAATAGAAACAGCTTGAAATGAAGAAGCGACAAAAGAGAGAAAAAGAACGGAAATGATAAGGAATAAGCAGACATATAAGAAGAAAAAGGTCGTTAATAGGAAAAAGAGAATAAGAAAGAAAGAAAAAAAGAGAGGTAGAAGAACGAAAATTAAAGATAGATGTAAAGGAAGAAGCAGACTAATGAAAGAACGAAAGAACAAAAAAAAAAAAGAGAAGACCAAGAACGTGAAGAGAGAAATTTGGTGGGGGAGGGAATCATTCGAAGATAGAGACAAAGATGCCAGTGAAAGTGAGGAAAGGAAAAGGATCGAAAAAGAAAGGAAAACCAGAGAGAAAAATCGGAAAAGAATACAAGCAAAAGAAATGGGAGAGACTGAAAGGGGGGAATAAGAAGAGGGGAAGAGGCTGATGATTGGCAGGAAAGAACAAGAGGAGAACATATAAACGGGGAAGTGAAAGAAAGGATAAAGAAAAATGAGAAAGAGTGGAAGAAGTGATAGGGATAGAAAAGAAAATGGAGGTTACAGAGAGGGAAATGGCGAAGAAGAAGCAAGAAAGATTGGGGAACAGGAAAAGTAAAAGGGAGAAAGGAAGAAATGAGCAGGAATGAGAAAGAATAAAAGGGAATTTTGAAAGGAAGATAGCGAAGAAAGGAATGGTGGGAAATAGGAAATTGAGTAGGAGTTAACATAGGAATAAATATGGGAAAAGAAGGGGAGGCTGGGTAAGGAAAGGAAGGAAAATTGTAGAAGAAAAAAGAATTTCATTCTTTTTTCTTCCTCGGTTTTCTTTTCTTAAATTAATAATAAATAAATTGATAAATAAAATAATAAATAAAAGAAAAGAGCGAAAGAAGAAGAAAAGAAAGAGGCGGAAAAAAACAGAAAAAAATAGAAAAGATTGTATTAAAAAGAAGGAGAGAACGTAAGAGAAAGTAAAGAGGGATTAAAGAGAAAAGGACAGAAAGAAGGATGGAGTGTGGGAGGGGAAAGAAAGATGAGTAGAGAAGGGAAGAAAGAATAAAGGAGAGAGTGAAATAAGGAAAGGGAAGAGGATGAAAGAAAAAAGAAGAAAGGACAAATAGGAGGAAGAAAAGAGTGTGAATAAACAAGAAAGGAAAAATGAGAAAAAATGAAGAATAGGAGAAAGAGACGGAGGGGAAAAGGTGAGGAAATGGAAAAAAAGGAGAGAGTGGAGAGGGGGAAAGGAGAGAAAATGAAAAAAAGGAGAGAGGGAAAGAGGAGGAAAGGGGAGGAAATGGAAAAAAGGAGAGAGGGAAGAGGGGGAAGGTGAGGAAATGGAAAAAAGGAGAAAAGGAAAGACGGGAAATATTGAGGAAATGGAAAAAAGGAGAGAGGAAAAGAGGAGAAAAGGTGAGGAAATGGAAAAAAAGAGAGAGGGAAAGAGGAGAAAATGTGAGGAAATGGAAAAAAGGAGAGAGGAAAAGACGGGAAAGTTGAGGAAATGGAAAAAAGTAGAAAGAGGAGGAAAGTTGAGGAAATGGAAAAAAGGAGAGAGCAAAAGAGGGGAAAAGTTGAGGAAATGGAAAAAAGGAGAGAGCAAAAGAGGGGAAAAGTTGAGAAAATGGAAAAAAAGTAGAGAGGGAAAGAGGAGGAAAGCTGAAGAAATGGAAAAAAGGAGAGAGGGAAAGACGGGGAAAAGGTGAGGAAATGTAAAAAAGGAGAGAGTGAAAGAGGGGGAAGTTGTAGAAATGGAAAAAAGGACAGATGGAAAGAGGAGGAAAGGTGATTAAATGGAAAAAAGAGAGAGGGAAAGAGGGGAAAAGGTGAGGAAATGGAAAAAAGGAGAGAGGGGAAAAGTTGAGGAAATGAAAAAAAGGAGAGTGGGAAAGAGGAGGAAAGGTGATTAAATGGAAAAAAGAGAGAGGGAAAGAGGGGGAAAGGTGAGGAAATGGAAAAAAGGAGAGAGGGAAAGAGGAGGAAAGGTGAGAAGAAAGGAGAGAGGGATAGAGGAGGAAAGGTGAGGAAATGTAAAAAAGAAGAGAGGTAAAGAGTGGGAAAGGTGAGGAAATGGAAAAAAGGAGAGGGAAAGAGGGTGAAAGGTGAGGAAATAAAAAAAGTAGAAAGGGAAAAAGGGGATAAGATGAGGAAATGCAAAAAATGACAGAGGGAAGAGGGGGAAAGGTGAGGAAATGGAAAAAAAAGAGAGGGTAGAGGGGGAAAGGAGAGGAAATGGAAAAAAGGAGAGAGGGAAAGAGGAGGAAATGTGAGGAAATGGAAAAAAGGAGAAAGGGAAAGACGGAAAAAGTTGAGGAAATGGAAAAAAGGAGAGTGGGAAGAGGGGGAAAGGTGAGGAAATGTAAAAAAGGAGTGAGGGGAAGAGGAGGAAAGGTGAGAAAATGGAAAAAAAGAGAGAGGGAAAGAGGAGGTAAGGTGAGGAAATGGAAAAAAGGAGAAAGGGAAAGAAGGGAAAATGTGATGAATTGGAAAAAAGGAGAGAAGGAAAGAGGAGGAAAGATGAAGAAATGGAAAAAAGGAGAGAAGGAAAGAGGAGGAAATGTGAGGAAATGGAAAAAAGGAGAGAAGGAAAGAGGAGGTAAGGTGAGGAAATGGAAAAAAGGAGAGAAGGAAAGAGGAGGAAAGATGAAGAAATGGAAAAAAGGAGAGAAGGAAAGAGGAGGAAATGTGAGAAAATGGAAAAAAGGAGAGAGGAAAAGAGGAGGAAAGGTGAGGAAATGGAAAAAAGGAGAAAGGTAAAGAGGGGGAAAGTTGAGGAAATGGAAAAAAGGAGAGAGGGAAAGAGGGAGAAAGGTGAGGAAATAGAAAAAAAGAGAAAGGTAAAGAGGGGGAAAGTGAGGAAATTGAAAAGAAGTAGAAAGGGAAAGAAGGGAAAATGTGATGAATTTGAAAAAAGGAGAGAAGGGAAGAGGGGGAAAGGTGAGAATATGGAAAAAAGAGAAAGAGGGGGAAAGGTGAGGAAATTTAAAAAAAGGAGAAAGGGAAAGACTGGAAAAGTTGAGGAAATGGAAAAAAGGAGAGAGGGAAAGAGGGGGAAAGTTGACGAAATGGAAAAAAGTAGAAAGAGGAGGAAAGTTGAGGAAAGGGAAAAAAGGAGAATGGGAAAGAGGGGAAAAGTTGAGGATATGGAAAAAAGGAGAGTGGGAAAGAGGAGGAAAAGTGAGGAAAGATGAGGAAATGGAAAAAAGGAGAGAGGGAAAGAGGGAGAACGGTGAGAAAATGGGGAAAAAAGGATATACGCAAAGAGGGGAAAGGTGAAGAAATGGAAAAAAGGAGTTAGGGAAACAAGGGGAAATGTGAGGAAATGGAAAAAGAGAGAAGGAAAAAGGAGGGAAGGTAAGGAAATGTAAAAAATGAGAAAGGGAAATACGGGAAAAGGTGAGGAAATGTAAAAAAGGAGTGAGGGGAAGAGGAGGAAAGGTGAGAAAATGGAAAAAAAGAGAGAGGGAAAGAGGAGGAAAGTTGAGGAAATGGAAAAAAGTAGAAAGAGGGGGAAAGTTGAGGAAATGGAAAAAAGGAGAGAGGGAAAGAGGAGGAAAGGTGAGGATATAGAAAAAAAGGAGAAAGGAAAAGAAGGCGAAAAGCGAGGATATGGAAAAAAGGAGAGAAGGAATGAAGAGGAAAGGTGAGGAAATGGAAAAAAGAAGAGAGGGAAAGAGGGGAAAATGTGAAGAAATGGAAAGAAGGAGAGAGAGAAAGAGGGGGAAAGGTGAAGAAATTTTAAAAAGGAGAATGTGAAAGAGGGGAAATGTGAGGAAACGGAAAAAAGAAGAAAGGGAAAGAGGTGAAAGGTGAGGAAATGGAAAAAAGTAGAACGGTAAAGAGGGAAAAAAGTTGAGGAAATGGAAAAAAGGAGAGAGGGAAAGAGGAGGAAATGTGAGAAAAGTGAGGAAACGTAAAAAAGGAGACAGGGAGAGAGGGGAAAGTTAGGAAATGGTAAAAAAGGAGAGAGGGAATGAGGGGAAAAGTTGAGGAAATGGAAAAAAAGAAAAGAGGGAAATAGGGTAAACGTGAGTAAAAGGAAAAAAAGGAGAAAGGGTAAGAGCGAGAAAGATGAGGAAATGGAAAAAAGAAGAAATGGAAAGAGGGGGAAAGGTGAGGAAATTTAAAAAAGGAGAAAGGGAAAGAAAGGTGAGGAGATGGAAAAAAGGAGAGAGGGAAAGAGGACGAAAGGTGAGGAGATGGAAAAAAGAAGAGAGGGAAAGAGGACGAAAGGTGAGGAAATGGATAAATGGAGAAAGGGGAAGAAGGGGAAATGTGAGGAAATTTAAAAAAAGGAGAGAGGGAAAGAGGATGATAGGTGAGGAAATGGAAAAAAGGAGAAAAGGAAATACGGGGAAAAGGTAAAGGAAAGAGGGAAACGTGTGGCAATGGATAGATATAGACAATAGTTTTCATGTGAATAATATATTTCCGCTATTTTTGTAGATAGTCATGTATGATTGAATTTTATTTGTATCCATAATTTTAGACAATTCTTTTAATAAATAGAAGGAAAAATCGGAATTTAAACCTCCGCTTTCTTGTGACCATGCCCAGTCATAGAAATAGCTTCGGGAGTAAACCCTGCGGACAAATTCCGAGCTGGAGTACCTAAGACGTTCCGTTGTTGTTCAACTTTGCTCTGGCAACTGCTGCGATGACCTCATCTTCTCTGCAAAAGATGCATGAGAACGATGGACGGACATTGAGTTGTAGAAAGAGAGAAGAAACGGATTTGCCGTCGGTGAGAGGCGTGCTCGAAGGAAAGAAAACCGCACGGAGACATCGGGGGAGAGCGTCTTTACATGCATCCGTTTCAATCGAGACTCTCACTCCCGTGTAGGTCTGTACAGCCATAACAGTTGCTACTCTGTCATCAGCAGTGAAGCCATAACTCTTTCTGTTCAAATCAATGGTTTCTCAAGACCGACAAATTTCACACACATACGTATTTTACTAATATAGCATACATATATATGAAATTGCTAAAGACATGTGTTTGGTGGTGTTCGCGCGCGTTTGTATACCTTATCCACGTCTAAGTTACGCTTAGAAAGTCGTTTGGGTCTCTCGACGTGGTGTAATGACTAGCAAACATCTCTTGCTAGAACAATTACAACTGAGTAGTGAGTTCGATTCTCCCCATAGATGGCGCGATTTGACAAGGACTTGCCGATGAATGCAAATATATGTCGAAGTAATCTGTTAGTTGGTTTCAATATGACTCATCTATCTCTCGTTGGGCACGTATTGAATTGTCCCCAAAGTAGTGACGGCCTGTAAATCGTAGTGAACGGATTTTTTTATTGTATCGCGTTCAATTAAAATGGATGTTTTTAATTAAGAAAAAAAATTAGAAAACTCTGTAAAAATATTCTAAAAAAATCGTCAAGCTCAGGTATCTCATTAAATGTTAAATTATAATAAAAATAAAAATAAATAAATATATATATATATTTCATTTTAATTATTATCTTTTTATTACAAATTATAATAAATTGCTTTATTTCTTTTAATAAATAAATCATAAAAAGTATGATTTTTTTTTTAATTTAATTTAATTATAAATAATAATTTAAGTGTGTTGTCAAAGTTTATCTTCAGGTTCATGTCTGCTGTGAGATAAAAAAAAGTTTTAAAAACATTCAACCAGCGGAGGACGGGTGTTTACAATGTTTTCTTTATGTTTAACGGTATATCAACTACTTATGGGTCATTTACTGCTGACATTTTATTTTATTCTTGAGAACTTTGAAGTAATAAAAATAAGATATACATTATTCTACTTTTACAATTGAATACATGGCAGATGATAGTCAGCTTTTGTGTATATATACATATGTGTGTGGACATAATTACTAGTGGCAGTGATATGTGCATTTTATTAGTATTTTTAAGTTATATTTTGAAATACAGTTCGATTTTTTAAAACATTGCAGGATATCATATGGATTACTGTCATGAAAGAGTTCTTTCATTTTGATTGGTTAATTTCATTTAGTGGCAAATCAACCTCAAGCAGTTAATGCTGAAATCTAACTATTTTGTATGTAATTTTATGCTTTTAACTATACATATTTTGTACATATTTTTCTACCACCAGAGTAAAGTTATGTTTATAGATATAATGATAATAATGGACTCTCCCGTCGGTTTCGACGTATGAGGATCTGACAACTTAATTGATTCAGTTATGAAATGCGATAATCTTAAGTGGCATTTAAGACCTGCTAGTGATTTACAAAGGAGGCCACATATGGAGCAAGTGTGAGGATTGTGAGATGAGATCAATGTTAGATTGGCTGACCTTTTAGATCTTAATATATATATCTTTTACACACACACACACACACACACACACACACACACACACATATATATATATATATATATATATATATATATATATATCATAAAATGTATTGTTGGTAATTTTACTACAAAAATGTATTTTTATAATTTTAGTGTTGCATTGATTGTTATTTTGTTATGAAAATGTGTAGCTGTTCATTTTATTATAAAACTGTACTGTTGATTATTATTTTTGTTGTTGTTGTTGTTGTTGTTGTTGTTGGAGGTTCCCTATTCGCCCATAGCTAGGATCTTAACAGGCGCTGCCATCCTGGGTCAGGATGGACCTGGGAACAACAGCAGTTAAGAGGTGGTTCCACACTCCTCTAAACGTCCAATCTCCTGATGAGAGGCCTTCCTGCTGGATGTACTTAATCTTCATACCCAGGACGCCTGCTCCACAAAGTGACATGTCTTGAGAAGAAACTGTCTAAATTGTACGTCCTTGTTACCAACAGAATACGAAAAGAATGAAGGAGAGTCGGCTTTGTTGCATGTGGCATACCGGATACTAGTTCTGAAGATAGTGAATCTAAGGACTTACATCAACATCACGTAGAAACACCGGTTACCGTACTAAAATTAAGCAACGTCGAGCCTGGTCAATATCTAGCTGGGTGACTGCTTAGAAATACCAGGTGTTGTAAGCTCGGGTGTGCGGGTGGTGTAATGGGTAATGGCTCGGAATTGTTAATCGAAGAGCCATTTCCCGTTGGGTTCATTATATTCACTTACGCGCAAATACCCTTGGGAAAGGTATGAATCCACTTCTTCTCCCCCAGATATGGGTTAATTAGTAATACTTTTATCAGTAAACTATTAACATTTCAACAAATATTCTTACAATCTAAGATAGTTTCTACCTTTAAGTAACTTGCAAATGTTTGATAAGCCGTAGAAAACGAATCAACCAACCAAATAGTGGATCTAAGAAATATGGGTCGTTTAAACATTCGTCATGAAAATCGCGATAGATTAGCGAGTGTCTATCCATGTCCTGTCTGTAAGAAAGGGGTTTATAAAAAAAACAATTCTTCACCTACAGGGAGAGGTAAAAATTTTATCATGGATTTTTGAGATGTTGAGTGTTTCCGCGTATTGAAATAAGGACAAACACATACGTAGGGAAAAATACTGGTATATTCGAAGAGGTATTTACAACAGAGAGATTAGTAGTCAAACGAACGCAGGTTAGTCAGTAACAATCAGAAAGAGTATAAAGTCCAACTGTATCTTCCGGTAGAGAGACGGAAGTGTGATGGTCACCTGATCCCTCTAGAACTCTAGAGAACTGTCCTATTAGTAGTAGAGAGATCAGTCCAATCTGATGAGAAGGTGGGTGCGCCCCAACATGGGTGAATAGTGAAGGTTGAGCAGCCTCAGCCCAGATATGGCAGCAATGCACCCGTCGGATCATTGATTGTCAGGCCCTTTCAAATACTCCGACACGGTGTCAAATGGTTTCGCAAGCCCCCGTGACATGTTCCTGAATCGTCTCTGCATTGTTAATGTCTGCTAGATAAAGCAATTGTTTTAGGTGGCCCCACAGATAAAAATTCAAAGAATTAAGATCGGGGAAACCTACAGGCCATGGAATCGGTCCTCCACTACCTTTTCATCTTTCATGGTAGATGTCAGCCAGTGCATCGCGAACAATGTGACTAAAATGTGCTGGAGATCCATCAGGCATGGACCACGTGCATCTTCGTATTAGCAGGAGTACATCATCTAGCAGGTCTTGAAATGTGTTCAAAATGCAGTCCCTATAAACAGCTCCTGTAAGACGTGCTGGAAGAACATATGGACCTACCAGACAGTCACTACAATTCCAGCCCACACATTAATCATAAATTGATGCTGATGTCTAGCCTGCATTGTATCATAGGGATTCCGATCGGCCCGCAAATCTTGCTTGTGTAAATTTTTTATTCCTTCTTTTCAAAATGTTGCCTCATCCGTAAACATGACTGAAGAGACAAACAACGAATAATCGGCATTGTGCAATAAACTATCAGCAAAAGTTCTCTCGTTGCAAATGATACTGATACACGAGCTGCTTTTGAAGTACCCTTCATTCGGTACTATGAGATGTACGACATGCTAGGGTCACTTGACGTGTGTTATTACCTGGATCTTTCCGACGGACTGTAGACTGTGTTCTTCGTGGTCAGGTGTACGAGCGGATCTTAGACTTCCATAGTTTTTGGTGGCACGGATCTTATCTCAGCAGCGTGACAATAAATAGTAACAAAGATTCGGCTGCCTTTGGTCTGAAGACACAATCTGATATGGCCGTGCAGCCTCGCGTCCATTACCATTCGCGCGGCCGTTTGCAAAAATCATATTGTCAAACGGAACACTTCTCAGTTAACTCACTACTACACACGTTAAACATTGAAAACTGACTAGCTACAAATGTACACGAATGACAAATGTAAACTAGTCTACAGTGCAACAAAGCGCCATCAACAATAATCTTTCTTTAAACTTAATAACTCAAAAACAAATAATTTATGGATGTATGTTTATATGGACGTTTGCTCTTGTTTTGGTGTGAGGAACCGCTCCTAAAGTTTGTAAATGTTTTTTTTTTCTTTTTTTATACACCCTCTCTATATATTATATTTAGAATATATACATGCATCTGTGTATGTGCGAGTATGTGTGTGTATTGTGTGCGAATGTTCACACACTCATATATATATATATATATATATATATATATATATATATATATATATATATATATATATATATTATAGAATGCTCAGTATTTATGTAAATGTGATGAAATATGTATACATGTGTTGACGTATACTTATATATATATATATATATATATATATATATAATTAGGACAAAAAGAAAAGTTATCTTAACCGACGCGTTTCGTCTTCTGATCGACTTTATCTCCATTCCTGGAAGAATTATACCTTTCCCAGGCCAACCAAAATGTCTCTATAAATGTTTATAAAATTAGAAAAAGGCTTAAATTCATAACCTTCTATTATTTAAAATATATGATACATAAATTAATCCCAAACTAAAATAATATAAACATTAATGACATTATTCAAATAAAGTCACACACCCTTGTATATTCGACAGCAAATTACGTCACTTAACATCCTCCATAATTTACCTAGCCTTTTCAGCTATCCTGATGCATATTCACGAGCGTTTATTAAATGTCAAAATTTTGAAAAACTAACATTTTATTTTATTTATAAGCAATGTCAGTGGCTATCTACTATCCTCCTGATTCCTCTTCTTTTCTTCTCGCTCCTTAGTAATGTATCTGATTTATAATGCTTCCACACCCAGTAACCACTTGTATCTTAGTGGCTTTACTGACTTTCCTGGGGTGAACTCGATTAAAAAAAAATACTTGTTGAAAGATAAAATTCTTGATAAAGTCCATTAATAAAATTTGTTAAAACTATTTCTAAAATAATAAAAGACTTAATTAATTCTACAAAAATAATTGCTTACGTCCACATCTCGTAAAAACAGGGGTTTCTGTACGATCACCGAAGTTAAGCAACGTCGAGCCTGGTCAGTACTAAGATACGTGACAGCTTGGTGCTGTAAGTGTAAATGTGCGGGTGGTGTAATGGAAATTTTAATCGGAGAGCCGAGTTCCAATTCCTGTTGGGTTCGTTATATTCACTTACGCGCAAATGCACTTGAGAAATGTATGAATCCACATCTTTTCTCCTCAGCTATGGGTTAATTAGTAATACTTGTTTCACTAAACCATTATTATCTCCAAAAAATAATTCTTATAAGCTAAAATATTTTCTGGCTTTAAATAAGCTACAAAGACTTCATAAACCGTAAAAAAACGAGTCAATCAAACAACAAAATAATGTTAAAACATGTAGGAGGAATTTACTCTGTCACCTGTAATGACTGCCACTAGGAATACATAGGAAAAACCTCAAGGAATTTGAATAAAAGATTATTTTAACACAAAAAGGATTTTTTATAAAACAATGCACTCACCGTAATGATTATGACCCTAAATTTTGTTTTGAAAAATGCTACTTTAATTAAAAGAAATTTACTAAGACGAGAATGCATAGAAATTTTTTTAATCACGAGATCATCCAACGTAAATCCAGGTTCTTACAAAAATTTGACTTTTTTTGGTAGATCTATTATCTTACTATGATACTCTTGATTCATCTGGAGTATCTTTGATCGACTTTCCACTTAGAAATGAGTCAAAATTGAGTGATATGCGTATAACACTGTTCATAGTTCCTGCTGTCATCTCTAAAATGGAATCCCCCCCACAAAACACGTGGACTTGATGATATCCTTGCAATAGTCCTTAAGAAATCTGACCCTGAACTGGATCCTCTCTAATCTCTACAATAAATACTTTACTGCTTCTTTCTTCACTGCTTGTTGGAAATCCTATTCTGTTTGGTTTAGTTTTTTTTACGGTATATCAACCTCAATCGGTTATTTCATTCTGACAATTTTTATTTCTGGTAATATTTTTTCCTTCAAAAATGTATTTTTGTTAAAAAAATTTTTTTCAAAAATATATTGCTGGTAAAAATGTATTGCTGGTAATAATAAATACTAAACTTAGATACTAGCGCATGGGACGGCTTACGACTATATCAGGTTCAAACGCCGGTTCCCGTACGATCACCAAAGTTAAGCTAACGCTGACCCCAGTCTCTGCCTAGATCGGTGACCGTGTGAGAATGCAAAGTGCTGTAAGCTTTGAGAGGTAGTGTAATGGATAATGGATAGAATTATTAATTGGCAAAGATATGAATCACCATGTTTGGTTTGTTTTATGGTATATCAACCTCAATCGGTTATTTAATGCCGAGAATTTTTTATTTCTGGTAATATTTTTTTCTTAAAAAAATCTATTGCAGATATTTTTTTTTTTTTCAAAAATATAGCAGGTCATATTTTTTTCATATAGCAGATAATTTTTTTTTTTTTTCAAAAATGCATATCACTTTTGGTTTGTTTTGTGGCATATCAACCTCAATGGGTTATTTTAATGCTGACAAGATTTTATTGCTGGTAATATTTTCTTTCTTTCTTTCTTTCTTTCTTTCTATCTATCTATCTATCTATCTATCTCAGTATATATTAGTTGGGTTTGTTTTGTTTTACGGCATATCAACCTCAATGGGTTATTTTAATGCCGACAAGATTTTTATTGCTGGTAATATTTTCTTTCTATCTATCTATCTATATATCTATCTATCTATCTATCTATCTATCTCAGTATATATTGGTTTGGTTTGTTTTACGGCACATATCAACCTCAATGCGTTATTTAATGCCGACCAAGACTTTTATTGCTAGTATTTTTATTCCAAAAGTGTATTGCTGGTAAATTTTTTACAAAATGTATTGCTAGTAATTTGTTTTACTAAGTATTTCTGGTATTAAAACTTATTTTTACACTTTCATAATGTTTTGATCTCAGTTTAGGGTTTAACTATTTATCCATAGCTTGTACCCTAACAGGTACTACCACCCCGGGTCAGGGTGAACCTGGAAACACCAGCAATTAAGAGGTGGTTCCACGCTCCTCAAAACCTCCTGCTCAGAGGCCTTGCTGTCTTACCCAGGACGCGGATGTAATTTATTGTCATACCCAGGATGGTTCTCTTCTGCAATTCCAGTCTTTAAGAACTCAAGCGAATCGTCTGATCCAACTAACGATCGGCCTATTAGCCTTCAGAAACTATTTAGCAAATTCCTAGAGGTTCTAACCAACTCTGAATTGGTTAAGCATCTCACCTCTCAGGGTATTATTTCAGGTAATCAATATGGCTTATGCTTTTCTAGATTAATTGCTGATGTATTAAAGATTATTGCTAAAAGAGTATATCAAGCTTTAGATAAGACTGCCGGGTTAGATATCTCGAAAGCATGTGACGGCGTTTGGCAGGAAGAAATGTTATAATATTTCTGGACGAAATTTTGAAATCAGTCAGTCTTTCTTATCAAATTGTGAAATGAATGTTGTCTTGAACGGCCACTCTTCTAGATCTTTTTTGCATTAATGCAGGTGTCCCCCAGGGTCATATTCCCGATGTCATCAGTTCTCAACTCGGTATCTATGCTGATGACATAATTATTTACTCCTCTCTCGACAGTAAATCTGATTGCTTCGATAAAGTCAAATTGGCAGCTGATCTAAAAAGAAAAAAGCCGTCATTCTTTTGTTAACTGGGGCAAATAATGGCTTGACGCTTTCCGCCGTCATAAAGCGGGAAGATTATATTGAATCTGCTGCTAGGAAAACAGTTCAAGGTGTTGTGTTAGAGATTTTTTTTTCGCCAGAATCTATCTTACACATTTATAATTCTAGATACGATTCTTCTATGCAATGAATATTGCTGACACATCTGCTATGTATTTAGCTATTCATGATAAAATCGAAAGAAGAATCTGCAATGTTATTCGTCCTGACCTAGCATCTCGGCTTGAGTCATCCTCACCCCAACCGTCATAATGCAGCTCCCCTTTTTCTGTGCCTTTTCTATAAATATTTTCATGATAAGTGTTCTGATAAACTTCCCTTTTTTGAGGTATTATGGCGGCTGTAGTAAGAATGGTAAGTGGGAATGTTTAGGGGGGGTGTAAGGAGTACTGTGTTATGTCTTGGTCAGTAATCGTGGCTAGCTAAGTTTAAGATAAAACACATTGAAGACCAGCCTTCCCCTCTCCCCCTTTTTGTCCTTGTGCCCTATTTTCGTATTATTAAAAATAAATATTACTTTCCTCTATAGTAACTTGACATTACGACTTTAAGTGGAATACTTCACAGCTTTATTGTGTGATATTTAATAAGAAAAGAAAAGAAAATCATAAAAGGAAAATAAATTAAATGACTTCGGCTAGATTATACACGCAAACAATATATATTAAAAAAGAATTTTTTTTATTTAAATTCAAAATTCCAGCGTCCCCACTTCTTCACGCGCATGTGTAATCATATCAACGAAAACATGTCTTTAAACTGATGAAGTCCTAAATGATGAAACGCGTCATACGAAAACATTTTTCCAGTTTGACATAGATTTCCCTAACACACACACACACACACACATATATATATATATATATATATATATATATATATATATATATATATATATATATATATATATATATATATATATATATATAAAAGGCTCAAACTAATATTGCATGGTTATAATTTATTACATTCATCAGACCTACAAATTCAAAAAGTTTTTGAATTTGTAGATCTGATGAAATGGATCGTGATTACGATTCGAATGTATAATAATAAATTATAACCATGGAATATAAATGCTTGAGCCTTTTATATTATATTCTTACTCTGTCCTGGACATTGAGTTCTACCCGGATTCTAACATCTTGGAAATTTATGTATATTAATATATATATATATATATATATATATATATATATATATATATATATTGACCACTAATATATATATATATATATATATATATATATATATATATATATATATATATATATAATATTATATATATATATATATATATATATATATACTGACCAATAATATGATATATATATATCAAATTATTTATATATATATATATATATAATATAACTATAAATATATATATATATATATATATATATATATATATATACTGACCACTAATATGATATATATATATATATATATAAGATTATGTATATATATATATATATATATATATATATATATATATATACGATTTCTGATAAAAAAAAAGTAACGGGACTGGTGATATAAAAGGAAAACTCTTTAATTCCCTTCGAATTAGTCCCGTTCTGAAGCGACAAGCTTTCTCTAGCGTCGTTGTTTCTATTGATGAGAGCATACCTGGAACTCGTCTTTGGGGATACCGAGAAGCTGCTTCGTCGGATTCTCTTGGATTTCCTCGACGTCTTTAAATCTTGTTCCTTTCAAGAAAAAATCCCAAGAGACGAGATCTGGGGAATATCGTGATTGTCGGATATGGGGAATATTGGGCTTTGCCAAAAACTGTCGCACAAGACATATTCACTGATGGAGCCTCTGTGGCGCGGTGAAAAGACCACACTCTAAACACTTTCCTACGATACACGGCTGTAAACAACAGAATGGAGCGACAGTGTTATAACTTATTGTGCATATACTACTATGTTCAATGTCAATCTGTTCCCAGCGGCTTCATTCTACCTACTTTAGCTGTGTTGACATAACAATAGTTCCAACACTTTTTGATCAGACCCCATATATATCTGCGGATTTTCGTATATGAACCTTCCAACAAATTGTGTATTTATACATGTAAATAGGTTTTTAGATATGATAGGAATATGATTAGGACTCTTATATATATATATATATATATATATATATATATATATATATATATATATATATATATATATATATGAAAGAAGGCATTAATATATTTCACGACCCATGCAATATTACAAAACATTCCATAATCACCTAAAGCTTTGTACTGACATATACGCAAATGTGTATTTTATCAAACTCAAACACGCGCAAAACCATATGTATGTATATATATATATATATATATATATATATATATTAGTGGTCAATATATATATATATATGCATGCCCAGATACATGCTGTTGTATATTTTTGGACGAACATATTCGCTATTCCATGTATATGTATGTATAAGCAAGATGGCGCGGGTGCAAGTGTTGTGTGTCTGTACACGCAGGTATTCGGCGGCCGCTTCGAGATGATATTGAAGAATAATTATAAAAATGGAAAAGCATTTTGTTTCTGTCATTTCCACTTCGAGAGAAGAATTTGATGAGTGGCATCAATTGGTGAGCTTTTTCCCTATGTTAGATAGGCAGATATGCAGAAACGAATCTGGAAAGAAGGTCACACAACAAACCGGGGCTCGTTTCAAGTAGATTAGATCGAGAGAGGCGCATTTGTATATGAACAAACCGTGAGAGACGAATAGAAAGCTATATATACGGACAGAGAGGAAAGGAATGATACATATAAACAGATCGAGATAAATAGATAGATAGATAGATAGATAGATAGATAGATAGATAGATATGAACAGACTGAGATAGATAGATAGATAGATAGATAGATAGATAGATAGATAGATAGATAGATAGATAGATGTAAATTTGCAGGAGGGAAAGAGAGAAAGAAACGGACACACTGAGAAAGAGAGAGAAAGAAAGAGACACACTGAGAAAATCACAAATATATGAGGTGATCACGAGAGACCAAAAGATTTATGAGTATAGAATGTAGGGAACGATATGTACAGACTTAGATAGATAGATAGATAGATAGATAGATAGATAGATAGATAAATAGATAGATATGAATAAACTGATATATATATATATATATATATATATATATATATATATATATATATATATATATAGATAGATAGATAGATAGATATGAATAAACCGAGATAGATAGATAGATAGATAGATAGATAGATAGATAGATAGATAGTGCAATGGAAACGCACGTACGAAAAGACGATAACTCGTGTAGACAGGTTTGCCCATCGCACGGTTCATACTCCTTCACCGTCTATGGAACAGGAGTGGAGGTTTATCCCTTGTTTCTTATTTAGTGTCCGGTTCCGTCAATATTCTTCTCGTTCTCTTTCACTCCCAGTAACACTTTGCATCTTAGTGGCATTATCGCCTTGTTTAGAAGGAAATTCATAATAAAAAAAAAGAGTGGGTAACAAAAATACATTACCGTAGGTAATACCGAAAAATAGCAAAGGTTTATAGACTTTTTTCTTATCAAGCAATATTATACTTTTTTTTCAAAAGATAATTGTCTTGGCTTTGATATTTTTTTAGTCGTTGTGTATATTTTTTTATATTTTTTAGTCGTTGTGGGTAGGTTTTTAATTTTTTTTATATTTTTTATATTTTTTAGTCTTTGTGTATATTTTTGCTCTGAGGAGAAGGAGTCGATAAACTGTCGTTTTAAACCGTTGTTATTTTCGGTATTTTTAAAAACCATTTCCCCCAAAGTGAGGCAATAAAGCCACTAAGACGCAAAGGATTACCGAGTTCAAAAGAATATGAGAAAATCAAAACCAATTAAGGAGAGTGAGCAATGAAAGAAGAGAGAAGATAACCATTGACATTGCATTTAAATTTTCGGAGGTTGTGTTTTTTTTTTTAATCATTTCACCGAAAGCAAGTCAATAAAGCCATTAAAACGCAAGGGTTTAGTGAATGTGAGAGAATATATAAAAGAAGAGGAATTAACGAGACAGAGGATAACGACTGAACTTGCTTTTAAATCTTTGAACATCAAACTCGACTGGGAAGCCAAAAAGACAAACTATAAAATAATGTCACCTTGCCACCAATCTTGTCCTGCGCTTAAATTCCTAAAGTGTACTTAATTATATTAAATATTATTAGAAAATATTACCATATTTACAGTAATATCTTTTCGTTATACGCTGTCTTATTTATTTATTTTTTTTTTTTTATGAATGACTTCAATTTGTGCTGTAAATTGTCTTTTAATATATCCGGTTTTGTCCCACTAATAGATAGATAGATAGATAGATAGATAGATAGATAGATAGATAGATACGATCAAACAGATATATATATATATATACAGTAGCAGCCATAATATTAGGTTGGTGCAAAAATAATATCGTTTTTTGACGTTAAAAACTACGTCAAAAAACGATATTATTTTTGCACCAACCCAATATAAGGAACGGAAACAACAAAGACATAAATGTGTGTATTACTTAAAAAGTAATCCATGATTAGCAATTAAATTTTTACCGAATAAAGATTAGGGTGTAATACATAAATATTATACAAAGTTACAAAAATTTACATCATAGTTTTTTTTTTAAAATAAAGATTAAATGGAACAAAGGAAATAAGCTACTGAACTATGGCCGCTACTGTGTGTATATATATATATATATATATATATATATATATATATATATATATATATATATATATATATATATAATTATTTATTTAAAAATATGATTCCAATACGCTACATAAGAGGTCTCATGTTTCAAAACAAGAGCCGAAAACTTCAATATAATTATTTGAATTAAATTGAGTTAAAGTAAGCTCTGTTCCATCTTCAAGCGAAATTTTTTTTTTGGATTCCCAAAAAAATTTAATTCATTATTTGAGTTTACTTTAACTCAATTTCATTCATTATTTTTTAATATTTTTAAATAAATAATTATATTTATGCTCTACTTTTGTATCGAGCACTATTTTTTTTAAATAATAACAAAAATACTAAAGAACTTTGGATTATTTACCTAACCAGTTCTTTCCTATTTTCTATATATTTTCACATATATATATATATATATATATAAACAAATCGAGATATATATTATTATTATTATTATTATTATTATTATTATTATTCTCTCTTTATACCACTTCAAATCAATCTCTCTCATTCTCCAGCACTTTTATGTGTCTTCATTCCTCTTTTTTTTCTCTTTATTCTCTGCCACCCACCCTCTCAATGCATCTTTCCTATTCCCTTATCTTCCTCTCTTCTATGAATCCTGATCACTACGGTTGTCCGCCTCACTCCCACTTAAAGTACAAACATAAATTCCAACTCACCACAAAATGATCTAAAAATGATTTAATCTCGGGGCCAAACTAAAATATTGAGTATGCAGGTGGTCGGCCCTGACGAACGGCAAAACTGACCTTAAGGCGGGAAAATATGAAACGCAAAATGGCGTCATTTTCGTTTGCCGTGTCATTTTGACTTGTCATCCTCGAAGCTTAAGTCTTTATCTTCCCTGTAAATCTAAATCAAACTAAGATCTCAATTAACCTCCAATTCTCCACAGAAAATATTCAAATGCGATCGAACATAACGGAATATTGCATGTCAAAACATCTGTTTGAAGCTTTCTTCTGTTGTATATTTGCGATTCCCTGGCAAAAAATCATCGAATTCTTTCATTTCAATGAGAATTGGTTTCACATAGTAAATGAAAGCGAGTAAAAAGGACTAAGCATTATCTGTAAGAAAAACAGAATTTACGATTGTCAGCAAAAGGGGCAGCTCAGGATGTGAACTACGTACTGGGAACGTCAGAATGATGCAAATACAGAAATTTTACTATCTAGGTACTGCCATAACAGATGATGAAAATTTGTGACAAAAATACATAGGTGGATAGAAATAGAGAAAGATGTTTGCCGAAAACGAAGCAAATTATTAAGAAATACGAAGATTTCGATAGAGACAAAAATAGTGCTGATTTTTTTTTTTTTTTTTTTTTTTACAGTGAGAGTCAAATTTTTCAAGGCCCAGGGACCACTCAAGGTAGAGAGTTGCATTAGCAGGTCATTTGTGTGTATAGGTGAGTGAGATAACGATTAACCCTAGTTAACTGAATAGGCTAAGATTGTAATGATTGGAGAAACATCCTCTTTGGAGTTGGTTCCACAGGGCATTGTTTCGTGGGAAGAAGCTGCTCGAGTGGAACTTCTTCTCGCCGATGGAATACGGGGTAAATGTGGGTGGTTTGCTACTATGTAAGTGGCATGGCGACGTGTTCTTGTCATGAAGGTTTGCCGGGGCAAGGGTATGTAGTTCGTCCGAGCATTGTCCATGGAAATAGCAGTAGGGCAGCGATAGGCTTACCACATCCCGCCTGTGAGTGAAGAATAGTTCATCATCCTCAAAAACTCGGAGACGCTTTCGAACTCAAGGCTGGTGAATGAGTTCTTGGAGGCTCCTGCCTAGATATTACAAC
>OZ010589.1:69436203-69456203 GCA_963932145.1 Acanthosepion lycidas
TATCTTATTGGAAGATTCAATCAGAAGGAAGTTCAAGATTTTCAACAGAAATCATTAAATTTGCTTCTAAAATATTTTGATATGCTGCGGCATTCATTTTACGATCGATTACTGATATTTTGCCAGTACCTTTTGCAGAAAAAAGGTCCCCAAACTATGATGCTGCCAACATTACGTTTCATTGTTGGAACTGTGTCCTTTTGTTTTGTTTTTTCCTTTCCTCCATATATGATTTCTAGAATTACTTCCAAACAACTCAATTTTGGTTCGTCTGTCCATAATACTGTTTTCCAATAAGATTTTTTCTTATCCTTATGTTCAAGAACGAATGTCAACCTGGAATCTCTGTGTCTTTTCAACAGCAGTGGAGTTTTCCGAGGGGAGCATGACTTTAGATTATTCCAATGAATTTCAATGCTTATTGTCCGTTTAGTGACACAGGTTCCTCATGAAAGCAAATTATACTGTAACTCTTGACGAGTAACCATTGGATTTTGTTTAATTTGACGCATTAATTTCCTCGAAGATCTTGAAGAAATCTTCCGTGAAGCACCAGTTCTTCTTTGGTTTTCAACTGTTTGGGGTTTTTTTATACCTTGCAATGAATGAATAATGTTAGTAAATGGAATATTCAGGTTGTTTGAGATTTTCAAGTAACTTTTATTTTCTTTCCAGTGCTTAACAATAAATTCTTTTTGCGAATTTGTCAGCTCTTTACCGCTTGACATGATGAAAACGTTCTTGCACCAATATCAATTACTGAACGTTCTGTTTGTATTTTGGGGGCTAAAAATAACTACATTATTGGAACATTCTAGAATATTCTACCTGAATAATTTAAAGTATTAAAGCAATTTAAATGTTTTAAAATATGAAAGTTGCATTGTACGAATATTTTTTCACCCATTAAAATGGATAAATGGGATTTATTTCTATTAAATCAATTTTCGTCTGTTTTCTATGCATATTTAGTTATTATTCATCTGTGTACAGTTAATTATATGAAAAGTATTTTTATTCATTAGTTGGAAATAGAATAAATTAAAAATTTCTATGTGTACAAATATTTGTTCCCCCGACTGTGTATTTATTTTTATAATTAAAACAATTGTAACACAAGGTCAAAGGAGAAATGTGGGAAAGGCTGGTCAACACTTTCTATCCGAGACAGTTAATCTGATTCATGACCCATTCATTCATTAAAATTTGTTCATTTGCCACAAAAATTCATCCCTTACCATTTAATACTACATATAGCACAATACCACAAATTCACAGGAAACCGAAAAAGCCATCACATAAAATTTCAATCTGTACAAATAGTTTAAATATTTCTTTTTTCCATGTTTTTTTTTTAATATATAAAAATATATACTCATGAAATGAGAGTAGAGGGGATGAACCCAGAAACTAAACTATAACAAAACATTCAAACTAAACATAACTGATGTTAGTAGAACTCAACGAGCCCACAAAATAAGAGGAGTGGGCGCCGTATTCTGCCTTTAGACAGAATCAAGAAGCATGCTCACTAACGGAGATGGAAGGATAAAAAAATTTTAAAAAATGATAGGAGGAGCAAGGAAAAAACAATGGCGAGCAACGTGAGAAACACCATTTGTTTCACTCCAAAGAGCCGGAAATGAAAATATATATCGAGATTTAAACCTAAGATACACGGAGATTATTAAGTCATTATTTCATATAAATCATACTGCATTTTTGAAACAATACTCATACAACAAAAAACAACCATCAATGAATAAAAACAATTATGACTTAAGAACCCGGATCTTTAAATGTATATAAAAAAAAACACTCAGACCTTGGTTACGTCAAAACACTGGTTTTACTGTTCGACATTACATTAAACAGGCCGGTGTACGCGCATTTATCACGGGAACTCTAACGGTTGACAATTAGCAGTATTTTTTTTTAATTTTATTAAACTTCAGTGCGTAGATGATCATGGCTGTCCAAAACTTCCTGTTCATTTGTCTTTCCACTGTCTCTCCTAATCCCTGTTCTGCCAAACTTTTAACTCGATACGTAAGTTATGCGTCGCTTTCCTCTGTCTCTCTTGCCTTCAATCTGTCCTGTGAGTGTCAAATTTTCCAAGCCCTTTTTCCTCATTATTTGCCCTAGAAATTTTAACTCTCACTTTCTGATGTCATGAATAAGTGTCCTTTTTATTTCCCTTTTCTCTAAAAGTTCATCATTGCTCACGTGTTTGGTCCATGTTATTCTCAGAATCCTTCTGTGGAACCCTATTTCGGTTACCTCAAGTCTTTTCATCTGTGATGAGATTATTCAGTATTTACTGCCACATAGTAGGACTAATATTTGCATAACAGTCCAGTCCTCTTTGTTTCTAACGAAATTTTCCTGTTCCTTAATACTTTGCTTAGATTTTGAAAGGCTTCTTTCACTTTCATAATGCCTTGTCGGATTTCAGTGTCACAATGTTCATCCTTTATTTCTTGGAGAATTCTTAAATACAGTATAAAAGAGCATCTTCCGTAATTCTGTTTAATTTTGCGTTTTTCTGTTTCCTTTTTTTTTAATCACTTAACTCGCATTGACGTTAGTGGGGAGAGATGCTTAATATTTCGTCACAGCTGAATACCTAAACAAGTTGCTTAGTAAAAAAAAAAAATAGCGGAGGTAAGCGACCAGGAAGTCTTCAAGAAAATAACAACAGAAAGAACACATATGCTCAGAATCATGAACAGGTAGCTGAAATTGCTTGGATACATAATGACGAACGAGGGCTTGAAAAACTTAAACTTCGCAAGTCATATTTGCAGGGGCATGACTCACATCATAGCAGTAGAAATCAGCTTCGGGTTCACGGAGATAACAGCATACTAGACAAGAAATAAAATGTAGAGAAATAACAGGAAAAGCATAGTAAATTGTATGTTAATTTCATACAATTTATGTTTTGTGTACTGGTGCGTATATCTTGAGTTTACAATAGTTTTGTGGTAAATGTGATAAAAGGGAGAAGTTGCTTCGTATTATTACAAGCCATATCACAGAGAGAAGTTGGACACGTGTTGCCTGTAACAAGGTTCGTGGTGAAAGGATTGAATTTAACGTCCTTTGGCGGAATGTCTGTATTTCCGTCAGGAAAAACTTTTGTTGCATACTGGGAGTATTTTTATTATTTTTCATTTTTATTTAATTAATTTTATATAACGTTTTTATGTTATTGTTTTATTTTATTTATAATTTTCATTATTATTATTATTATTATTTCATATTTATAATAATAATATTCATACATATTAAGGGCAAAAAAGATAGGGTACGACAACGAGGCAACTACCTGACGAACTTGTGAATGGATTGTGGGTTGAAAAGCAAGAACTTCTACAAGTGTAGGAAAACTGCTAAGGGCTACAAGAGATATGAAGTTACGGAGGACCATGATCGCCCATGTCCTGAAGGGACGCGATACATACAGAAAGGAGATATTGAACTTTGCGTACGAATGTTATTATATGTGTGTGTGAGTGTGTGTGTGCGAGTGTGTGTGGGTGAGTGTGTGTGTGTGTGTGTGTGTGAGAGAGTGTGTGTGTGAGTGTGTGTGTGTGTGTGTGTGTGTGTGTGTGTACACGAACACGTGATGCGGTTGATATGAAAAAATATACAATGTCTCTAAAAGAACAAGCAACTGAAATGAAGAATATAAAAAAAACAAGTGACAGTAAACACATGACGCCTGATGAGGAACGGTCTGAGTTTAAGAGTGGAACGTAGTTAAAATAAAACGACGAGGGAAAAAATGTCGGCGGGAAATGAATGGGCGACAAATGCAGGGGGTGAGGTTGGATAGAAATTGATTGAATGAGATAGATAGATAGATAGATAGATAGATAGATAGATAGATAGATAGATAGATAGGAACACATTGCAATAGATAGATAGATAGATAGATAGATAGATAGATAGATAGATAGATAGATAGATGTCAATTTGCATAATATTAATGAAGGATATTAAATCCAATATCCAAAAGTCATGTCGAATAAAAAAGCAGGTTTATCATAAAAAAAAAAAAGATAGTATGTCTGATTTCTATGGGTGGAAGCGGTAGCCAAGGGTCGGGTGGAACTGGGTAGTGTAAGCTCATACTGAGAATGGTCACTCGATTTGATTACGACAGATTAACGTCAGGCAACGCCAGGTAATGGCGCCTACTGTCCACTAAGACAGATTACTGGTCGTTTTTGAATGACAACAACGAGAACAAAAAAAGAAGAGAAAAAAAAAGTTGAAGTTTTCCATCAGAAATTGCTGATTCTTATTAAGTCGCCTCCAGACATGTATTTTTTGGACTCATTGATATTATGTTTTGTTTTTGTTTTAGTCTTTCTTTCCTTTTTATTGTTGTAAAACTAAATTTCAAGTGTGTTTTTTTTTTCTTCTTGCATGATACAATAGGCTGAAAGCACATCTGGTAAATGTCCTATCTCAGATTCCGTCGAATTTTCCACAACCCTGTGACTTTCCTCTCAACTCTCGCCGTCAAAATATCACCATTTTCAAACTATATCTTTCCAACTCTTCATCTATCTATCTATCTATCTATCTATCTATCTATCGCAGTTTGATCATATCTATCTTTCTATCTATCACAGTCGGTTTATATCTATATATCTATCTATTTCTTTCTCTCGCTTTAGTCAGTTATGTGACATACACTCAGGCAATCATGTATCTTCCGATATATATATATATATATATATATATATATATACATACATATATATATATATATATATATATATATATATATATATAATTGAACGTCAACCCATCGTTCATCTTATTTATATAAATATATATAAATATATATATTGATATATATATAAATATAGAGCATATATATATAAATACACACACACACACACACATATATATATATATATATATATATATATATATATATATATATATATATATATATATATATATTTGTGTGTGAGGGCAGACAACGCGGATAATTTTATTAAAGACGGGTTTCGGCGGGAGATCGTATGTTCTCTCTGTCTTCTTAAGTTTAAATTGAAAGAAAGACAAAACTGTATGTGAGGAAAAGTCTTGGGGTCTCTGGGGATAAGTGGGTATCACAAATCAAATTTGTGTGTGTGTGCGCGCGTTTGCGTGCGTGTGAGTGAGCGTGTATATATATATATATATATATATATATATATATATATATATATATATATATATATGTGCCTGTATGAATAAAGACAAAAGGAAAAACTCATCTCAGCAGACGCGTTTCGTCCTCTGAGGGATTTTATCAAGGTAAATTCCAAGTCCCTCAGAATTTGAAAACCATCGGCTACAATTTCTTTATTCATATTGTTTTGTTTTTCAGATATATACTTAAATTTTACACAAACACATACAGACATATATATATATATATATATAATGAGAAGCCACGTATATTTTCTTAATATGTATATATAGAAAAATTTGCAAATTAAAAAAATGTTTTTTATTAAAGTATTTATTTATTTATATATATTTGATATTTCAGATCGACCTCAATCTTTCTTCAAAAATAACTCTGAAGATAGATTGAGATCAGTCTGAAATATCAAATAAATATATAAATAAATACTTTCATAAAAATCATTATTTTTTTTAATTTGTAACTTTATATATATATATATATATATATATATATATATATATATATAGCTTCATAATTGCCTTACTTTATTCATATATATTTCTTATGTATACACACCCACTCACATATGTACATATATGTATGTGTGTGTGTGTGTTTGTGTGTTCTCTAGAAAATAATCTGAGTGAATGGTCTTTCCTTAAAAAGGGAAGCTAAATGAAAAGCGTAATAAGCAAGAAGTGAATCGACTCGTAAGACATATTTGAAGAAGTTGATTTTGCAAATCTAAGCAGAGAGAAAAAGGCGATGTATGTAGAATTAAACGAAGGAAAACCATTAAAACTACCAGTTTTAAGTCAACACCAACAAGAAAAGCCTATAAGTTGAGCGAGAAAAGACAAGAAAATTGATTTCTTAATAGCAAATTTAGGTGATTAATGTAAAGTGACATTTTTACAACCCGTTCGCTGGGCTGAAGTTTGATTTCGCCATATCAAACAGTCAATCAACTCCACTTCAAAGGCAGTTGTCAGTAGGTGGATTACTGTTTTGCTATAGTATTGCCGGTATAAAATGACAGGTCTTTTCAAAGTCGATAATGATATCAAGATACATACAGATGATTATTGTAAATTCTTAGACTTGAAATGTTTAGCTATCCCGGTCAAAACTAAGAAGCTTTAAGCTAAAGAATCTATTCAAACAAGACAATTCTCTTTCACATTCTGAAACACTAAATATTGCCCACACTACCTCCACCCAAATTTCAAAGACACTAAATTAATGGAATGGCAATCAGCCTTTCCAGATATTAATGCATTAAAGAAAATGTACTCCATCGTTAATATATATATATATATATATATATATATATATATATATATATATATATATAATCATTTATTCGAAAATTATAACATAAAAATGTTGTAAAATCACTACAAAAATAGCCATTTTGTTTCAACACTTCTGGTGTCTTATCAAGTGATGGTGATGAATGTAGATTTGTTGGTTATTGGAATTTATTCAGTATACACCAATCCTATACTTGGATATATATATATATATATATATATATATATATATATATATATATGGGAGCTTTCTGACCATGACACCGGTGTTCGAATCTCACGACGGTTGATTTCCTGATGTTATTGGTTTGGAGGAGGCGATCCCAGCCCGTGGCAACTTTGGATAGTGCCACGGCTTGACCCAAGCCTTGTAAGTGAAATTGAGTAGACAGAACCCTTGCGGGACGTCATAGTTGTGCTAGAACGAAGTCACAAGTCATCGTGACCGAGGGTTTCAGTGTCATGGCCTTGTTCAGATTGTTGGTCACGCTAGATAATACACTCTCTCTCAGAAACTGTAATTAATGTCTGCTTATCATAGCTGCAGTATAAACTACAGGTGGGCTCTGTAGGTGTTGAACAAACGCAAATGTGACTGAGCGTGGGCTAGCATCCCTAACAGACGGGTATCTTTGAATATGCCATCTATTATATATATAATAGCCAATATATATATATATATATATATATATATATATATATATATATATATATAATAGCCAATTTATATATATATATATATATATATATAATAGCCAATTTATATATATATATATATATAATTACCAATATATATATATATATATATATATATATATATATATATAATAACCAATATATATATATATATATATATATATATATATATACATATACATATGAGCCAGCTATATATATATATATATATATATATATATATATATATATATATATATATATATATATATGAGAATGGAAAACAATCGCTGGGAATAATAAAACTGGTAAAAAATGGTAATACTTATAGAATGTCTCGGAGCCCGTATTAACATTTGGATTCACTTGTAAATAAAAATTTATGTTGCATTTGGTTTGTTTACATCATAAATCCTGATATTCCCGCTCTCAAAAAATAATTATTTTTATGATGTGACCGATCACTCGTTGTCACTTTTGTGATGTCAACGAAAACTCGTTGTCACTTTCGGAATCCTCGTTGTAGTAGAGACTTTGTAATTGCAGATATAACTGTAGTAACGCCGTTGAACAATACTGGTGTCATACGCCTTCGAATAACACTCGCATTAATAGTACCTCCTCGATGATAATCGCTCGAATAGTAATCCGTATAGTAATAGCGGATAGAAATAGCGATCCGTTAGTAAAAGAGGATAGACTAGAAATGACGATAGTTTAGACTTCTGCCTACTTATGTGTTTCTCCCATGGCCATATGACCCACTTAATTCAATAATGGGATCGCCTGTGTTTGCTCACTGGCGATCTATGTTCAAACTCAAGTATCGGCAGTGACACTTTATTCCTATGTAGGAATAAATAAAATAATATATAATATATTTTTTAAATAATGCTAGACATTATAAACTGAAACTTGCATGATATATAACGTATATAAATATATGTAAATTTCACAGAGAAAATTTATTACCTTTTTATTTAAAATAAATAATATTTCCATTGATTTAATATACCTTTATAAAATAAATGTCACACCTTATGCCGGAGGAGAGGATTCCGTAGGTCATTCCGTGCAGCCAACTGGCCACCAACAAGAGGGCTCGATGGCGTCCTCATCTTCACTTCAATTACATCTACAAAAGGAACATGGATATTGAGAAGTGGTGAAAGGAGATAATAAGATGGAGCATTTTTTTCTGGGACAAAATTTTGACAAGACTTTCCAAAGAGCAGTTCGAAATACAGTATCGAAAGCCTTTGTGAAGTCTACAAAAACAACAAATAGATCCTTGTTTTGTTCTCTTGCCTTCTGCTGATCCTGCCGGAGACAAAAAGATCATATCCAGGGTTCCTCTACCAGATTGAAAACCGCACTAGGTCTCTGGTAATGCCGATTCTGAGACAAACTCATTAAACCTATTCATCAGGGTCATTCGAACAAGGATTTTGCCAGCAACCAAAAAAAGAGATATTCCTTTATAGTTGTCACATTCACACCTGTTCTCTTGCGCTTATACAAATGGACAATTGAAGAATCCTTATATTGCTGTGGCACTTCTCCATTTTCCCATGCCGGACAAATTCTTCAAGTGATCCAGTCTTTCTTATCAAACCTTGAAATGAAAGTTATCCTGAACGAGTACTATTCTAGATCCATTTGTACTAATACAGGTATCCCCCATGGCTATTCTGGGTCCTTCTTTGGCTTTCGTTTTCATTACCGATCACCTGGATGACATCAGCTCTCAACTTCTTACCTATGCTGATAACACAACCCTTTACTCCTGTCTTGATAGTAAGTCTGACAAGTTGAATAAGGTCAAATTGTCATCTGTTGACAGAAACGACTTTCAGTCTGTTGGTAACCGGAGCAAAGAATAGCTTGTTAATTTTATCGCCTCCAAAACAAAGCTGCTATCTATTAATCATCTGAGAGACCCCATTCTACCTTCCATCAGCATGGCTGATGCTAACCTCCTGGATAGTGACTCCATTCGCCTTCTCGAGCTAACATTCTCGACTAACATGAAACGGAAAAACTATACTTAAACCTTTGTTAGGTCAGCTGCTAAGATAGTTGGCTCTCTCTATTGCGCCAGACAATTTCTCTCTCCAGAATCTGTCTTACATATTTATAAGTCTACCATTCGTCATTGCTTTAAATATTGTTGCCACATATGGCCCGGTGCTTATGCTATATATTTAGAGATTCTTGATCAAATCTAAAGAAGAATCTGCAATGTTACTGGTCCTGACATGGCCTCTCGACTTCAGTCAATTTCCCACCACCGTTTTAGTTTTGTTTTTTAGAATATGAACAATGCCTCTTCCCTGCAAAAGGTTGGACATGAAACAAATGCTTTCAACCCCATGAACCAAATAAATGCTTACCAACTCAAAAATTTACGAATTCCAAAACCAAGGCAATAGTCACAGAACGAAATATAAACGACAAATATTTACATGTTCTCGAACCAGGTAAATTCTTACAAATGCAAAAATAAAAGGTAAATATTTATCATTTTCTGTAAAAAGTTGGTACGTTTGGTTTTAGTTCTGGATTGAATTTCAGTTCAGGTCTCAAACATTGACTTACCGCAAGTCTACGATTCGTCCATGCTTAGAATTTGCTGTTACTTATGGTTCGGTGCTTCTGCTATTTAGAGATCCTTGATAAAATCCAAAGAAGAATCATCAATATAATTTACCTGACATGGCGTCTCGACTAAAATCACCCCACGCCGTAATGTTGCTTCAATATACTTTTCTATAAGTGCTTTCATGGTAATTGTTCGGATAAGCTCTTCACTATGGTCAGTCAGTCAGTTATGTGCCATGAGTGATACACGCTTAGACGATCATGTATCTTTCAATATATGACTGACGAGGCAGATTTATTCCTGCAGTAGGTTGTCATTTTTTCTACGGTAGACCATATGCCATCCAAGGCTATAGAACCCGGTCTGCCTTGCTATTTACCCATAGCTGGTGGGAGAAGAAGGGTATTAGCACGTAAATGAATGTAATGGATTTGATTGGAATTTCAAACTCGGTACTTTGATTTCTCAATCCGTGCCGCTATCCATTACTCCACCGTATACCAAGACTTTATTAAACGCAGCAGTAGAATGACGACATAGTCTCACCTATTTAGAGTCGATTTGGCTGGATGGAACGGTAAGTTCGATGTTAACAGTTTCTTTTACGCACTTATCGCTGCTTGTGTAACTAACTTCCTGCTCCATGCTTTCCCGCCAACTTTAATCTCCTAAAATTTAAATTCAATGTCAATCATTATCCACTGTCTTCCTGATTACTCTTCTATTGTTGTCACCCTTTGGTAATGTTTCTGTTTTCTAGTTCTTAGTTTGTAAGAACTAGAAAACAGGTTTTACTACCTTGCTTTGGGTGAACTCAATAAAATTTACATATATATATATATCAGTCGGGTTTTGATCCTAGCTAGAAGCAACCGGATGTCTAGCCACACTGAAGAGTTGTAAAACAGCGAAACAGTCAGTCTGTGGATGACTTTATATATATATATATATATATATATATATATATATATATATATATATATATATACTTTAAAAACCAGGTTGAAACCAAAGTCGCGTATATTAACTGATCTCATGATTTTTTAAAGTTAAAAGCTCTACATGTTATTTTTATTTTTATTTTTACTTATATTTTTCTTCTCATGTGTATTGAGCACTTTATAATACTACTTTTTCCTGGTCTGATTCAGCTCTGATTATTAACCTATTATATATATATATATATATATATATATATATATATATATATATATACCCAAGTATATGATTGGTGTATATGGAATGAATTCCAATAACCAACAATTACTATTCTTAAAAGAGTGCTCAATACAAAGTAGAGCAGATATAATTATTTATTTTTAAAGAAAAAAAAATTTATAACATAAATATGTTATAAAATCACTACAAAAATAGCCATTTTGTTTCAACACCTTCGGTGTCTTATCAAGTGATGACGTTGAATGTAAAATAAATGGTTTTAAAAGTTTCAAATTAATTAATATTCTACGCAAGGGGAAAACGTTGTTACAAAGGCTAGATGGACCAATCAGAACACAAGTACAGGAAAATTCAAAAAGCTCGATAACGAAGTCATGTTATAATATCTATTCAGATGTTTAGTATTAAAAAATAATTTATTCCAACGAATAATTACTAAATTATATGATAAAATTTAATATTAAAATTTAAAACTGCTAATTACAAAATCAAAATTTAACATTTATTCGCTATCAAGTTTACAACTATAAAATTACTGAGGAGAAAAGAAGAAATATATATGTTATTCAATTTATTTTTTCATTGAAGTTACTTTTTTGAATTTTCCTGTACTTGTGTTCTGATTGGTCCATCTAGCCTTTGTAACAACGTTTTCCCCTTGCGTAGAATATTAATTAATTTGAAACTTTTAAAACCATTTATTTTACATTCAACGTCATCACTTGATAAGTCACCGAAGGTGTTGAAACAAAATGGCTATTTTTGTAGTGATTTTATAACATATTTATGTTATAAATTTTTTTCTTTAAAAATAAATAATTATATATATATATATATATATATATACGTTGATAAATCAAATATTATCCACACTTTTACCATAACATATCTAAATTATATATATATATATGAAAATTTCTCAGAGTTAACTTGTAGAAAAGAGAATATTTAAAAACTGTAGTATTTGCCGACACATTGGACGAAACGCGTCGACAACTACTGCAGTTTTCCTATTGTCATATATATATATATATATATATATATATATATATATATATATATATATATATATTATGAAATGGTCGAAGTCCGACAATTATTTTAATACATTCTTTATTTTTATACGTTCTTTTTATAGATACAAATATCTAAGTAAATGCTCTGTTTATAATAAACAGTATTAACGACATTTACCGGACTGAATGCCTGAATGTCTGAGAAATTGGCATAGAAAACATGCGTCCTCTGACAGGAATCGAACCGTCATATAGGCTGACCTGTTTTTACCAATTGAACCACAGAGAAGCGTTTCGTTTAGCAAGGTCGATTTTACTGTTTTTAAACTTACAATTCTCCATGATTTTCTCTCGTTCATTCATATCTGCTCGATGCGTATCCAAGTGTAACCAAATGACGTCACACATTATGAAATCGAAACAATTATTTTAAGACATTTTTATGTTTATACGTTCATTTTATAGACATTTCTAAGACATTTTATTTATATATATATATATATATATATATATATATGTGTGTGTGTGTGTGTGTGTGTGTGTGTGTGTGTGTGTGTGTGTGTGTATTAATAAAAAGAAAGACCAGTAAGATATATAATCCGGTGTTCTTATAGATATTTTTATTTTTACAAAATAGTGCTCAATGTAAATTTACAGAGCATTAATATTATAAGTTAATAGACTTAAAATATGGTTTTTCGCTACACAGTTCCAACCATGTTTCAAAAATTGAAGCTAAAAGCCCCTAATTTAATTTTGTACTTAAATTAAAGACATCACTTCCATTTCATCCTCAAGCGAATTTTAATTTAAGTACAAAATTAAATTAGGGGCTTTTAGCTTCCATTTTTGAAACATGGTTGGAACTGTGTAGCAAAAAACCATATTTTAAGTCTATTAACTTATAATATATATATATATATATATATATATATATATATATATATATATATATATACGTGGATAAATCAAATATTAACCACACTTTCACTATAATATATCTAAATTTGTCACACTGCATTGTGTTCATTCGTTTTTCTAGTTGGTATTATCGTGATCACGCAATCAAAGTCTGAGCTTGATGTCACCAATTTTATTTTGGGGGGTGCTGCTGTTACAGTGTAAACATGGTCTCTCTGCGAGCAGTGTGCGCCAAAGAGAAGCAAACAATAGTGATCCGATGTATTTGGTCGAAAGATGTGTCAGGGCCGAAATTCATCGGAGTCTTTAAAAATAATACAGCGACAGTGCACTACCGCAGAGAAGTGTGTAAGATTAAATAAAGAAGACTAAAAATAGACAAGCGCGGGGCACGAAAAAGAAACAGGACACCCACTAAACTCAACCAATGATGAGAAGATTCAGCAAGCTCGAGAGATGGTAGTGGCGAATCGGTGAGTTATCGTCGATGAGATAGCTTGTTTTCTGCAGATTCGGATTACTGCAATTTGTTCCTTCTTGGGGCACACTGCTATCGGATCGGCCATGTTTACACTGTAACAGCAACAAGAAAACTTACGGGATAAAGCTCAAACCTCGATCACGAGACCACAATAGTAACAACTGTAAGCACGCTTGATAAATGGGTGTGTAACAAACCTAAAGATATGTTATAGCAAAAGTGCAGATGATTTTTTATTTATTCTCGTATATATATATATATATATATATATATATATATATATATATATATATATATATCATATTACATTATTTATCCTCGTGTGTGTGCATATATATATATATATATATATATATATATGTATATGTATATGATATATATATATATAATTACATATATATAATTACATTTGATATTATACATATATATATTATAATATATTTGAAGTAATATATATATATATATATATATATATATATATATATATATATATATATATTGAAGTAATAGTTTGAAGAAAAAATACATATTTATCATATATATAATATTATTACACTATTGTACCTTTGCTTTCAAATGTTATAATGGCGGATACAAATATTGACATTCCGGCAATGCTAAGGCTTTGTTTTAATATGGTCCCTGGAGTTGCTTAAGTTGCTTACTGTTGTGGTGTCCTCCCTCTAAGAGTCTATGTTAGAGTCTTTCGCCTACTATAAATTTAGTAGGAGAGAAGGTTCGGGGAACAGTGAACAGTGAATAGATTAAGCTCTAGTTCATTTGATACACTCTCACTAGTCATGTAATACTCTTCTGGTGTACTTACTCTTTAATATACGATATATCTGCAAACCTGGTTTTTGTTATTACTTAACCATTTACTTGGTCACAACACTTACATAATTCAGAAAGCGAAAGTACATGAAATAGTGTCAGATCGCGGTAGAGTTTGCTTCATTGAAAGAGACAATCTGTAAAGTATTAAATAAACATGAATTGAACATTCGGGAGACTTTCAGATGTTTCTACGAAATGAAAACGAAAATACTCTTAAGCAATTATGTGTTATTGCGAAGTTTGTTTTCACCCACGAAAGGAATTGGTAACTCAATCATAAATCAGTCATAACAAAAAGAATAGATTGTTATTTAATACAAGCGTGTGTTTGTGAAACTTTTCTTAGATTCTAGACAGAAATGAAAAACTTCTGACAATACCAGACATGTGAATACAGAAATGGGCGAAGAACAACCCCAATCACCGGGGAAAGGAAATTTGTTGTCTGTATTCGTTAATAAAACCATTATTAAATAATTGCTTTCGTTGATTAAATTTCTAAGCCCCATCTTAACAGAAAACGATGATTTTATAAGCATTATACAGAAAAAAAGAGATTTAATGTTGATTGGAAACTAATAAATTCAGCAATACGGGCAGATAAAGATGGCGTGAGTAAAGAAATGGTCTCATATTCAGTCAGACGATATGATTCAAAGATCACATAACCGACAATATAGACGTCACTAGTTTCTAACAGGAATTTTGCCAAATATTAGAAAGATAGAGAGTAATTAGTAAAATATTCATTCATACAAAAAGCATGACTTTCATAATTTATGCTTTTGGAAGTGTTTGGAAGATTTCAAATAAAGTACTTTATTCTTTTGTTCGTTCTCTTTTTCTGTTTCAATTCATCACGCAATGGCTTCAGTAAAGATCGTTGCTATAAAACACTGAATATAGAGTTATGCTGCCTTTTTATACTGCTACTATTATGATAGGTCACTAAAAGATCTACAGTGTAACCCGGATATAAGATAAACCCGGATATAAGGTAGATTTTCTCTGGTCCCAAATTATTCCCATACTTACCTAAACAAAATAGACCAAACCCGGATATAAGAGAAACGCGGATATAAGAGACTTCTTCTCCGGTCCCGACAACTCTCTTATATCCGGGTTACACTGTACTATCTTTTTTTACATATATTTGATGCCATGAGAAATTCTTTCAATAGATACTGTGGTGCCAACTATTAATGCCATTATAAAAGGGGTTCCAATAATTTGGACCGATTTTAAATGTGAATTAAGTTTAAGCGTCTAATGATTTTTTTCTTTTTCTTTCAGATTTAACAACTTAAGTCTTTGGCAATTTCAACCATGGAAAGATTAACAATCAAACAACGTGTTAACGTATCAAGAGTGCAATTGGAAAAATTGTTCGTAAATTCAAACAAACTGGGTTGGTGGATGGTAGATGTGAAAACATCATTGCGTGCCACGTTAACGCCGCTCAGCTGAAAACATTGTTGCAGTGCACGAGAATGTGGCCGAAAATCCAGACATCGCGCGCAGGAATTGAACATCTCCACAACAACGTTACATTGTTTCCATTTGCACTCTCGGTTTGTCGATTATGTTGATCAAAATCAATTCGCGAAGTGCGCGAAATGCATTTCTGTTTGAACGTCCATTTTCGTAATAGGCTTCGATAACTTTAATACGTTGTTTGATTGTTAATCTTTCCATGGTTGAAATTGCCAAAGTTGTTAAATGTTGTTAAGAAAAAGAAAACAATCATTAAACGTTTAAACTTAATTCACATCCTTTATAAAAAAAAAAAACCTTATCCCTTATGTGACTCATATGATAAGAAAATATAATATCCCTGTAGGGTTTTTCGCGTTTAAAAAAAAGATGTGAAGCAGTAGCGAAAATATTGTTTGGCGATAAATTTTCAGGACGCAACCCATGAAACAGAAGTAAAATAGGGTGCAAAATATCATTAAATTCGTTTGATCATTAAATCCATTTATAATTAAATTCATCGTGTTTATTGGTCATGAAATAAGTTAATTTCCAAAAAAACATTCTGGAAGTGTTAAATGCTGGACTTTTTTTCAGGTGGCCATAGATTTTTCAGAAACACAAGATGGTGTCAATGTGCGCTGAAAACCAAAAGAAAATGTCGGAAAAGACATAATTGACTGTGAGACAGTGAATTGTTTCAGCCTTCAGTATTAAATATTGTATGATGTTTGGTTCGTCCCAGGTTCATATTACTCACGCCAAATAATTCTGCGCTTAAGCAAACGAATATCCTTCAAGGAGATTGACCGTTTTGCATCTTCGGCTCTACAATCAATAGCAGCACATTTGGTACGCTATATTCAATTATCATTGTTGTGATTCTTACACAGACATTGAAAAATGTGCCGTAAGATGAAAGCTTGTTATTTTTCAGCTAATCTGGGTAACATCTGCTAAGCGCTAACTTGCGCTCTTAGTGACTACTTCGTGTCCGGATGTCAGGTTGACTTGATTTGATCTCATGCAGTCATTTACATCTTGATCGTTACTGACTTATTGCCAAGGATCACTGTCCATATTAATTAGAGACTGAATTGTTAAAGATATTGTTATAACCTAGAAAAGGTTACTGAATGAGGAATAACCAAAATGGAGGTTGGAAATGAAATGGTAATCTTTATAACATCAACAAAATACTCGCCAGCGGCGTGAAATAGGTAAACCACAGCTAGTGGTGGACTATTTAGACAGCATATTACTCCCCACTTACAATAGTGAGCAACGTATTTATAAGGATTGGAACATACCCATTAGTGTTCATAGGTACGGTATATAACAGATATCCATGGAAAGAGAAACGTTTTTCACATAAACTATTGTTGTCTGAGTTTTTTAACAAAAAGTTTTATCGATTGATTTTGTTTGCTACATTTTTTATCGGTTATTTTAGCATTCTACAGCCATTAATTAAGCGATATGGATCGCAAATAAAGAATTAGATTTTAACTTGAATCCCTTATTCTTACGATAACGTGACAACATTTTACCGATTTGGTCACGGAGGTCAAATCACTTCATTTAACCTCATTCATTCTCAGCCAGTTATTAATCGAAGGCCTGAACCGAATTTAATATGCAACTTTTATTTAAGAAATGTTGATCTGTGGTGACTACAATATGTAAGTGTAGTATGTGATTCACACCAGGAAATACCAGATGCTTAGAATGGAATTTAATTAAAAAAAACTTTTAATTTAACATGCAAAACGTTAATATTTTGATTTTCTTTTTCTTCTTCATGTGCGGTGTCAGGACACTGGCGATCATGGCTCTCCACAACTCCCTGTCCCATGTAGCTCCTAAAAAACTTTGTCCTTCCACTAATTCTCCCTGTCCTGTTCCGCCATCCATTTATTTAAGTTCATCAAATATCTCATGCGCTGTCTACCTCTGTCCCTCTTGCCCTTTATCTGTCCTGTGAGTATCAGATTTTCCGATCCCGCTTTCCTCATTATATACACTAGAAACCTCAACTGTATCTTCCTGATATTAAGTATTAGTTTCTTTTTTGCTTCTATTTTTTCCAAAACTTCCTTGTTACTCACATCTTCTATCCATGGTATCCTCAACATCCTTCTGTAGAACCACATTTCTGTTGCTTCAAGTCCCCTATTCATCTTTGAGATCTTCCAGCACTCACTGCCATACAGAAGAACAGATATCACATAGTAGTTTATCACTCTTTTCTTTGTGTCTAGCGAAATTTTCCTATTTTACAGTACTCTGCTTAGCTTTTGGAAGGCATCTTTCGCTGTCTTAATACGCTTTGGATTCCACTGTCACACTTTCTATCCTCTGTTAAAATACTTCCCAGATATTTAAATTCCCGCACTTGTTTGATTTTGGTATCTCCGATTTGGAATTTGCATTTTGGGCTCATCCTTTTGCTAACAATCATGCATTCTGTCTTCCCGCAGTTAATGTTTAATCTTTGCTTTTCTCTTTCTTCCACTACCTTCTCTAGGAGATTTTTATAAGAAACGTATAAATTAATAAAGTCCTTCGCTTCATATAAGAAAATATTGACATTTAAAATAGTCACAAATTAGACAACAAAAAGACAAACTTTACTAAGAGCCTCAAAGGACAGAAAACATGTAGAAAACTATAATCATCTAAGTCCTAAAGGGACACGAAACAGAAAAAGAAGAATTTAAAATAGATTTATCTGCTTGATTATATGGGCATCTTTACATTAGGTTGGTGCAAAAATAAGGTCGTTTTCTCACATAGTAACATATTATTTTATTGTTGCACCAAACTAATAGATAAGCATTTTGAGATTAAATAGGCATATATATATATATATATATATATATATATATATATATATATATATATATATATATATATATATATATTATTGACATTTGAAAAACTTTCATTAAATGTGAATAAATCATAACTCTGTCGGGATTATATACACAAATCTATAATATATATATATATATATATATATATAATAAATTAACTGATTTAAAATATGGTTTTCTTGTTACGCAGTAATAATCATGTTTCAAAAATAGAATTCGAATTTAATTTTGTAATTAAATTAAAAACATTACTTCCATTTCATCCTCTAGCCAATTTCGCTTGAGGATGAAATGGAACTTTTAGCTTCAATTTTTGAAACATGGTTATTACTGTGTAGCGAAAAAACATTTTAAATCAGTTAATTTATACTATTAATGCTCTGTTAATTTCCATTGAGCACTATTTTGTAAAAATAAAAATATCAATAAGAACACCGGATTATATATCTTACTGTTCTGTCTTTATATATATATATATATATATATATATATATATATATATATATATATAAATATATATATATATGTGTGTGTGTGTGATTATAAAAAAGTTATTGGTCAGAGTTGAATTAGACCAGGAAACGGCAGTATTAAAAGTACTCAATACACGTATAAAGAAAAGAAAAAAAAGATTAATAATTCGCGGAAAATATTAAATATTATTTGGTTTAATAACACCACCCACCTTTTAACTTCGCGGTTAAATCCAAAATTGGGAAAATATTTTTCAAATTTCTTAATAATGACTTCCCCTCAAAACTCCGAATTATACAAGATCTTTAATAAAAAAAAAAGCACAGTTAAATTATGCTACAGTTTCTCTAGTAATTTAGAAACCACAAAAAAAGACAAAATGCCAGGAATTTCAAAACTAACGTGCAGTAAAATAGCGTTAAGAGTGAAATATGTAACTGTAGAAATAAAAGTAAATGTTCACTAGATGGATTTTGCAAAACTGAAGGAGTAATTTATAAACAAGTAAAAAATACAAATGGCTGGATCAAAATATACCTGGGGTGTACTGAAGGCAGCTTCAAGAAGAGATGGTATAAATCACAAGTCATCATTCAAGCAACCAGACTAGCCAACTATGTCTGGAAATTAAAAGAAGAAAGAAAAGAAAGATCCAATTGTAAACTGGGAAATTTTTGTTTTTTTTTAAGTTAAAACTTACAGCAATCGTTGAGAATATCTGCAATCTTTGCCAGGAACATTTCCAGACCAGCAAATCCTTTTGAATGAGAATTCTGAAATAATGACATGATAGATGAACACTAAAATGTTTTTTTTAAAAAGTTCCTACGTACCAGGATGAAATAATCTGTTATAACCCACCTCCGATACAATTTCAATACCCTTGCTTTTCTCCTGCTCTTCTATTGCGCTTCAGTTTGTATTTTTAAATAATAAAGCGTTACAAAATTATTTAG
>OZ010589.1:69461203-69556203 GCA_963932145.1 Acanthosepion lycidas
CTCAACAGACAGTAGTTACTGCCACACACACACATAATATATATATATATATATATATATATATATATATATATATATATATATATATGTATATATATATATATATATATATATATATATATATATATATGTATATATATGTTTTATCAGTTTGTGACTGGAAGCGATAATTCCGAGGAGGATATAAATCCAGGGAGAGCTCAATGTAGATTACAGAGCATTATAATGATGATAAGAATATGGAGACTTTAATTATCCATTTTGTTTATAATTTTTATTTCATGAACATCTCGGTGTTCATCATATAAAAATTATAAACGAAACGGATAATTAAAGTCTCTGTCTTTTTATTATCATTAGCGAGACTCTTCGCAAGCCGAATTGAGTCACTGTCGGTCACTGGGCGTGTTTCCAAAAATAAATACGCTAAAAATCCACCTTCATCCCGACCGTGCGCCGACAGCTTAGTGGTATAATATCCGTCTGATACCAATTAAGTCGGGTTTCGATCCTAGCCAGAGGCTACCGGATGTCTAGCCGCACTGATGAACTGGTATCCAGCGAAACAGTCTGTCTGTGGATGACATTATATATAAAATATATAATAAATAAAATAGATGCGTTTACTTTTCTTATGAATGCCCCTACCTTGAGTATCACGGAATTGCAATCCACTCTTCGGGATGCTTAATGATAATTTGGATTTACCAGGGAACAAAATGTATTTTATTATTATTAAGGCGCTATTTTTTTAACATCGAACAATATAATTACAAGGACTACTTGCATTAAAAACGTTATCTTCCAAAATTACCCTTTTAAACAGAATAGAACTAGAATATAATCACAGGCATAAACTATATATATATATATATATATATATATATATATATTACATAAGCATGTAATACACACACACACACACACACATATATATATATATATATATATATATATATATATAAATTTAAAAATCGCACACTATATAATTTTAGCGTTTTTCACTTCACAAATAAAATTTTCAGATAAACACACAACAAATTTATCTTTAAGACCCTGAAGATGAGATTTTGCTAATGTCGAAAGTACTCGTAATAAATGAATATTTCTTAATATGATAACTTTCTTTTTTCCTTTAATAAGGAGACTAAGATGCTAGTTCATGAATATTAAAAATAAGTAGACAAATCTTGTCTAAATTATTTAATGAGACATGTTTTAATGACAACATACTGCCAAAATATACGTTATATATATATATATATATATATATATATATATATATATATATATATATGTGTGTGTGTGTGTGTGTATGTATGTGTGTGTGTGTCTGTGTGTGTGTGTGTGTGTGAGTCGGTGGTTATAATGAAGTGTATGGCATCTACTATAAGAAAATTAATAAAGGCACGCAGTTAAACAAACATAACATATTCTCACATAGGTACGCCCACGCACAAACGCACACACACATATGAAGGCAAAAACATATGCGTACTGAATTTTTCTCGTCCCGCATTTAAATCAATGAAGAGGAAAACATCATTTAAACCCAGTATATATATATATATATATATATATATATATATATATATATATATATATATATGTATGTATGTGTGTGTGTTTCTGTGCGTGTGTTCATGTATTTTCAATGTGTAGCTATCGTTGAGTAGTAAATTAATTTTAAACAAAGGAAAAGAAAAGAAAAAAAAGAACGTTTCGTCCCCCCCCCACCTATACATTTCCAATATACTTGATTTTCCCCCTTCTCCTCATCTCACGTCGTGTACTAATTCATTTATTTTGTTTTTAATATAGCTTTCATAATTTTTATTTTAAAAAAATAAAGCGTTAGAAAATCAATTGACCGAAATCTCCTGAAGATACCGAAAGGTTGAAACCAAGGTAGCGCAATAGACTGATTTTCTAATTTCTATACATGTTAAATTCTTTATTTACATTATTCAGACTATGGTCGTCATCTTTGTCGCCATATTTATCACAACTTTTAGGCCGTTGTACGCTCCGGCCTTCTTCAGGTGGTCAGAATATCGAACTGCAATATCTATCACAACGTTTCGGTCGTTGTACGCTCCGGTCGTCTTTAGATGGTTGGATTGTCGAACTACCATATTTATCACAATGTTTCGGCCGTTGTACGCTCCGGCCTTCTTCAAGTGGTTGAAATATGGCGACAAAAATGAGGACAATAGTTATTGTAAATAATGTACATAATACCTAATCTCAGAAATATAGACAGATGTCAAATTATTATCTACATGTTTATTTTTTTCTTTTTATATGTTTTGCACTTTTTAAATACTACTCTTTCCTAGTCTACTTCAATTCTATTAACTTATTTATTATATATATATATATATATATATATATATATATATATATATATATATCTATACAGGATGTCCCAAAATAATGCATACACTCTTCAAATATCAATATTAATAGTTAATAATACATTACCGTAATGTGAGAACTTATACGGATGAAATATGCAAAACAGATGGATTGGAAGAAGAGGGACAGTTGAATACCCACCTAGACCCCAGATTTGACACCCTTGGATTTCTTTTTGTGGGGGTTACTAAAAGACAAAGTTTACAGCAGGAAACATGAAATAGTTGCTGAAATGAGAGTAGCGATTGAAGAAGAATGTGCTCAAATACCAGAGGAAATGATACTGGACGTTTGTAGGTCTATTTCTTCAAGATATGAAAAGGGTATTGAACAGAACGGCAGCCATTTTGAGCACTTGATGTGAACTAATCATTATATGAACATTCCGCAATTGCCCCAAGTAGCTTTCATCGTATTAAAGTTACTCTCAAATTCTTTAAATGTGTATTCTTTCTTTTGTATTAATCTTATTTACAAGTCAAAATACATAAATTGAATAAGTTATAACGATTCAAAGAGTGTATACATTATTTTGGGACACCTTGTGTATATATATATATATATATATATATATATATATATATATATATATATATATATATATGTGTGTGTGTGTGTGTGTGTGTGTGTGTGTGTGTGTGTGTGTGTGTGTGTGTGTGTGTGTGTGTGTGTAAAGAATTTACGGAAGTTTTTACGTAGCCCGGTAGACAAAGTAAACAAATATACCGCCTAAACAAATTCGGGTATTCATTAAAATAACATTTGAAGTCATTAAAATATCGGATTAAAAAATAAAATCTATTAATTTTTAGCAGTTGCTTTCTTCACATTTGAATACAAAACTGAACAGATATGGCTTTGCAGAACCTCCTGCTGGATGGTACATTTTATTTACTATCGTTTCTCAATTGCAGTAGACGAAATAAATACCGTTTAAAATAAAAGGGACCGTCTATTCAAATACGGGTATGTAAAAGTAACGTTGTCATATATATATATATATATATATATATATATATATATATATATATATATATATATATATATATATATATATATATATATATATATATATATAATACCATATTATAGTAAATATATATATATAGGTACATCACGGATCCCATAGATGAATTTGAGACATCTAATAGGCCAGTATCATATGATCAGTATTGTACGTAGCGTAACTTCGTAATATTAAATATAAATGGTGATTGTATATGGTGTCAAATATAATATACACAAGCGGGCTCATGTGCGTGCAGGTTCATTTATATGAAGTGACTTTGCTTCCGCGTGGACGAGAAATAACATCAAGTAAAAACTCAGAATGCAATATATTCTATTTTGGAAATGTGTCGGTAGATATAACGTTTATAATAGATAGATAGATAGAGAGAGAAAATAATTACCAGACATAGATAGATAGATAGATAGATAGATAGATAGATAGATAGATAGATAGATAGATAGATAGATTTATTTGACCAGAAGTGACATAGATAGATAGATAGATAGATAGATAGATAGATAGATAGATAGATAGATAGATAGATAGATAGATAATGAGCCAACATAGATAGACAGACAGCTAGATAGATAATGAGCAAACATAGATAGATAGATAGATAGATAGATAGATAGATAGATAGATAGATAATGAGCAAACATAGATAGACAGCTAGATAGATTATGAGCAAACATAGATAGATAGATAGATAGATAGATAGATAGACAGAGAGATAGACAGCTAGATAGATAATGAGTAAACATAGATAGATAGATAGATAGATAGATAGATAGATAGATAGATAGATAGAGAGATAGATAGATAGATAGATAGACAGAGAGATAGACAGAGAGATAGATAATGAGTAAACATAGATAGATAGATAGATAGATAGATAGATAGATAGATAGATAGATAGATAGATAGATAGATAGATAGATAGATGCAGGTAAGATTTGAACAGACGGGTAGACACGTCTACCTATCTGTACACTCATATACGAATATATAGATAAAGTGTTTTCGTGTCTCTTCAAAAGCTATCCCATGTGTATGGTGCATTGCAGCAATTTCGGTCACTTGGACCATCAGATTCAGCCTCCGCTGTTGGTGTCTCTGCATCTTCAATAAATTACAGTCTGCAGGCGATCTATAAGATCATTTACTCTGTTTGCTCAAAACCGTGCGAACACAAGTTTCCAGAAATTCACTCAGCCTTTATTTTCATTTCACTTTATTTTATTTTATTTTTGGACTGTTTGTATTTTTTTTTTAAACGGTCTGATGTTTCTTCGACCCTTGATTTGGAAAGCATACGCCCTGATCATGCTTTCTCTCTATCGATCGGTTGGTGTTGCGCGATAATTGACTTGTGTTTTGGCGAGTAACACTAAATCGCATGTTTATATATTAATTCTTGACTTGAACATGTTCAATACCACAGCGGCAGGTCGCTTTGACATTTCGCTGTTGAAAAATTGAATACACAGACATTTATATATATTTTTAGAAGGGATGTTTAATGATTCGATAGATTTGTATCATTTCGTGGTAAGGCGAAGTGGTGGTTCTCTGAATGATCACGGGTTCGATTTCTGCCGATGTGCGCAACTTTTTCTTTAAGAAGATTTCTCAAATATTCATGCCGTTTCATGAAAAATAAAAATATATACTGTCTTATAATTAAACGGAGCGTCTACTCAAATACGAGTATCCATTAAAATAGCGTTTAAAGTGATACTTCCCAAACTTCTACGGTGCGTAGCATATTCCCTTAGGTGTTGCTTACTTTGCGCATTACTTTTTTTTTTATCTATCTATCTATCTATCTATCTATCTATCTATCTATATATATATATATATATATATATATATATATATATATATATATATATATATACTTTCCCTGACGATCCGTTTAGGTGAAACCTAGGTAGGTTTGTCTGGCTCACTAGGTGTATCTATCTATCTATCTATCTATCTATCTATATATATATATATATATATATATATATATATATATATATGCGTGTGTATATGTGTATATATATATGTATATATATATGTGTATATATAAGTGTGTATATATATGTATATATATATAAATGTGTGTATATATATATGAATATATATAGATGTATATATTTATGTCTGTATATATATACATACATATATATGCGTGTGTGCATTTTATATATATATATATATATATATATATATATATATATATATATATATATATATATATATATATATATATATATGTATATATATATATATGTGTGTGTGTGTTTGTGCGTGTATGTATATATATATATATATATATTCTCGGGGGAGAAAGTCTGATTTTATAAAGAGACTACTACTGCCATACTCTTCGATAAAACGAATCGAGTTCTCTCAGTTACTGGCATGTTTATTTAAAAATAAATAGGCTTAAATTTATCTACATCCCAGCCGTGTACCAACGGCTTAGGGGTCTGATCGACGCAAATTCAGTCGGGTTTCGAGCCTAGCTAGAGGCAACCGGACGTCTAGCCATACTGATGAGCTGCGAAACTGTGGGTGGCAATACATACATATATATATATATATATATATATATATATATATATATATATATATATGTGTGTGTGTGTGTGTGTGTGTATCTACGTATGTGTTTTAGGGCATATAAATAATAGGTCCTTACTAGATTAAATATTCGTTAAATTTTAAATGTTTATGTTCAATTTGTAACCTGTAGGTGATATTACTTGCTCTGTCAAATTTTCTTGATTACACATCGGTTCTCTTATAAATGCCCTTCGTTTTTAGTTTGCACCCCTACCATTTTTCCCCCTCTCTCTCACATCTTCTGGATTTTAAGTTTAGATCATATGTTTTTTTTTTATTGGGCGTAGTGTCACCACAAATGTATACAAACGTCTCCGGTGTCTGCTTTTTTGTTTAATTTTAATTTAGGTCAGCGAATCGGTAGAGAATTATGCATCGAAAAATAATTCATATTTATCTGTATCTCACTCATTTAAACCGTTTCTTAACCCCTCTCTTTAAAACTTCACTCTGTTAAATTTGAATCTTCCACCTTCACCTTTAAGCCTTCCTGTTCTTCTTTCTTCTGTTACACCTCTCTCTAGAGCTTTCAGACATTTCCCTCTCACACTTGATTTCCACTACCACACATACACTCTTACTAAAATTTTATTTTTTATACCCGGAGTTATATTTTCTGATTTCTTTTTCAATTTGTAGGTCTGATGAATTGGATCATGATTACGATTCCAATGTAATAAATTATAACCATGGAATATTAATGTTTGAGCCTTTATTATATATATATATATATATATATATATATATATATATATATATATATATATATATATATATATATGGTTAAACGGGTCTGTAAACCTAAAATATATGTCTGCTACGTAGACAATATTTTTTTTTATTTTAGCAAATAACACTAAAGAAATAGACACTCTTAAGACCACATTTGAAAAAAGAAAAACTATGCCCTTCACTTTAGCTACTAACTTAGTCACAAAAAATAAACTCTCATTCTCATACATAATAGAATTGAACTTTTTAAAATTTCCATGTAGTTTAAAATACATTATATAATAATGTTACGTAATGAAATGAACTTTTCTTTAAATGTCCTTGAAATAATATGTGATATCTTTTAATAAATTCAGGGGATTTAATTAACACCCTGATGAGCGGACCACATCTGCGAATTTTGAAGTTGAGTGATAATATTTTTAATTTAATTTTTGTATATCACACACACACAAATTATATATATATATATATATATATATATATATATATATATATATATACATACATATATATACATATATATATATATATATATATATATATATATATATATATATATATATATATATACATATATATATATATATACATCAACATCAACGCAACTAAATATGTTTGGTCTATCACTGATATTGAGCGCTATCCAATAAGTACCGTGCATATATAATATATAAATGATATATACAAAAATTGCATATATATATATATATATATATGTGTGTGTGTGTGTGTGTTTATATATATATGTTTATATACATACATATTATACATATATATATATATATTTAGAGTGAGATATTTATGTAATTATTATTATTAGTAGTAGTAGTATTACTATTATTAAGGTTCTCTCTATATATATATCAAGCACTAGGACTATATATATATATATATATATATATATATATATATATATATATATATACAGAGTCAGACAAGCAGAGAGACAGAGTGTGAGTACGAGGGACAGAGAGAGAGAGAGAGATTGAAAGATAGAATTAGATGAACTCGTACGCAGGTCGACAGTAAATCTGTAGCCTAATTATTCAAAAACATTATACATATCAACTATTTATTCATAACATAATATCCTTCTTTCCAAATGGACAATTGTGTGGTGTACCGTGGGGAGAAACAAATATTCGTACACATACAAATTTTCAATTTCCAGCAAATGAATAAGCGCCATTTTCATATAATTAACTCTACACAGATGCATAATAATAAAATATGCATAGAAAACAAAAAAATTTGATTCAATAGAAATCAATCCCATTCATCCATTTTAATGGGCGAAAAAAGTATTCGTACAATGCAAATTTCAGATTTTAAAACTTTAAATTGCTTTAATACTCTAGATTATTCACGTGGAATGTTCTAGAGTGTTCCAATAATGTTGTTAATTCAAGAAAGTCATCATCATGGCAAGAAGTAAAGAATTGACAAATTCGCAAAAGGAATTGTTTGTTAAGCTCTGGAAAGATGGTAAAAGTCACAGGAAAATCTCAGACAACCTGAATATTCCATTTACTATTATTAGTTCATTCATTGCGAAGTATAAAAACTCAAAAAATGTTGTAAACCAAAGAAGAACAGGTGCTTCACGGCTGATTTCTTTAAGATCTTCGAGGAAATTAATGCGTCAAATTAAACAAAATCCAATGGTTACTCGTCAAGGGTTGCAGGACGATTTGCTTTCATCAGGAATATAAAACAATAAAGCAATGAAATTCATATGAAGAATCCCCCTCAGAAAACGTCACTGTTATTAAAAAGCCACAGAGATTCCAGGTTGAAATTCGTTCGTCAAAATCGGGATAAGAAAAAATCGTATTGGGAAATAGTGTTATGGACGGACGAGGCCAAAATTGAGTTGCTTGGACGTAATTCTAAAAACCATGTATCGAAGAAAGATGACGATGCTTTCAAACAAAAGTACACGCTTCCAACAGTGAAATTTGGTGGTGACGGCATCATGGTTTGGGTGTATTTTTCTGCAAAAGGTACTGGAAACATGTCAGTAATATCTGGTAGAATGTAAATATCCTGGAATAACCAAGTCAGTCCACAGATTTAAACCAAATCAAGAATCTGTGGTGTTATTTGAAAATTCAAATCCAATCGAGAGCTCCAATAAGCATCCCAGATCTGAAGACCATATGCGAAGAAGAATGGAACAAAATACCAAGTAAAATTTGCAAATCATTAATTGAGAACTCAAAGAAGAGGTTGGTTGTTGTAGAAATGAATAATGGCTATTCTACAAATTTATTAAATGAAGATGATGTATTCTTTTTACACTGTACGAATACTTTTTCTTTATCCCTTAAAATTGATAAATTGGATAACTTTCTATTAGATCAAAAACATTTCTGTTTTCTATGCATATTTAGTTATTATGCATCTGTTTACACATTATTATAGGAAAAGTATTTTTATGCATTAGTTGGAAATAAAATAAATTAAAAATTTGCATGTGTACGAATATTTGTTTCCCCTCACTGTATATTAAACCTGTCGATAAAACATTATATGGTAAAACTTTCAGATAAAAATAAGATAATAATTACATGTCCCACCCTCTTCTCTCCTCTCTCTCTCTCTCTCCTTCTCTCTCTCCTTCTCCTCTCTCTTTTTTGTCTTTCTTCGATATATATATATATATATATATATATATATATATATATATATATATATATCTTCGTGTCGTTATCGCCTTGCTTGGAGGCAATTAATTAAAAACTAATAATTCCTTGCAACGAGTTTGTTGAAGATCTCAAGGTGTCAGGGACATTAGTTATATGTGAAGCAGTCAGCAACGCACTCCGTCAACGTTGCTTGTGATTTTGAAGAGTATGAAAATTCCCGCTTCTGAAAAAATCACACATAAAGGCGCATCTGAAGTTTGCTAGGGACCATTTATGTAAGCCAGATACTTCCTGGAAGAATATTATTTGGTCAAACGCAACCCTTCAACATGTCCCTCATGTGAACGTGTTTACAAATCCCTTACAGGATTGATGTATCATACGAAACATAACAACTGAACTGAAAAACACCCATACGTCGAAAATGACGGGGGAGTCTATCATATACATGTATATGTGTTGTGCATGTGTGAAGATAGATAGATAGATAGATAGATAGATAGATAGATAGATAGATAGATAGATAGATAGATAGATAGATAGATGGGAAAAGACTGAGATAGATAGATAGATAGATAGATAGATAGATAGATAGATAGATAGATGGGAAAAGACTGAGATAGATAGATAGATAGATAGATAGATAGATAGATAGATAGATAGATAGATAGATGGGAAAAGACTGAGATAGATAGATAGATAGATAGATAGATAGATAGATAGATAGATAGATAGATAGATAGATAGATAGATAGATAGATAGATAGATAGATGGGAAAAGACATAGATAGATAGATAGATAGATAGATAGATAGATAGATAGATAGATAGGAAAAGACTGAGATAGATAGATAGATATGAACAGAGCTAGCTAGATAGACAGATAGATAGGAAAAGACTGAGATAGATAGATAGATAGATAGATAGATAGATAGATAGATAGATAGATATGAACAGAGCTAGCTAGATAGACAGATAGATAGGAAAAGACTGAGATAGATAGATAGATAGATAGATAGATAGATAGATAGATAGATGAGAACATGCTACAAAAGGAGAAAGCAAAAGCCATATAACCATAGAATAGAATGCTTTAAGAATTGCATATAGAGATATTAAGACAGCAACAGAATTAAGACAAAAGCCAGAACAGAATAAAATATATACAAATTACTGAAAATGAGTTCAATACACGCGTAATCTATGCGCATTAGGTGCTTTCATAAATCAGATTGTCTCTCAAGGCATAATTCTCAATCAAATTGACTTAAATTCTATAAAGAATAACGGATCCAAAAACAAACCACAGAAACGATTAGCCACGAATTCATCCAATCGGTGTGTTTGAGCTTCAACAAAAACAAATAAGTTACCGTAGCCAAGTCTCCTAGGACCGAGGTATACTTTTTCTTCCGCGGACGTCTGATTAAATGCGTTATACATACAGAAGCAAAGGTCTGTATTTCCTGGAATTAGGTGAACAACCAAAGTCCTTTTTTTCTGGCTCTTTTCCTGCGTCCCAACAATTACCTCCCCGTGTCAATTGGCCCCTGTATTTTTTGCACGCAAATATGACCGCCAGTGACAATAGAAATCGATGAACAATGTCTTCGCCTTTCCCGCCATTCGCATCCGTCAAATGCGTCCGTAAAAAATGACGTCACCCGTTTGCAGGCCTCCTGGCTTCAGACACCAAAGTTGACCATCAATTTATTTCTGCTTATTGTCTGTACTAAAATGTATAAATAAAACGTGCCTTGTTGTATGTTTAATTATTATGATCTTTGATTCTTGTCACAAAATCTTTTTCATGAAAAATATTAAAAATGTAATAATTTAATAAAGTGCAATTGGCGAGCGCTAACTGAGTATTAATACCCAAGACAGATGCAGAAATAGGGTCCCTTCTCCCTAGGGGTTAAATAACAGAGTAGATCAGGCTCCCCAGAGGATGATAGGAACTAGTCTAAAAGAAAGAAATCTATGAATTGTAAACTGTAAAAATCAACAGAAAAGAACGCATGGAATTTCGCAGATAATATATATATATATATATATATATATATATATATATAGTGTAACCCGGATATAAGAGACCCTGATATAAGAGAACCCCGGATATAAGAGAGATTTTATCTGATCCCAAATTAGAGCCTGTGTTAATGTATATAAATTAGACCAAACCCGGATATAAGAGAAAACCGGATATAAGAGACTTCTTCTACGGTCCCGACAACTTTCTTATATCCGGGTTACACTGTATGTATATATATATATATATATATATATATATAAACAGCTGAAATTTCTAGGTCATATAATGAGGAAAGAGGGCTTGGAAAATTTGACACATTGAAGGCAAGACGGCAGAGGAAACTGAGCATAGCTTATTTTAAATGGATGGCCGAACAGGTTTTAGCAAAAAAAAAATCAAAATTTACTAAGCGCAAAGGACAAGAAATTGTAGAGAACCACTATCGACAACATCGTGAAAGGACACGACACATAGAAGAAGAAGAAGAAGAAGAAGAAGAAGAAGAAGAAGAAGAAGAAGAAGAAGAAGAAGAAGTGGAGAGTTATGGTCGCTTACGTCCTGGGGCCGCATGGCATTAAAAATATCATTAAAGCTTGCCTACAGAAACATGCACTTACACGGATGCAATTTAAGTTATATGCACATATATGTATGATAAAGTGGAAAAAGAGTTTAGTGTGACGCATTTCGTTCTTTAGGAATTCTTTGGACTAAAAGTGATTTTAACGTTGATGCGATTCCACATGCACATGAAGGAGAGTATGCTCTGTAATTTTAAATTTAATTTATTTTTTTAAGATATATCTTTAGTTATATAGTCGACTGCAGAGACGGTGAACCTATATAGTTGCCGGGTCATTTTTCATAATTTTTATGACTCAACGAAAACCCGTTCTCACTTTTGTGAAGTCAATGAATGCTCATTGTAGTAGAGACTTTGTAATCGCAGATACAACTATAGTAACGCCGTTGACCAATACTGGTGTCAGACGCCTTCGAATATCACTCGCACTAATGGTACTTGATCGATAATACTCGCTCGAATAGTAATCCGTATAGTGATCAGTATAGAGACTAGTTTAGAAATAGGAAATAGTATAGAGCAGCGCTTCTCAACTGGGGTTCTCCGGAACCCTAAGGTACCGCAAAAGGTCCCCAAGCGTTCCACGAGAACAGGTCAGATAAGCTAATGCCCTTTTGACTTTTTATTTAATTTCATATACGTGATATTACTAAACACAGAATATATTCTTGGTTTGATATCATCCTGTCTATTCCAGTTTTCAACGTCTTACATGTGTGAGCAAGCTTTTTCTTATTTAACAAGTATCAAGAGCAAAGACAGAAATCGTCATCTCTTAATTGAGAATGAAATCAGTGTCTGTTTATCTAAAGTTCGATCTTGAATCAAGTATTTGTGTGGCAAAAGACAGCATGGTTCACTTTCTCAAATGGCTCTGAAAGTAACATTTTCTTAGCTCATTTATTGGTTCACAGGACATTTTACCTTGATTTACTTTGCCTTTTCAACATTGCCAGTAAAGGATAAGCAGCAATTATCTGTTTTCATTCTCTTTACATCTATATTATAGGTATATGGTCGTGGTTACTTATAGTTATTTTTTACGCTTGAGTTTAGAACTTTTTTGTGTGTGAATGAAAACTCCCTGATGAAGTATTATAAATGTTGTTGATTCCGCGTGAAAAATCGGTCTCCAATAAATGACAAACGCAAGTATTTAAGCTAAGAAATTAAATGTATTTACACAAAATACAAAAGGTAATGCTGTTAGTAAAATCCAGGAACGCCGGTTAGTATTAATCAAAGATCGCTATATAAAGTCTCGAAGTAAACTTCCTTAGAGTCGGGCGTCCTTGTAACTGACTTCTACCGTCAACTCAATCACAGTGTCTATGTACTTTCCACTCTGTTCCTCCACCCTGCTCCTCTACTCTGTTCCTCTGCTCTGTTCCTCTACCCCTTATCTCTGACTAACTGTGGCTATTTTATGGCAGCAGGACGATTCCATTTATATCAGAAAAGGGTGGACCCCATAAGAATAAACGAACAGTATGAATTTAGTATTACCGAAATATTTGACAAAGATGTATTCATTTTTCCTTAAACCAGTTATTCAGAAATATATATTATGATATTTGCCACGTGAACTACGATGAAATTCAAATGAGAAAGATATGGAATATAATTTTGTTTTTGCGCAGAGGTTCCTTGAGACATGTAATTTATTTTAAGGGTTACGCAAGGGTAAAAAGGTTGAGGAAACGCTGGTATAAAGAATAGCGAACCGTATAGAAATAGAAGACTAGAAAAAGGTGATCCGTATAGTAATAGAAGATAGACTAGAAATGATGGATCAATCAGATGTCATGTGACTTCCTATTTATGCGTCTCCTCTATGGTCACGTGATCTACCTAATTCGATAATGGGATCGTGTTTGCTCACCGCCGATTTTTGTTCAAACTCGAGTGTCTGTACCGACATTTTATCCCTATATAACAATTTTTTCATGACCATAAATGGTTCACTCATATCTTCTTCTTTTATGTGTCGTGCCCCTTCAGGACGTAGGCGGTCATGGCTCTCCACTTCCTCCATATCTCTTGTAGTTCTCAATATGTTTTGTCCTTTTGCTACTTCTCCCAAACCCTGTTTCGTCATCCACTTCCTGAAGCCCGCTAGGTATGTCACGCGTTTCTTTCACTTGTCGCTCTTTCCCTCTATCCACCCCGTGAGTATTAGATTCCCCAAGCCCTCCTTTCTCATTACGTGTCCCAGAAACTTCAGCTGCCTCTTCCTGATGTTAAGTATAAGCTTCCTCCTTGTTTGCATCCTCTCCAAAACCTCATCGTTGCTAACACGCTCAGTCCAAGATATCCTTAATATCCTTCTGTAGAACCATACATCCGTTGCCTCGAGTCTCTTTCTCATTTTTATATTCAATATTCACTTCCGTAAAGTAGGATAGATATCACGTAGCAGTTCAGTACTCTTTTCTTTATTACCAACGAAATCCTCCTGTCTCGTAATACTCTGCCTAGCTTTTGGAATACGTCTTTGGTTATCCCAATACGTCTTCGGATCTCAGTGTTGCATTTTCCGTCCTCTGTCAGAACACTTCCCAGATACTTAAATTTCCGCACCTGCTTGATTTTAGTGTCCCCAACCTTCAAATCGCATTTCGGGCTCATCTTTTTGCTGATGACCATGCATTTTGTTTGCTTGTAGTTTATGCTTAGTCCCTTCTTCTCACTCTCCTTCACTACGTTCTGTAGGAGATTTTTTTAATTTCCTTTCCGTATCTGCTATTAGCACTGTGTCATCTGAGTATCTTATTTTGTTAAGATTGTCGCCACTAATGATGAATCCTGGTAGGATATCCATTTCTCTCAGAATTGTTTCGCTGTATAGGTTGAATAAGTCCGGTGAGAAGACACATCCTTGCCTTACGCCTCTTTCTATCAGGTCATCCCATAAGTTCTGTCCGAATTTTGAATGAAGAAAACAAGTGACCAAATGTTACAACAGATTCAATCAACAATGTATTTTCTCTGATTATCTATGACTTCCTTCCATCTATTAACAAGCTTACTAATTCCATTACTGTAAAATTATTTGGGCTTGATTCGAAGAACTCACAAATGTCAGTTTTAACCTCTTCCTGTGTTACAAAAGCTGTTTCTTCCAAATTATTCTGTAAGCTACGAAACAAATGGTAGTCTGAAGGAGCAAGATCAGGAGAATAAGGTGGGTGAGGAATTTTCTCCCAACCAAGTTCTTCGATCTTTTGTGACGTGATTCTTGCTGTATGGGGTTGTGTATTGTCCTGATGAAACATCACCTCTTTTCGATTCACTAGAGCAGGTCTTTTTTCTCAAAGCTTGGTTCAAACGCTCTAATTGCTGACAGTATATTTGAGCATTAATTGTTACATTAGGTGGTAAGAATTCAAAGTGGATTATTACTTGGCGATCCCACCAGATTGAAAGAAGAACCTTTTGCCCATGACGTTCCCTTCTCGACTGTGGCTGGGATCCTTCCCGTTTACCAAGCCACTGTCTACGACGCTTAACATTTCGATAAAGATCCATTTTTCGTCGCCAGTCACAAGTCTATCCAAAAAAGGTGAAACAAGTTGGCGAGAATGGAGAGAAGAGCAGATGTCAACTCGGGATTTGAGGTTGTTTTCAGACAATTCATGAAGACCCCATTTTCCAAGTTTAGAAACTTTTCCAAGTTGTTGAAGATGACGATGAACAGTTGTATGGTTTGAACTGAGAATCACTGCCAATTCCTCAACTGATAAAGCAGGATTTTCTTCAAGGGCTGCTTCAAGAAGCTTTTCATCAAACTCAACTGGACGTCCGGTTCGATCTTCATCTCCAAGGGTGAAATCTCCACCTCTGAATTTTGCAAACCATCTTCTGCAAGTTCTTTCATTCACACATTCCTCTCCATAAACTGAGTGAATGTTTCAAGCCGCTTCGGCTGCTGAGTTTCCTTTCTTGAACTCATAAAGCATTATGTGCCTCAAATGATTCTTGGGTACTTCCATGTTAGCAGGGTTTTAATCAAACAAAATTTAATTTTATTGTTCTCTGAAATAAAATTTGATCAGTTTAAATGCATCTAAATATAAAAATAATGTTCGGCTCGATTAGACATTATAAAATACTCTTTAAATTTCGTTCATTTTAACAAAAAGTTAAAATTCGGACAGAACTTATGGGCTGACCTGATATTTTTGTATATTCACTGAACCCGTTCCCTATGCGCATGCATGCTGTTTGCTGCCAGTATAGGTTCTTGATTATTCTGATATCTTTCTCAAATATATCAACGTTACTGAGCAGCTCTAACAGATCCTTGTGGCCTACTCGGTCGAAGGCCTTTACGTACTCTATAAAACACAGGTACACGTCCTTCTGCATTTGTATTGCGATTTCTGATAACATTCTGAGCATGAATATCGCGTTCCTTGTTCTGGTGTCTTTAACGAGTCCGCACTGTTCTTGTCCTATCTCTGGCCTGATTCTGCTGTGCGCTCTATTCACCAGAATACGGATATACTTACCGATATTTTTTAATGCGAAAATTGTTGCTGCATCTTAGTTGCTAATGTTTTAATTCGAGGTTTATGCTTTGTTGTCTTCAGCTTAACCCATGAAGCACTCATATCCATAAGAAGACGATTTCTGGTGCTTGATTTTATTTAGGTCATGGCCAGCCATATTTCACTAAACGTTCTTTTAGGATAAATAAATACAGAAATCAGACCTCCCTGTCGAAATATTGCTGGCACTTAAAGAAACCAATAAAACACCTATGGTAAAATGGAAATTAATAAGAAAAGCTAGAATATGTAGGTCATTAAATGACCCATGTCCTTTGTGCATACATGAGAAACTATATATTACTAGATTTATAAAAAATAGAATTTTACTAAATCAAAGAAATGAAATAGCTATTCTTTGCCGACATTTTCAAAAAATTTTCCCTAAAATTTAATAAAAAAAGAGAGCTCTAATATATATATACTTATACTTGGTATTTAATAATAATTTCTAAATAATTTAAGTAATTCTATTACACTTATTTGGTTTGAAAATGAAATGTAGTTATTAGTAATTAAAAGCAAAAAATTCAAAGTAAAAATGATATTGTAAAATTGTAGTTCAATATAACGTATTCTAACCAAAAGACCCCTTTTAGAAAGAATCTTTACGTATAAAAGTATAAATTTAACGAATAAAAATGCCGAGAAACTTTTTATCGTTTTAAAAAAAATCAGACGATATGTGTTGAAAGGATGTCATAATTCGTTGAAAAATGAACCTCTACCCTACCTAAACATAAACTCTTTTCGAAAGTAACTCAAATTTGTTACAATAGTTGTTAATAAAAATGAACATGCTACGGCCCCTGTCTAAATGATTGTATCCTTATAAACAAATTTGATGTGTTTTTAAAACTCAGTCAATTTCAGAATAAGTTATTCCAAAATTCGCTTGAAAATGAAACAGAAGTAGTGCTTTTAATTTAATTAAATAATTGAATTTGAAGTAGTTAGTATCTGGTTTTGAAACGTAGTAATTCCTGTATAGCGAAGGAACCATATTTTTAAATCAGTTAATTCATAATATTTATGCTCTGTAAATTTACATTGAGCACCTTTTTGTAAAAATAAAAATATCAATAAGAACACCGGATTATATATCTTACTGTTCTTTCTTTTTTTTACTATAATATATATATAAAGAAAAAATAGGAAATGTTTATCAATCTAACATGTTTCGCTTTTATTAAAGCTTCATCAGAGAATGAGATGAAGAAAAAGAAGAAAGAAATTCTAGTATTTTTACTTTTGTGTTGTTTGATTTTTATTGGTTAATTGTGTTTACCGTGCATTCGACGAGGTAAACAAACGTTAGTATTAGGTTGGTGCAAAAATAATGTCGTTTTCTCACATATGTTACTATGTGAGAAAACGATATTACTTTTGCACCAACTCAACATAATTCGTGACGTTCCAAATTCAAGGGGAGTTGACGTGTTCATTCAAAGTTTCAAGAGATTAATTATTAAGAAATATATATATATATATATATATATATATATATATATATATATATATATATATATATATATATATATATGGCAGGATAAGGAACAAATAGGAAACCATTATAAATTTAACATGTTTCGAGGAAACTTAAATGTGGAGGAGAAAAGAAGATTCTGTCATCTTCAGGGCTATGAAAATGTAAAGCGCTGGGGAGAAAATCAAATCTATTTTCATCATCGTATTGTTTTAAAAGTGTCGTTACATTTTGTTTGAAAGCTAAATTCAACGCACTTGAACGTAGAAGGTAATTACCTCAACGCGCACCAGCAAGGTGTTATTTTTTTATATATACATTCAACAATATGCGGTTTTAGATTGTAGTTATTTTTATTACTGGATATTTGCATTTCTTGAATTTAAATGACTACAGTAATAACAATAATAATTTAATTATATATTCATGTGTGTGGTGAGGATCTTTGCATTTTAATTAAATTAAGATTTGATTTTAATTAAAATTAATATTGTTCTAATAATGGCAATATTTGTTTGTGAAAACAACAGCTTTTGTAGATGAAAGAATGACGTATTTCCGTTCGGAGTTCAAGCCATTATCAAAAGTCACCATTTGAAAAAGCTGATTTTATAGGTAGGCAAGCCTATATAATTTTCCTATCTTATGCCATATGAAGTTAAGTTCATGTCGATAAAAAAAAGCTTCTTCAGACACCAAACTTGTTTTATTTTAGCTTAGCCTGTTGTTACTGCCCAAGTGAGTTACGTAATTTGTGAACTCCGCATATGTATAGCCTTGTGTCAAACTAAGCTGTGTGAATACTTATAAAGACATCTTATCGGTGTGCTGGTGGTGATCGGCTACGTCTAATATTTGTTTAATTTCCATCTGAATATTTAAAAAAATGAACGTTAATGACTTTTAAGCAATGCGACAATTAATTTTCACATGGATTTTTGCCGAGATTAAACAGGAAAACATTTAATTAAAAAATAAATAAATAAATATAAACGAAATAATTAAAACTAAAATCAATTTAGGATCCAATAGCAAAATCCAATAACGGCCAATCAGAAATGCAGAAGACATGAAACCCATCCAAACTAAATATGCATTAATTTTAACAACAGAAATAGTGTCCGGTCCGTGCAATCTTCATAACTTTATTTTCTGTCATGTCCACGACGCTGTAAATGCTACAGATGAAAACGTTCAGTTTCTAAAAAATGCAGTTAACAAAATCTTTCCCCAAGCAACAACTGACCTCACACAACACTTGAACTAAGGAAAGAGTTACCACAGCTGAAAGAAGTGATCAGTGACCATTTATATAACAGGCGGGAAGATGGCGCCCACCGGACCGGCCGACTGGAAGAGACGGGCAGAAAATTACAAACCTTACATTTTATTGTCAGTTCCGTTTGGTCCTATCTAAATGAAATCGTGTGTATATATTTGTTTTAATTAAACGTAACTTGCTTGATTATTTCTGTTGCTAGCAGTTCAGAAAAGACGAGAATACCGACATGTTCATTGCAGGTTAAAAGGACGAGAAAGAAAAAGAGAAAGAGATCTGTTGGGTTTAAAAGAACTAACAGGGAATTACAAGATGGCGGCTTTATGAGCGTTGACGCCATCTTTTATTGAGATGAGGCTGCGAGATAAAGGCAGGAATTTTAGTGATTATGTAGCAGTTATTGTATCGGCTGCAGAATGACCATTCTTATTTCTTAATCAGGTCTTTGAGGCTTGGAGGCTTGGCGGCTTAGACTTAACGAAAGAAATCGAATGGGAATTGGCGAAGACGGACTTGAACAACGAATAATGATGACAACGTGATCGGTAATATTAACACGTTCAATTTTATTTTTGGTGCTTAATTATATTCGGTACAGTTATACAACACATGAAAAGATAAGAATATCTGGGACAAAGTATCTATTAGCCTAATGGTCATGTTAATATAATGGTGTCGGTTTTGGCATTTGAAGGAAACAATGTCACGAAAGTATATATTTCATCCGTCTACAGGCAGATTTTTTCTTCTTTCTTTCATTCATTCTTTCTTTCCAAATATTTTTTTTTAATCTTTTTATTCATCCTCTGATTCTTTTTCCTGTTTTTGTATTTTTCCGATTTTGTTTCTTTGTCCAATGTATTTTTCTTCGATTTTTAAGACTAATTCTTTGTTTAATTTATTCTTTCTTTCTTTCTTTCTTTCTTTCTTTCTTTTAATTAATTTATTTATTTCATTCCAATATATATCATCTCTATTTTCGTTTTTTTTTTTTCATTTCTATTTTCAATCAAATGTTCATACAACTTTCTGCATTTTTTCCTTTTCCTTTGTTATTAATCTTTTTTTCTTTCTTTCTTTCTTTCATAAATATTAGGTTGGTGCAAAAATAATGATGTATTTTGACGTATTTTTTAACGTCAAAAAACGTCATTATTTTTGCACCAACCTAATATTTCTTTTTCTAATTTTTATTTATCTTTGATTCTTTTTACTGGTCGCATTTTCTCCGATTTTGATAATTGTTCATTCTTTTATGATTAATCTTTTCTTCTTTCTTTTATTGCAAATCCTTTATTTTTTCTTTCTTTCTTTTCTTTCTAATCTTTTATTCTTTCTTTCTTTCTTTTATGAATAATCTTTTCTTCTTTCTCTGACGGTTATTCTTTGTGACTTTTATGAAAAATCTTTTATTCTTTCTTTCTTTCTTTTATGACTAATCTTTTCTTCTTTTTTCTTTCTTTATTGATTTTAAGACTAATATTTTATTTTTCTTGTTTTCTTTCTTTTATGACTAATCTTCTATTCTTTCTTTCTTTTATGACTAATTTTTCATTCATTCTTTCTTTCTTTTATGACTAATATTTTTATAACTAATCTTTCTTTATTATGATTTTTTCTTTTATTCTTTCTTTCTTTTATGACTGAACTTCTATGATTATTTTTTCATTCATTCTTTTCTTCTTTCTTTGTATGCCTCCCAGAAACCATGCAAAGTGTTAAGAGATAAGAATATTTCATTAAAAAGTGATACACAATATTTAATCTTCTATATAGCAACGAATGCCGGACCGTCTTCTCACGGGTGAAGAAGAGAAATAAAGCGACAGAGAAGTCGTTCTACCGACGAATACTGACAAAACTTGTGAGCAACGACGAAGTTTTAGGGAAAATAGGAACTACAAAGAAAGTTATACTTACAATCAAAACGAAACCGCTGAAATTTCTTCGACATTTAAAGAAGAGAAATAATTTACCATCCACTGGACACATCTTGATTGTAACAGAATCAAATTAACGAGCTCGTCTGAATGGATAGCAAAACAATGATAAATTCTAATGGTAGCTTTAGCTATTTCATTATATGGAAAAATTTAGAATTCATTAACCGAGCAGCCAATAATTATATACAGATTTATAAAATATTCGTATTAAAACATTTTAAAGGAACATAGGTTTCTAATGTCCAGTTGCTGTTATCGCTTTTTCCAGTAAAAGTGGATCTGGTTTGGTTTTTTTTTTTTTTTTACGGCATATCAACCTCAATGGGCTATTTAATGCAGACAAAATTTTTATTGCTGGTAATATTTTCTATCTATCTATCTATCTATCTATCTATCTATCTATCTATCTATCTATCTCAGTATATATTGGTTTGGTTTGGTTTGTTTTACGGCATATCAACCACAATGGGTTATTTAATGCCGATTAAATTTTTACTGTTGGCAATAAATTTTTTTCCAAAAATCTATTTTCTAGTAATATTTTTTCCTTCAAAAATCTATTTCTGTTAATAATTTTCCTTCGCTGGTAATATTTCTTTTCCAAAAATATATAGATGGTCATTTTTTTTTAAAAAATGTATTGCTGGTAATATTTTTTTACAAAGTATTTCTGGTATTAAAACCTATTTTTACACTTTCATAATGTTTTGACCCCAGCTTGGGGCTGGTCAACTATTTGTCCATAGATGGGACACTAACAGGTGTTACCACCCCTGGTCAGAGTGGACCTGGGAACACCAGCAATAAAAACCTCCTGATCAGTGGCCTTCCTGCTGGACGTAGTTTATCGTCTTACCCAGGACTCGGATGTAGTTTATCGTCTTAGCCAGGACGGGTAATAATGGCAGTTTCCTTCCTAGCATTTTGTTTAGAGTAGTGGGGAAAGTCGATATATCGATTATGTTATTATTTGCTCTTCGAATTGCATATGCTATCCATTTTAATTGTTACTGCTGTTGAAAGTCTTCAAGTGATTCACTTTTTGTTATTTGGTACAGTTATTTGTTTACTGAGATTGTAAAGAGTGAAAAGTTAGTAAAAAGCAACAAAAAACAGGAAATTGTGACTCGTCACGATTTCCACTTTACGTAAGAAATACAGCATATTAAAAAAAATTAAAGATGAATCAAATTTGCCAGATTTGGCAACTCTTGAAAGACTGGCACTACTAAATTTTGAATTTTCTCTACGAGCGACTTTCAGATGCTATTTCTAAAATAAGCTGGACTAACTTGGTCTACTAATAAGAAGAAAGTCAATTACAAATTTAGAAGCTCTAATTCGCTACGTGTTAGCTCAATACGGTAAGTCTAGTTTAAGATTTACTACGCTTAGTTTACGCTTTATTGGTGAAGGTGATAATGTTATGTGCTTGTATGTTTTAGAAGCCGTCGACCTTTTTGGAGAACAAATAAATTGTTTTGAGTAGGTATGAAAAGCAAAGATCTCAACTCCAAAAAGAAATCTGATGTCGAAGGCAGCAAATGAAATAATGACATTTTTTTATTTTATTTTACTGTTCTATATTTCAATGCGCTTTAATATCACAAACAAAGTAACGATATAGAAGTGTCTTTTTACAATGAGGTTCACCCTGTGTAAGGCTCGAAGGCCACTCGAGGTAGAAAGTTATTTAGTACGAGACACATTTTATGCGGTTAAGCGGGTAAGACAGCGGTTAAGCCTAGATTTGAACAGAGTAAAATTGTAGTAATCGAGGAAGCGTCCTCTTGAGAGTCGGTTCCACAGGGCAGTGGTTCGTAGGTAGAAGCTGTTTGAGTGGAACTTCTCACCCACGGAATACGGAAGGAATGAGGTTGGTTTGCTGCAATGTGCATGGGATAGCGGGTCATAACCATAAAGGTTAGAACGGCGGAACTAAGAATGCTGTTTCCATGGAAGTAGCGATACAGCAGGGAGAGGCTTGCCATATCCCGTATGTGGGAGAAGGTTTGCATGAGGAATGCTTAAAACAACCTCCACCTACTGTGGTATCTGTGGTATCTGCGGTACCGTCACAGACAACACTGAATGCTGAAAAAAAATTCAGGTCAAACTTCTGCCCACCAAACAAGTGTGGAGAATAGCGTTCCAAAACCTAGTGTTTCAGTAAAACTTCTCCCCATCCTACTTCTTAATCTTTCGATTGCAACCGCTGTAATAGAACATCCCCGGATCGTACTGGCCTCATCAGCCATCAGTGGCTGTGCACGAAATGTGGAACGTTAACTTAGAAACTGGTTCGAGAAGCCATGGCAGAGTTGAGACATAATCCGGAACCCATCAGTGATAATTTAAAATACCCTACATTGACTCTTCATTCAAATTCTCTAATAACTGAAAATGCGATATCAGATCCTATCTAAGAAATTTGCATATTCAAGAGATTATCTCTCTAAAAGACTTGGTATGAGATTACGTTCTGATTTGTGAGTTCGATCCGTATTAGGTGCCCTGTACTCATGGCTTTGAAGCGTGCTACTGGATTGGCAGTTAGGTCCCATCGTTTTACTGTTAAACTATACCATTTCAATTTGGGAGTAATCAAAGTCATTTCATAATGAGATAGCCAAGTTCAGAATGGGACGTAGCAAATTTAAAATGAAATAAGCAAGTTTGATTTGGAAGGAAGCAAATTCATAATGAAATAAGCAAGTTCAGAATGGGACGTAGCAAATTCATATTGAAATAAGTAAGGTTGAATTGGGACTAATCAGATTCATTACGGAAAAACATTTCGAACTTATCTGCGCGTTTCAATAAAAAAATATCATGGATTAAAAAATAAGTTGGCGGTAAATCAAATAATTAAAAACAGGAGGCTATTCTTGAACGGATAAATTTGTATCAGTTAAATTATGGGTGTTCTCCATCAAGTCGTGCGAGCTCAGACAGAGAGCATCTTTCACAGAATATTTGCAAGCGCCAAGCAATGAGGACTTCTGAAGCAACAGGGTACTAGGCTTTATTCTGATTTTCTCAATGTAGGATTTTAAGTTCGATAGTATAGACCCCAACGTCCCAATGATATCTGGGACAATAAGTGGCCCGAACGTCACACATTCTGACAACTTCAATTCGGCGGTCGGTATATCTCTTAAGGTTGTCAATTACTTTCCTCTTGATACTATGGTCACCAGGAACAGCTTCATCAATGAGAAGATATATTCTTGTCTCTTTTTCTACGATGGAAAATGTCTGGTTTGATGGACATAAGGGCGCGGTTTGTTTGAATGCTGAAATCATACAAGACTTAGCTAGTTTCGATCACCTTCTCTGGCTTGTGACGGTATCATTTATCGATAGGCACCAATTATTATTATTATTATTATTATTATTATTGAAATTTGACCTGCAATTATTTTATAATGATATGCCGGGTCAAAACTAATTACCTAGGGCAACACAGGATGGGATTTTCTTTGGTTTCCACTTAATTAAGCAAAAGACAACTATTAACAAAAAAAAATGAAATGGATGAAGGTCTTCACCGGATATGAGGATTGTTTGTTAGAACTTATTGTTTGTTTGTTTTTGTTTTTTTTTTTTTTTTTTTTTGTTTTGTTTTTTTTGTTTTGTTGGTGGAGCGGATTTCCTTGAGAGATCGTGCACCAGGCATTTTGTTGATTTGTTCTCCAAGCTCCAAGCTCCAAGCACCACAGGAACAGTTTTAGTTTTTAAGTTTTTTTATTTTCATCTCCAGGTAATTTGCTTAATTTTTCAAAAATCTTTGCAGATGTTTCCCTCGCTTGCTATGCTATTCTACTTGATAGATAGCACTGCAGGCTGCATATCACTCATTATGTTAAAAACATTACCAAATCAGTAAAAGTAGTTACTTATTTCACACCCTTCTATTGAAGGGCAAAGTTTCGTCCGGGGAGGTAGGCAGTCTTTGAACCCATTTATGCAGGTTCTAAGGGAATATTTTTGGCCGAGCCTACGGGCTCGGAGAACCCACGGTAAACTCGGCCTTGTGCCACATACATCGCACGTGTGGGGACTGTTAACTATAACAGTCGAATAGATCTGTTCGCACTGTGCTGCTGAACTCTCTGCCTTGAGCAGGGAGTAACCCGGACGAGGCTTTGCAGAAGGGCAAAGTTCCGCCCGGGAGGTGGGTAGACAGATCCTGAACCCGTTTATACAAGTTCTAAGGGAATATTTTTCGTCGAGCCTACAGGCTCGGAGAACCCACGGTAAACTCGGCCTTGTGCCACATACGTCCCTCGTGGTGGGGGCTGTTAAATATTAACAGTTGAATAGATTGAGCGCTAGTTCATTTGACTCTTCTGGTGTACTTACTGTTTAATATACGATATATCTAAAAGCTGGTTTTCTTTATTACTTAACCATTTACTTGGTCACAGCATTAATTAATCATAAAAGAACCAATCAGAGTTAAACAATTACGCGGGAGTCGAATGATTATTCAAGGTCATGAATATTCAAGAAATTTATTCAGTTATTTTGGAAAGACAAAACAGTAAAGAAAAAGTTGTGCTTTTTTTTTTACTGGGCACTCTCTATTTCCTGAATCGAACGCAATGGTAATTAAGTCTTGGCTCTCCGATTAATAATTCCGAGACATTATCGATTACACCACCCGTACATCCAAGCTTACAGCACTTGATATTCCCAAGCGGTCACCCATCTAAATACTGACCAGGCTCAATGTTGCTTAACTTCGGTGATCGTATGGGAATCGGTGATGCAACAGGAAGTAGATTGTGACATGAGTCATGCATGGCGCCAAACCGGTTCCGAAATATCTAAACTGACAAATGTAGACAACCGCTTTTGCAGATCAATATTTAAAAATGATTTCGAACCAATGTAGCCAGTAGGACTTAGTGAGGACCATCCTTCTTTGAATCTCGTACACTGGCGCTACAGAATCACAAACAAAGAACTCTGTTAAATGGCAGAAACCCCATCACTTTTGGGCTTTCTATAGCGGCAACAACTAAAATTGATATTACAGGGAATTCGAAGAAAAAATAATGTCATTATCAAGATGTTGACGTTCCACACAACTTTAAAAAAAAGGTTAGCAAGAAAGCCCCTCTTAATACTGGAAAGATCTATAGAAGTTATTGGACATGAGAAGTTTTAATAGATTTTATAAATTTTATCCCAAAGTAACACTGATTCCTCAGGAAACAGCTTATATCATTATTACTGTTATTAAGTATTATTATTATTATTATTATTATTATTATTATTATTTCTATTGTTTGCGTTGGCAGTTGCTTTTGAGGAATTTCAACGAAATTGTATTTATCTATAGTCTGCTTGGAGCTATTTTGGTTAAGTGGCGAGTGTGTAATGGATGGTGGTATCTAAGGGCGGCCTCATTGAAACGACTGATAATTCCAGTATGACATCGAACGAGGATAAAATTAAGAAAATAACTTTTTGAGACAAAAAAAAAAAAGAATTTTCTCAATAAAACTTCTCAAAAGTTCTTCAATTTTGCCGAACCTTGGACATTTCAATTTCTCTACATACTTCTTACGTCTTCGAGTGGCACTTTCCAGAATCCTGAACGAGTTGAAATCGACTCGGAGAAACGTAAAAAGAAAAAAAAAGTGTTTAAAAATTGGTTTTGTGTTTTTCAACTCATCCTGATTTGTAATTTCATAATCTGTTGAGATTTTTTTAAGATAAATAACGGGAAATTTTAATTTTTCCAACCTAATTATTTTCAGTTTTATCTATCAACTATATTCTTTATTTTAGCTGCTGCTGCATTTTGTTCTTCTTGTACTTCTCCTTCTCATTCTTCTTCTTATTATTATTATTATTATTATTAGTCTTCTTGTTCTTCATCTCTTTGTTCTTCTTGTTTTTCATCATCTTCTTCATCTTGTTGCTGTTCTTCTTCCTCTTCTTTTTTTCTTCTCTTCGTTGTTGTTCCTGATGTTGTTGTCCTTCTTGTTCATCTTGTTGCCCTTCTTCTTCTTCATCTTGTTCTTGTTCTTCATTTTTCTTTTTCTTCATCTTGTTTTTATTCTTTTTCTTCGTCTTCTTCTTCATCATAATCTTGTTCTTATTGTTTTCTTCATCCTACTTTTATACTTCTTCTTCTTCTTCTTCTTCTTTATAGTCTTCTTCTTCTTCTTGTTCTCTTCTTCATCTTGTTCTTTTCTTGTTTTCTTCATAATCTTCTTCTTCTTCTTGCTTCTTCTTCATCTTCTTCCTATTCGTCTTCATCTTGTTCGTATTATTCTGCTTTCCCTTCTTCAACTTTTTCTTATTCTTCATAATCTTTTTCTTCTTGTTGTTTTCTTCTTCTCCATCTTCATCTTCTTGCTTCTTCTTCTTCTTTGTCTTCTTCTCCTTGATAGTCTTGTCCTTTTTGTTGTTGTTTTCTTCTTCATTTTGTTTTTATCCTTCTTCATCTTATTCTTGTTCTTCTTCATCTTGTTCTTCTTCATAATCTTCTCCTGCTCCTTCTCCTTCTTCATCTTGTCTTTATTCTTGTTCGTCATCTTTTTCTTCTTCATAATCTTCTTCTTCTTCATCTTCTTCTTCTTCTTCTTCTTCATCTTGTCCTTATTCTTGTTCCTCATCTTCTTCTTCTTCATAATCTTCTTCTTCTTCATCATCTTGTCCTTATTCTTGTTTTTCATCTTCTTCTTCTTCTTCATAATCTTCTTTTTCATCTTCTTCTTCTTCATAATCTTGTTCTTCTTCATGTTTTCTTCTTCATGTTGTTGTTCTTGTTTTCTTCATAATCTTGTTGTTCTTTTAGTTTTCTTCTTCATCTTGTTCTTCTTGCTTCCTTCTAAACTAAACAAAAACTTTTGACCAGTACTCACATCTTTAAACAGGCTGGAAGAGAGTCAAGAAGGGCAAAACATGTAGAATACTTTACAAATTCGATTCTCCCAAGAAATCTCCTAAGCAAACTTCTCTCAGTTAAGCAAATTATTTTAAATAGTCAAAATTGGTCCAGGAAATACCTGAAAATTAACTTTTATAAAATTATATTCAAGGACAAACCCCTTGTGACACTCGATAGATTTGATTGATGTGACAAATGCAGATATACCTGGTGTCTAAAAGGAGGCCGCAAGAAGGCAGCAGTGATAATATAAGTTAAAACTGTCGACCAAACTGCACAAGGCATTGTTTGAATGGTACAAGTCACAGGCTCGCAGTTTCAAAATGAAATGTGTATTTATAGCACAACAATGGTCCTTTCCGTGTATTTAAGGTTACCTGTGAATATTTTGCGCGTAAAAGGTTTACAGGAGAGAAGATAATGGCATGGCCATCATCAAATCCCGCTGTGAATCCGATAGAAAATCTGTAGGCAACTGTGAAGATAAAATCATATGAAGGTGGCAAAAAATATGACAGCAAAGCAACAAAAATCACCATTTTGGAAATTGTACTTGCTGAAGTAAAAGAAAATTAACAAAATCCATGGATAACTGATTGCAGGCTGTTATTGAGAAGAAGGGTAATTATATTAAGATTTAAATACTTCAAAGACTTATCATGTTTGTTTTTTGTTCTATAATATGTGTTCATCAATTGTTGATGTTTTTATTACTGTATTGAAATGAAGTGATTTTCTGGTTCTGCATCGTAACTTCAGACTGTAGTTTTTATAATAAATCCAATAACTTTAATAAAACTTCGTTGAAACTACCGGAAAATTTATCTCAAGCTTTGATTCAGCGTTTAAATTAATTGCTTAAAATTTGACAAACATTGTTCAAAGCAGAGTCGTGTTATTGAGGTTTATGTGATTTGCATAATAACTTCAGACGGACTACTGATTGGTTCGTTGTTCTGGAGGAAATGTTTTTACGCCTATTAAGCCTCCATTTTCTCTCCCTTTTCTCTCTGCGCATTTCATTCTCTCTTCTTCCCTCCCTCTCTTTTTGTTCTATTTCTCTTTTACACACCCTCAATTATTCTCTCTCTTTCTCCCTCTCTCTCTTCATTGCTTATTTCAAATTATTTTTACATCTCTTTCTCATTCTCATTTTTTTTACGCTCTCTTTTCTCTCGCTTTCTTCTTTTCTTCTATTCTTTCTCCATTTCTTTTTTTCTACTCTCTTTTCTTTCTCTCTCTCTCTTTCTCTTTCTCCTTCTTGCTCACTCTCAGTTTCATTTTACTCTAACTCTCTTTTCTTTTCGCTTTGTCTCTATTCTCTTACAAAAACCCTAAGGGGTATTTTTTTTTTAAGTCAGTTTATTAAACTGTTCTCCTCCTGCCTCTCATCCTCCTATTCCTCTTTCTTTTATGTTTGTACCGCTCTTTCTCATTTTCCACGCTTTTCCTCTATCTCTTACTATCCCTCATATTCATACCGATGAGTGAAAGAGAAAAAGTGTGTAAGTGAACGATTCAGCCAGCGACACGCCGAAAATACCTAATATATCCGGTAAGTTATAGAATAGCTATTAACCCCCTCAATCGACCTAACTATGGTCGGATAAAAAAGAAAAGGGATGGATATAATAAGCCACAAGAGGAGATACTGAAAAGTTTTCTGCCCAACCAAGAAAAGATTAAAAAATATTCTAAAAATGCGAGTCGTGTATTTAAATAGCTTCGTCCGACCGAGATTTTCATATGGATGTCGTCCCTGGCATCAATATTGTTCAGAAATATATAAACTGTCAACTGTCTACGACCGTTTTCTATTTTGACTGGTTTGAAATGGCTTCGAATGAAAACTGTAAGTCCTAGAGAGGACCATATTTATTCGAACCTAGCGGACTGGGACTATAGTTTCGAAAACAAAGAACCCTAAGAAAGTACCAGAAATGGATTTTTACTGAACACGACTAAATAAATATTGCTAAACATGATTAATATCACTTGATGATTTTCAACACCTGCAACAACTAAAATACATAACAAAAGTAAGTTGAAGAGAAAATCTTTATCTATAAAAGGCAGGATGTGTGTGTGTGTGTGTGTGTGTGTGTGTGTGTGTGTGTGTGTGTGTGTGTGTGTGTGTGTAACGAATGCACGGCCGCAATTTTCGACGGATTTGAACCAAAATTTACATGCACATGCTCCAGGTTAGTGGGAAAGCCAAGGCCGACTTTGCATTTCCCAATTCCCATCGATAGTGGGAATAATCGATTTTTTTCATGCTTCTACGGCAGTTTTCATTTAGTTTGCGGCCATTTTCTACTGGCCAGAGTCAGAGCCTATAGATAGCTGCCACGAATAGGCAGGAAGATTCTATTGGCCAGCGTAAGAGCCAACAACTGACTGACACGAATGTTAACTAGCCTGCTAGCATGCAAAAAAATCGATAGCTGCATTCGTCACAAGTGGGAAAAATTTAAATCTGCATGCCACTTTACTCCAATTGGCCTATTCGCTTGCTTAAACTCAACGTTGATTCTGATTCCGTAGAACTGGGTTGGGTGTGAAAAAGTATTTGTTGTTAACATTCTTTTTTCATTCGGTTTTTCCAGTTACGAGTCCTTTTTTAAAGCTGATCGTTTTGTGTTCATTTTGTTTAGTTCTTTTTTCGTAACAGATTTAATGTTTAGTATAGAGCTTAGAAAAAGATTCGCAGTGTGAGATAGGCAAGAAGTAAGGCATGTAGCAACATCAGCACGGCAAAGGGCACTCCTTTAAAAGCAAGGAAGGGCAAAAATATTTTAAGTCAAATGATGGCGATTGCTGTATGAGTCGTACGATTTTTGAATCAAGCACGGGCAACGCCGGGCCATGCTGCTAGTTATAACATAAAAAGAAAATAGAAGAAAATAAGAGAGAGTGAGAGAGAATAGAAGAAAATAAGAAAGCGAGAAAGAGGGAGAGAGTGAGAGAGAATAGAAGAAAATAAGAAAGAGATGGTCATGTTCCACAGTACTTCAAACAAAAAGTTAGGTAGGAAACTTACAGCAATACTGGAAAAATCGATAACAGTATTTGTTATTGAGAAATCTATTTTCCTGGAAAACTATTTTAAGAGAATGTTTTTATAAATTTCAAATGACGGTGGCACTGGCTGCTAGAATACCGAAAGTTTCCTTATAAGGAAACAACTACTATTATTATCGAGTCGAGAAGTTTTCAGCATTTTTTTTTTTTTTTTTTTTTTTTTTTTGGGATATATTGTATCAATCTATTAGGTATAATAAAAAGAACAGGAGCAGAAAAAACACTATATCTTGTCTTCGTTCGAACTGTTGTATATTGCTAATGGGCTGAAATGATGCGACGAACACACACACATACACACACATATATATATATATATATATATATATATATATATAACATGATCGCTTAAGCGTATATCACGGAAGGCATATAACTGACTGGCTGATAACATTTAGATTATAAAAATGAACGAGCAACGAAAACTAAAAGGTGTAAGGGATAGAATAAGAAGATGAAGGGTGTTTCAGTAACATGCACCAATTTTAAATGTGAATTAAATTTAAGAGCATTATGATTTTTCTTTCTTTTTCTTTCAGGTTGAACAAGTCTTTGGCAATTTCAACCATGGAAAGATTAACAATTAAACAACGTACTAAAGTTATCGAAGCCTATTACGAGAATAAACGTTCGAACAGAAATTGAATGAGAATTTCCCAGGGTCACATCATCTTTCGAAATATCGAAGTCAGTTGGTCACCACAATCGTTCGACTTGACGACTTTAGATTTCTTCTTTTGCGGTCATCTCAAAAGTAAGGTCTATGCGAACAGCCTAAGACCAGTTCAACAGCTGAAGGATGAAATAATAAGGCATATTGGTGAAATCGAGGAGTAACTATGTAGAGACGTCGTCAAAAATTTTGACCATAAAGCAGAGGTGTGCGGCCGAAGTCTTGGCGCACATTTGGGCGATATTATTTTTCACACATAATTGCCATGACTTGAAAATGCAGTTCAATTGTTATTATTATTATTATTATTAGTATTATTATTTAAAACTTGCAGAGGGTCGTTTGTATTCGCCACTTAAAAAAGTGTGGTTGGTTCTGCACAAAGCCTTCACCAATATAATCAAATCATATGTCGGTTCCTAAGAACTGAGCTGCTTGACCCTCATACGTCGAATACGACAGGAGATTCCACCATATATATATATATATATATATATATATATATATATATATATATATATATATATATATATGGTGGATACTTCTATATATATATATATATATATATGTATATTTATATATATATGGTGGATTTTTCTGTATATATATATATATATATATATATATATATATATATATATATTGGGTGCGATGTGTGAATTGTCGACATTTTATATTTTAATTTCGCGCATGTAGGGTCAGTTGGGCAACGTCTTTGAGTAAAAAGTGTATCATGACGTAACTCACTTCGCCAGAAATTTGAAAATTCGCAATCGAAGCCCCAATACGAATATTTCAGAGTGTGTGGGTGTCAATCTGAGGAGAGTGCAAAGGATTCCAAATTTCTGGCAGAAGAATTGCGTCATGGAGCTCTTTTCTCACCAATACTACCCTACTATACTGTGCATTCGAAAAAAAAAAAAAAAAAAACAACGCGCATGCGCTAAATTAAAAATATAAAATTGTGATGATCTCACTCTGTGCGTGTATGGGGAGGGTACATAGTGTCCCAAAAAGTGTACTTACTCTTTAAATAACAATAAATGAAGTGTTTATTGACATGCAAAAAAAGTTTAATGGTTAAAATTAAGAAATATTACTGTTTATTGACTTACATAGAAAAACGGTTTAAATTAAATATTAAATGAAATTAAATGCATGGCTTCAAAGAAAGTTTTGAATTTATAGGAAAACAAAAAGGAAGTGCATTTTTGGCACACGCTGTGTAGAAATTTACACAAGAAAATGATTTCTGAATTTTACAATGAAAATGATTTTCTTAAGATTTGAGCGACATTGAATTTTTGAATTTCTTTAAGGTTTACAACGTGTTTGGACTATATTTTAACATTTCCTTTCTTTATCAAACCGTGTGCTTCTGCCACTATTGAGCTAATAGTAACTTTCATGCCTCACATATTATTATCTTTATAAAAAAAACATTTTTATATATAACTTCAAGATATACATCCTTTTGAAATATTAGTATTGTCAAGCACTGATTTTCCTCTTTTTTTCTTTTTTTTTAAATCGCGCTCTTTTTTAACTACTAATATTATTATTATTATTATTATTATTATTAATAATAATAATAATAATAATAATAATAATAATAATAATAACATTACAAAACACACAGACAGAACACTCAAAAGTATATCCCTCAGAAATCGTGATCAGAGACCTCAAAGACAAAATGTGCCTCATTATTGATATGGCAGTCCATGCAGGCTGCAATGTATCTTTGAAGATCTTCATAAAAACTATGAAAATACAAAGAACTTGAAATCGAAATCTCAAAAATGTGGCACATGAGGGCATCATTAATTTCACTTGTAGTTGGAGCCCTCGGATTGATTGAAAAAGGGTCCGATAGACTCATTGAAGGGATTCCTGGTAGCCCATGCCTTAAAGAAATACAACAAATTGTACTCACAAATAGAGCCCCCAACTTTAAAAGGGCTTTATCTATGCAAAATGTCTGTGATCTATTTTTTTGCTATTTTTTCTCGAAATATGCTCAGTGAAAATGTCATAAAGTCATTTCTGACCTTAGCTCTCTGGTTGGAACCCAGAAAGAAATGAGTATACAACAGAAGTCAAAGGAATAATAATAATAATAATAATAATAATAATAATAATAATAATAATTGTATGAGTAGTTTATCTTAATTTTGTTTATCCTTTCTTCTCCTTTTCTTTTTTCTCCCTCTTTTCTCGCACTTGTATCCATCAGTTTTTTTCTCCTTTTCTTTGATTAATCAAATCATCGATCTCAAATATTTGTATCGCTAATTATGTTTTTTCCTTTCTTTGTATTCCTCTATTATTTGTTTTTTTCTCTTTTTTGTCTTTTTCTTTTTTCCTTTTTCATTTTCTAACCAATGTTTAATACTTACCTCCCCATTCCACATTTTTTCTTTGAAGATGCGTGAAGAATACTTACGACATTTTATATCATTTCGTATTTTTATTGTTTTTCTTCTTTTTTTGTCATCATTCCAATGACAGTAAGCAACGAATATAAATAAAAGTAAGCGTTTAGCGAAGTTTATTAAATATATTTTCAAACATTAAAAATATTCCTTCTAGTCATCAGCGCTAAGGCATCACTTTCAACGTCACTTTTAAAGAAACTTATTTTGAATATTTTTTTGATATTGTATTCAGTATTGAGATTTCTTTTTTAAAATGATGCTGCTTATATTTTAGTATGCTAGCATCGTTATATTTTACATTATTTTTATTCACTCATATCTAATTTCATGAATATCCATATATTAAGATGATGCAAAATTACCCAGCGCCACTTTAAGTAAAATTTCTCAAGTCCAGTATCTGTTATCACTCTTTCCAGTATCGATGGTAACTTTCTTTTCGGCTGTAATTCATAAAATCTTTTCCTTCAAACATTTCTTCAGAAAAATAAGTTTCTCAAGTCCAGTAGATGTTATTGCTCTTTCCAGTATTGAGGGAAACTTTCTTTTAGGTTGTAATTCATGAAATCTTTCTTATTAAAACAATTCTTCCGGAAAATAGGTTTCTCAAGTCCAGTAGCTGTTATCGCTCTTTCCAGTATTGATGGGACTTTCCTTCTTATGGAAGTTTATTCCGATTTCTTGCTTTACAGACAATTTTAATCTTTGAAGATTTAAATGCAATGTCAATCGTTATCTTCGTTTTTTTTTTTTTATTCCTGTTCTTTTAACAATCTCTCTCCTTAATATTGTTTTCTTTTTCTTATCTTCTCACTCTCAGTAACTCCTTGCGTCTTAGTAGCTTTATTGCCTTGCTTGGGGTAAAATGATTAAAAAAATTTTCCCTCCGTATTCTTCACCTACATGCACACTTGAGACTACACCTGTTTTTTTTCTCCTCTTGTTTTAGTTCTCGTAACTAGGCCTTTGCGTTTCATGAATCTATATAACTCCAAAATGTATGGCGAGTGAAATATTGTAAATTAATATCACCTTTGCTTCAAAGATTATCAGATTTGTAGAGACAGACAGTCCCTGTCCTCTCTGATCTATTCAACATATTCATCAATTCGAGATTTTTTCATTTTACTTATTTCGTAGAAAATGCGTTTATCACTTTTATTTCGGTGTATAAGACGCAAGCAGATTTTGATATTTAATTTTTGAGCCAAAATATTCGTCTTACACACCAGAAAAAAAAGGTATTATTATTTCGTTGGATTTCTACTGTATGCTCATTTCCTTCCTGGTCCCAAGCAGTGACCCCTGGGGACAGAAATACTATCATGAGATTTTCCATTGATTATTTTTCTCAGAAAAAAACCTAAGATCACCCACATTTTACATAGAAAGCCCTTAGTACTGTGTGAGCTCTATTTGTGAGTACATTTTTTTTTTGTATTTCTTTAAGACATGTACTACAAGGGATCACTTCAATGAGTCTATCAGAACCTTTTCCAATCAAGCCGAGAACTTCAACTACCATTGGAATTATTGATTTTCTCATGTGCCACATTTTTGATATTTACACTTGAGATATTTATCGCAGAATCTGCATTTCTTTTTAACATAATTTTTTAGTATGTGTTCATGGTAATATCTAGTTAGCAAGTATTGGTCCTGTGCAGCAAGAATTCGGTTTCAAATTTTAAATTTGCACGACGTAACCCTTGATGGGTTTAGACTTTGTTATTCATCAGCTTGTTTGGCACGAGCAGAGTATTGCCTTATCTTGCCATCGTTTCTACATTTGGCCAATTGTATTTGTTTTTTGCTTTCTTTTATAATTCTTTGCCGTTATTATTTTTGAATTGCCCTTCTTCATCCATTTGAAATTCCATTTTGAATTTGTTAGCTTCCTTTATTACCGAATAAATTTTCTTATTTCTTTCATATTCCTGACACGTATCATCATTCAGTTTTCTGTAGTCTGAAGACCGATTTTTTTTTAGTTTTGTAAGACTGTTCTACTTGTTCCAATTCACTGACTCCTTTGTGTCAGGACACATACAGACGATCAGCACCAGCCTTAGAATCATCCATGTTGTGGCAAGTGATAAGCTTTCTCGTTTTGACATCCATTCGCTTAATGTCAGCTAAGGTCCAATTAATGACGTTGAAACTGTATTGCATCACTGGGACTGTTAACATGTTTACGGCAGATATTCCGTTTTGCGAATTCAATTCGGTATTTAACACCAGGCGCATACGCCTGTAGTGTTCTTTTCTTACTGACTCTTAGGTATTTCTAGGCTACTTCTTGTTCCAGCTCCCTAATTTTTTTTTTAACTGAGACTTATTGAGTGTGTTTCTCCAATTCTCCCTTTCATGAATGTTACTTTTGTACATTTATCTCATTCGAAATCCATACCGATGTCATCACAGAAACAATTCACAGCATGAAAGATACCCAACAACTCATTGTCGTCTTTATCAAAGAGTTTGACATCATCTATGTTAAATAGATGATTAAACACGTTCTTGCTTACTTGTTCTTGCTTACTTCTTCTTGCCATAGTTATTACTGCTTAGTTGATGCGAAAGGAGTATTAAGGACAGACAGAACAGAAGCTGGCGACAGGGAGTTTCCTTGAAAGATTCCTCGTCGGATATTCAAGCAATTGGGAGTGGCGGTACCTTTGGTTGTATTTAGGTATAATTTGGTTTTCCAGTTTCATGAAAATTTACTATCACCGAGAAGACTTTATATTTCCAAAGCCTTAAGGATCCAAGAGTGTGGCAAACTATTAAATGTTTTAAGGTAATAACTGATAACTGACATCCATTAGACATGGCACGTGGAACTAGAACAGTCTACCCCAGTGAGCGAAATAAAGGGTTCAATTCGACATTCCAACCACCTGAAGAAGGCCGGAGTGTACAACGGTCGAGACCTTGTAATAAATAAGGCGACAAAGATGAGAACAATAGTCCGAATAATTTAAATAATGTAAAAGAAGAGTACTTTGTCATTTCCAGGGTGGGGGGTCATTTTCGGGATTTTGGTACAGTTATTATTATTATTAGTAGTATTATTATTATTATTAAATGTAAATGTTTCAATATACCGTGTAAATTAAGTTAAGTGTCAAATCAAAACAAGGGTAACAGACAGACAACACTTTCTTCAAAGTATAAGCAGTTCTAAAAAGAACCGAAATTTGGGATAACTACAAGTTGGTATGGTATACCCAGTTGGTCAACAAAGTCAACCAGTTTTAATCGGATTGATCCGAATGCGCCAAACACTACTGGAATCACCTTGCCACTCATTTCCTGCATTCCAAACATTCATGCCATTTCAACTTTCAAATCAAATCAGTTTGTCATTTTCTCAATCATCCTGTTTGATATATTTGTACCATTTGGTCTGGAAACATTAATAATATGACAGTTCTTGGCGCCTTTATCTAACACAATAATATCCGAACGGCGATGGTGTATCCCACTGTCTGTCTGTCTGTCTATTATTATTATTATTATTATTATTATTATTATTATTATTATTATTATTATTCAGTTGTGCTTAAGATAGAATACTTCATGGACATCATTCGCAAACCTAATAGGAAATACTTCTTACTTCTTCCTATATGCCGTATCCCTTCAAGAAGTGAATGAATATGGCTCTCCACAACTTCCTATAACTTGTAAGTCTTAGCAATATATGTTTTTTCCACTCTTTCTACCTACTGATCCTCCATTCATTTACACAAGTTTGTTAAATATGTTACTCTCTATTTCCCTTTGTCTCTCTTACCTCAAATATGCAGGGGTCCCACAAGGCTCCCTTCCTCGGCCCTAACCCATCTTTCTGCTTCATATTAACGATCTGTCTAAGAGCAATCTCAGATCGTTATTAAATATCTATACAGATGATACCCCACATTGTATGGGTACACCTTCAAAATCAAGATGACTAAAGGGTGGCAGCCGCCTTCACATCTGGCCTAGTTCTAACTGAGCTATGGGAAAAACTGGCTTGTACCTGTCAGTGCTTCAAGAACAAAGCTAGTAATTTTTCATCATTACCTTGAAAACCTTGAATTCTCCCCAGACACGACGAACGGCTGCATTTTTGAATGAGAGTCTTTTGAGACCCAGCTCCGTTCCAGACCTCATGTGTAACATATATATATATATATATATATATATATATATATATATATATATATATATATATATATATATATATATATATATATATATATGGACCATCGCTACAGATGCTGGAAAAATAGTCAGCTCCTTATGGCAGTTTATGCCTTCATTTCCACCTAAGACCATCCATGACGAATCCCTCTCATATTCCTCGCAATCCATTAATAAAAAGGAAGTTCTATTCGGACACCTTATTTCGAAGGGCCGCCATTTTCTAGAATAGATGCCAAAGTTCAAGTCTGAGGTATTCTAATAATCTGCATTCAGTAAGCGTCGACTTTTAGAGTTTAATATGAGTGAGTATCGAATTTTCCAGGCAACCTTTCCTCATTCTGCGTAACAGACATATCAAATGTCTTTTTTTTTATTCCAGTGTCATTTTTCACAATTTACATTATTCAGACTATTGTCCTCATCTTTGTTGCCATATTTATCACAACGTTTCGACCAGTGGTTGGAATGTCGAACTGAAACCTTTATTTCGTAGACTGTTCTAGTTCCACTTCTAATGGAATGTCAGTTATCATTTATCTCCTGTTAATTCTCCTCTCCAAGTTCTCCACTGCCTTAACCAGATATTGAACTCACAAATGCCTTTATCTGCTAAGGATTAATAACATCTGTGTATGAATTTCTGGTACTTATAAACTTAATGTCTTCAGCAACCATTTTTACCAGTGCTCATATTGTAATTTTTGCTGTTATCATTACATTATTTTTTACCAGAGCTCATATTGTAATTTTCGTTGTTATTATTGCTTTTCTCTGGCATTTCTTAATACTGGTTTCTATATTGTATTCATTTCTATGATTGGTTGGCTCGGGAGATTTTTGTGGTCTAGCAAATGTGCTGATTCCTTAAGCTTACGAATTTTCCAATGATGTTCTTTGTCTATGATTTCAACCTGATCCCACAGAGGGCTGTGATCTTCCTTTTCTCTCCATATGTGGTCAGCCACGGCTGATTTTTCCACTTGCCCTTGTGTTACAGCTTTTTGGTGTTTTTGAAGACTTGCCTTAAGGAGGCGACCTGTCTCCCCTTTATATTTCGTTCCGCAGCTGGTATATATAATCCTTCTTTAGAACTGCATCTCAGTTTCTTCAAATTTCCGGCCATTACGAGGGATTCTTTTTTTATATCACCAGTTTGTTGTTGTTGTTGGTGGTGGGTTTTTTTTTTCTTTTCAACAAACAAAATAATGTAGATTATCATTTATGGCTAAAATTATATTTTTGCGTAGTGGGAGGGGGGTTATCATTATACAGAAGGAGATATTCGAAAAAAATCTTTTGTTGGGACTTTTCACCACGCATCAGTAAAAATTCCTTGTACTACATGCGGAAAAAAAGTCACCCTCCGAAAAAAAAATCAATCATTGTTTTAATCCATTAATTTTTTTTTTTCTTTTTAAATCAGGAAAAATATCCATATTGAAAGAAACGTTCTGAGGATTATTATGACACCATCTTGTCGGCTCAAGCTTCCACAATGAAAATTTTAGGAAGCCATGACATTTTTAAAACCGAAGCCATTTGCAATGGACGCTTGCTATCGTCTGCCAACAAAAACGCTTTTGTCCCGTAACGGTAACGTCAGGAAAAAAAAAAAATTCATGGCAACCCTATTCAAAGATTTTGTCATGAAGTAACAATATCGAGATTAAGTGACGGAAATCTTTTGTGAGAAGCACACGACCACCCGAGTCAATGATAAAGTGTCTGGGAAGAAAGTCGGCTAGAGCCTTCGTATACCGTATATATATATATATATATATATATATATATATATATATATATATATATATATATATATATATATATATGACTGAAATTGATAAGACATAGATAGATAGATAGATAGATAGATAGATAGATAGATAGATAGATAGATAGATAGATAGATAGATATGAACAGACTTTCATAGATAGAGTTTTCAACCGATCTCACTCAAACGACACACTAATAGCGTATGCTTCAGTAATGGTCAAGACCAACTTTATTTTTTCTGCCCCCACCCATGCGTATAAAGAAAAACCAGTTTAGAAAACCAGTTTTTTGACCATAACTCCCTGATTTGTCAAGCAATTTCCTCCAAATTTTACATGATCATTACTTATGACACAACAATCGTTTTGATTAAATCTTTTAGGGTCATTCGCGTTAATCACGAAAAATCCCCGTATAGCTGCGTAAAATTCGGGGCGGTTGCCATTAACTTCCGTAGATTCCAACTGATTCGCTCCAGAGTTTGCACGAACATTGCTTATGCTTCAAGAAATGTTTCGAACTAATTTTATATCAAGTTAATTCGCTTTAAATTTACTATTTATTTGATTAAACTGATTTAACTTCCACTCTTTAATTAAACTGATTAAACCCTGCACATGGTGTAATAGCACGGGATGAATTTCGAGCATGACATTTGACATTATATATATATATATATATATATATATATATATATATATATATATATATATTATATATATATATATATATATATATTAATTTAAAGAAAAACAGACCACTTTAAGGCACCGTTAGTTATAATCTATTTCACCAGAGAATTTTATTTTTCTCTGGACCTTCAGACTTCACTTTTAAAGGTGAAATGAAAATGAATTTAAAATTTACACTTTTGAAGTGCAGTATTAAGCTTATATAAGGTGACACAGAGGGTGGTGAAGAATGGTGTGAGAGACATGGTCGAGTTTAGAGAGGAAAGGGAGAGTTTTAAAATTTATTTTTATTTTTATTTCAATACTCAATATTGAGTAGGAGGGGGTAAGTATCATACATTGACCTATTAAATCGGTCAACTCAACGGAAACGATATAGGAAAAAGGAAAGAAGAAGAAAAAGAGAAAAAAGGAGGAAAAGAAAAAAGTGGGAAGTAAAGGGATAAGAGAGGGATAAAGATACATAGGATTTTTGGAGGAAGGAGAGGGGTGGGATTATTCGCTCTGACTTAACATTGAGCTCCCAGGATTTCATCCTCCTTGGGATTATCCATACGGATTACCAAGATTTTCGTTACTTAACTATATATATATATATATATATATATATATATATATATATATATATATAAATATAATATATATATATATATATATATATATATATATATATATATATATATATATATATATATATATAAATATATATAAGGGTTATGAATTTGATTGATTTTCTGTATCATAATTCGATGAAAGTTTATTAAAAAATAATGACGAACGGTTTAATTCACTTTATTTTTTTTAATTCACCACACAACACGGAATTTCTAGAATCGTATATAAGTACAATAGTATTATGAATCTTCTAGAACGTTATGGAACCTTCTGGAACTTGATTTTGTTTATTTGTAAGTTTGTATGTCATTCTATAGCTATAAACTGTTATATACGTTAAAAATATATAAGTAATATCCAATTACATCATTCGAAAATTGAAAGATAAAGCTTCTGAAATATTTTGAATTTTTACCCTTATTGTGATAATGTGATATATGAAGTGACCTTTTTCAATAACTAAAACAAATTAATGCCTTTTTTTATTATTTTTGAACTGCTAACGGGGCCATACATTTACAAAAATGTCATAACCATAATATATTAGAATTTTTCGGCAACTGACCCGTGTTGAAATCATCACAGAATTTAGTATTACTGATGTTATCGCTACTAGCTCTACATTTCGTTCAATTTCACCAACAAATCGATGAAACTTAAATAAGCTGATTTCTTTCGAAAAATACTTTAACAAAACGCTTACTTCTTGGTTTAATAATTTCTTTAATTTATTTTATTTGATAGGATTTCATGGTAAACAATATTTTTTAAGATTTTTTTTTTTCTTTTTCCTTTTTAAATGCAAAGAATATTTTCTTGGGATTTCTTACTCTTGAGCTTGGAATATACAACTGGCGTAAATATTTCTGGAGCCAAATCCCAACTATTTGAAGCGTTTGACCTTGTGATTTGTTTATAGTTCTCGCAAACGCGGGGCGAACTGGAAACTGGATTCTTGTATATATAAAATCTTAAAGAAAAGATATGCAAAAAACAATATTGCATTTTTATTAAATGAGTATTTTTTTTTAATCATTAAATTGCTTTTAAAATAGTCGGATTATTTTGTATGTTTCATAATACCTCATCTCAGAAATATAAATAGATAGTGTTCTTTTTGTTTCCATTTTCTATAAAACTTCCTCGTTACTCACATACTCTGTCCATAGTTTTCTCAATATCATTCTTTTGAACTGCATTTCAGTTCGTTCAAATTTCCGAAAGCAATAATTAAAATTTCTTTTACTAACCTACGCACCCTAGTAAAATCAACTGTACTTTGTGCCCACTTACCTGCTTGCAATTCTCCCCAAATTCTGGTTTCGATCGGTCAATGTATGGCTATTTTAGAAGGTGTGACGGACAGATAGACGAAACGAAGACACAGAATTTTATATATAAATCGATAATTTTTTTTCTCCATCATCGACAAGGCGTACACACCATACAAATTGGCTATTCCATGATGATTCTAGATTGCTAAAAGTAGGCTTTATTTAAAGAAACAAGTTAGATAAAATCTGACAGCCTTGAGGATATAAAAATAAAAACTGTATAATTAGTAACATGAATATAAGTAAAACCTTCATTATTTATAGTCGTTCGCGTCTCGACCGACTGTTCGGTTGAACTCTCTTCCTTCGGCCGGGGAGGAACCCGAACGAGGCTACGCCGAAGGGCGGATTCTCTTTCGGGGAGGTAAACCGACTTTGAACCCGTTCATACCGGTTCAATGGGCATATTTTTGGCCGAGCCCACGGGCTCGGAGATCCCACGTTAAAAAACCGGCCTTGTGCCACATGATGCCCACGTGGAGGGGGTGATTGAATATCGTCAGTTAGTAATTCAAGTCGAGTCAGTAGTTTAAGTGAAGTCAGTAGTTCAAGTCGAGTCAAGAGTCGAGTCAGAGGCAGTCCGAAACAGAGTCGCGTTCAGACAATTACTGCAAGACATTGGAATAGTGATACTGGTCGATACTACATTGTTATCTCTCTACTAAACCTGATTGTTCATACTAACACTTCTACTACTCTGTATATATTCCTGTTTTTAATATATCTGTGTTATTCCATACCTGTGTTCGAGTTCTTCTTTATTGGTTCTACCTTGGACTATCACTGTGGTGCAAAGAAATTCGGACCATAACAAAACTTAAAAATGAAATCAATGTAAATCTTTGGCTAACGAAAGGAATTCTATTATAAAGTTCGAATAATGCTCGTAGTTCTGGTTAATAATACTGTAAGGAAACTCTGAAAGAAAAAGTTTGAACAGTTTTGATCACATGAAAGACATGGATTAATTATACAGTAATAGAGAATACTGTAGTTCAGTACGGCAATGATATACGTTTCGACCCACTATTACGTCGACTGTTCCTATGACAAGACGTTTGACTCGTAACGGATAGATGAGTCCATGTTCAACAGTGTAGAGAAGGTCGGTCGTTAACTCAACAAATACAATTCCTGAAACATGTACCATATATATTGTTGTGGACCCGGAAGAGGTCCGAAAGAAAACTCGAACTCAGCAATTCAGTGAAAAACGTATTATTAACAAAAAGAACGAATACAGAAATCTTGCACGTCCGTCTGACTGCTAAGTACAGTAGTCAACTCGTCTTCCTATCTACAGTCCTCTTGCGAGGCATAATATAGTCATAAGACGAGTCTATTTTGTTCATGAAGGTAGGTCCCCATAAAATATATAATATAATAAACACACATAATATGTGAATGTAATGGATTCGACTGGAATTCGAACTCGGTTCTCTGATTCCTCAATCCGAGCCGCAAATCCGCTACTCCGCCGTGATAATAGCCCTAGCGCAGTTATTAATCCTCTTCTCCCGCTAGCTATGGGTAACTAGCAGAACACTGGGTTCTATAGCCTTGGATGGCACTGGTCTACGAGAAGGACGACTCTTAATTCAAAATCTGCGGAGGGTCGTCTGGGGACCTTGTGGCAAGTAGTGCACCAGGTCTCTGTATTCTCTGCCAGGTCTCTTCATAGTGCGGTTGGTTCTGTACAAAGCCTTCGCCACTAGAATCAAATCATATGTGCTGGTGTCTGGGCTGTTGGTTCCTAGGAAATGAGCTGCTTAAACCCCATATGTCGAATACAATGGTGAGAGTCCACCATATATGATATAATACACATTAACTGTCAGGAGGGGAAATATATGATCAATGTAAAAGAACAGAGCTAAGATATATATATATATATATATATATATATATATATATATATATATATATATATATATATATATATATAAAGAGCATTATATCATTTTTACTTACCGTACGATACTACTGAAAGTTTCATTCGCGACACAATCATCAGTTATAAACATATATATATATATATATATATATATATATATATATATGCTTCTGCAAAATTTATTTCGGTTGAGCACTCTGGGGAGGAAGTGTGGGTTTGTAAACAGTGGCTCTTACGCTTAATAATGCTTGACTCTTTGTAAAGCGAATCGAGTTCTCTCAGTCAATGTGTGTTTATCTAAAAAATTAAATAAGCTTAAATTCACCTTCGTCCTTGCCGACGTCGATTCAGTTGGGTTTCGATCCTAGCTGCAGGCATCCGGACGCCTAGTTACACTGATGAGCTGTGCTACAGCGAAACAATCTGTCTGTGGATGACTATATATATATTTATGGTTATATATTTTATTTCCCCCTGTTCGGATGTTTCTAGTTCTTTCTTTATTCTCTTTTATTTTTTTTTTTCAATTTTTTTTCCTCGGGTACCAATTTGTTTTGATAGACTTACAAGTTGTGCCATCCGAGATTTTTTTTCCAACCGAGTATTACTAGTAGCATAATAAGAAAAAATATATATATGTGTGTGTGTGTGAGAGAGTGTGTGTGTGTGAGCGAGAGAGAGAAAGAGAGAAAGAGAGAGAGAGTTTATTTTTCTAGAAGAAATCTCATCTCTAGTGCAACAAATTTGGCGGCATATATATGGCCGCTGTATCATAATCTATAAACGGTGTATTAGTTTGTGTAAGGCTGTAGTATTTCGCCTTCACACAACTGTCACTCCACTCGCATGTGGTATTTATCTGTACATTGAGAGAACATGACTTCTTGCTTTTGTTTTTTTGTTTTTTTTGTTTTTTTTTCCTTTGTTTATTTATTTCCTTTCATTTGTAATGCATTTATTTATCGACTGTGTAGCCATGTCTTCCAGTAAGTGTTCAGTATCCACAGTTCAACAGTTTCACTCGAGAATCGACTTTACTACTGGAAATATTATTACTTTTTATTGTTTTATCACATCGAACTTTTTGTTTAACATAAAAAGCACTCGCTAAAGGTCGCAGGTGACTGGTTTGTCTTTTTTTTTTTTTAATTTTATTTCACTTTCTTTTTTTACATTTTGAAGCATTTCTACTTTATTTTAATTTCACAATGGCGATAGGATATAACTTTGCGTGATTCTACAGGAATCTACTGTTTATTTATTTTATTTTTAAAACCAATCTATATATATATATATATATATATGTAGGCCTGTGTGTACGATTGGTTGCATTGTAGATCGAATTTCTTAAAGAATCGCATCAAGTAACTTTTAATGTTCTCCAATCCTCAATGAAAAATGCCATTCGACGCCCAACGCAACGTGTAAAAATAGATGAAGCAATAAAGACCGACACGAAACTACACAGAAATCTCGTAGATACAGATGCAAACAGGCACATATGGTTTTATGCGCCGTACCATGGCTAGGTAAATACCCACTTGGAAAACCTGTAGTGAACGGTTTTCACTCTGCGAAGACCAGACGTCAAATAAAAGTTTTTGGGTTTTTTTTTTTAAGTAGTTTTTACAAACACATAGGACTAGTAAGAGTAAGTCCGAATAGATAATAAAAATACTGATAGACGATTATCGTAAATCTCTCTCTCTCTCTCTCTCTCTCTCTCTCTCTCTCTCGCTATCAGTAGTGAAACCTGCCTTAGTACCGATCAATGGTGCCTTGGGGTTAACAGACGCCCTTTACGCAGTACAGGTCACCCTATTCGTACAAAATCGTCCACCGTGTAGCGAACTAAGCCATCAGCTACGATCATAAGGATTCTAGAATCTTCCCCACTATATGGGGTCAACATTTTTCTCCTACTGTAAGGCCCTACAGTCATATAACATTGAAACGTACGATCACCTACATTAAGCAACATCAAACCTTTTAATTAACTATATGAGTGACCGCTTTCCAACTTTGATGTGCGGGTGGTGCAATGGATAAGAGTCGGAATTGAAAATTGGATAGCCGAGTTCCAGTTGGGTTCGTTATATTCACTTACGCGCAAATACCCTTGGGAAATGTACAAACCCACTTTTCATCCCCACTATGGGCTAATTAGGACTTTTATCTCTAAATCATTATCATCTCCAAAAAATTCTGACAACCTAAAAATATTTTCTGATTTAAAAAAAAAAAACTGCAAAAGGTTCATAAACCGTAAATAACAAATCAATCACTTCATTGCACTGTCTGGCCATTTTCGTACATTACAATCTCTCATATGTGACATTACATTTTATTCAACTCTTAGCTTCGTCAGTTATCGTCGACCAGTGGGTGTGTCTCCGGGCTCCTCTCCGAACGTGGACCTTACATTCTCATCGTGGTATCAGAGACACTCTATTTTTCTCGTTAGTGACTGTTTATATTATATATTTATCTCTCATAAAGTTTTTCCACTCGTGCACATCCTAGGCGATGTTGGGTCGATCACGTGTTTACATGTCGGTGTCAGCCACTAACATTGAGTGAAGTGCAGATCTCTCCCATCCTGCTAGTAGGTTATCTCTTAGGTGAACTTGCTCATGCACCTGATTTCTTTGATGGCTTGTAGTGGCATCATCTAAGTAACATGCTACAGTACCCTTTACCATTTACCCGCACGTCACACTAAGCATAAAATGACCATAACAACCGGTGATTCAATATTTATATTTTATTCAATATTATATTCAACATTTATATTTTATTCAATATTATATTCAACATTTATATTTTATTCAATATTATATTCAACATTTAAATTTTATCAAACATCAAAATTCAACAGGAATCAATTACTACAAAGAGGTGACACAAACGGAACTAACGTTTTCCGCTGACATGAAGCGGAAAGTTTATATTGGATCAATTGCTAGTCCTGCTGCTAGGACAGTTGGTCCACTGTGTCGTGCTAGACAGTTTTTCCCGCCATAATATATCTTACACATTTATAAGTCTACCATTCTTCTATGCTTTGAATATTACTGTTACATCTGGTCTGGTGCTTCTGCTATGTATCTACAGATACTTGATAAAATCCAAAGAAGAATCTGCAATGTTATTGGTTCTGACATGGCATCACCACTTCAATCTATTTCACACCACTGTAGCGTATCTTCCCAGATACTTTTCTATAAATATTTTCATGGTAATTGTTCTTATGAGCTTTCCTCTTTGGTATCTAGACTTTAAAAATTTAAGCGTACTACTAGATTGGCGGTTCGGTCTCATCATTTCACAATGGCTAGATGTAACCGTAAGTTCTATTCTAATAGTTTCTTCTCTTGTGTTGCCCCCTCGTTCTGGGGAGCTCTTGGGCGACGGTGTCAATTCGATAATAAATTTTCATTTTTTTTCTCTCGCGGCCGGTGATCGCTAGTCGTTTTGAGTCCAGAGATAAATGAATTTCAACATTGGGAATTTTAACTTAACTATTTTATTGACGTTCATATCGACATGTTCTATCTCATTGGGGAGCCGTTTCAGACACGAAAGAAAACACGTATACACTATTTGACGGTTTAGAAACAACTCACTGAAAAACGTTTCCCTATCTATCTCCTTTCCCACGCTAGATCAGCCAATCAAAATCTTCCTTATTTTGTCTTCCATTTGCCCTCGAAGGTCAATCTCAGGAAGTCCGAGCAGAGATACAATTCCCCTTAAAAATAAGTCTGCTAATCTATTATTTGACACTTGCACTTCCCGCTTGTGGAACTCTCTCCCGACCTATTGCTTTCCAATCAACTGTGATCTTCAAAGAATTAAACGCAACATCAACCGTTATCTTGTGTCTTCTTAACACCTATTCTTTTATTGTTTTTCTCCTTACTAATGTTTTTTTTTTCTCATATCCTCTCACGCTCAATAACCTGTTGTATCTTAGTGGTTTTATTGCCTTACTTGGAGTGACATTATTTTAGAAAAAAAATACAGTGAAGCAACGACAATCAAAATTTAGCGTGAACTCATTTATATAATTATTATCGGAATTTTTGAAAAGAATTATCATTATTGTAAGTTCTAAATCGGTGTGCGTATCGTAGTTACTATATTCACAACGTTTTGTAGACATTTTTTGTTCTATTTTCCATACTTAACAAACATTTTGTACTCATCTTGGTTGTAACATTCTCAATACTTAGACTGTTCTATTGTCTAGCCTTACTTTATTATTCATGTTTGAATTTCAAAGATGAAGAGTTATCATTTTTATGTTGTTGAGACAGATTTTTACCTTACTTAAAAATAATAATTTGCAGAAAACAGTACTTATTTTTTCTTCTTCAATATTAGAATCGGTCAAATAAAATAAACCAACTTTGAAAGATATTTTTACAGCCAAACGCGATCTGTTTTAATGAAGTTACTAAAAGATAAATTCTTTTAATTCCAACTGACAAACGAACGTTTTGGGTAATTCAGTATTCTTTGTGAGCTTCAGACCGCCGTGTAGTGGCTTTCCTGTATTATTTCTATAAATATTTTCATGGTAATTGTTCTAATGAGCTTTCTTCCTTGATTCCTCAACCGCATGAATTTAAGTTTCATACCTGATTGCCTTTTAGGTCCCACGTTTCAAAGTTGATTTATAACCGTAAGTTCTGTTCTTCTAATAGGACCTTTTTCCGCACTCCTCGTCCGTGGAACTTTCTTCTGGTCTCTTACTTCCATGCCACCAAGAATCTTCAAAAAATTAAATGCAACGTCTATCACCATCTTCTGTCTTTCTTACTTCCGTTCTTTTATTGTCCTTTATCCTCACTGTCGTCTTCTCATTCTCTTTCACTTTCTTATTAAATAAAATATATACGCTTTGCCCATATTTTTCTTTAATAAGATTTCAGGAATATTCAAGCCGGTAGGCGAAAATAAATACCAGCCAGTTATGTGCCATGCGCGATACACGCTTAGACGATCATGTATCTTTCAATAGATAAATGACGAGGCAGATTGTTTTCCTGTAGTAGGTTGCCATTTCTTTCTGCGGTAGACTAGTTGCCATCCAAGGCTATAGAACCCGGCTTGTCCTGCTTTTAAGGATGAGAAGAGGATTCCTACCTTCCCCGAAGGTATTAGCACGTAAGTGAATGTGATGGATTCGACTGGAATTCGAACTCGGCTCTCAGATTCCTCAATCCGAGCCACTATCCATTACTCCACCGTTACTAAATAAGTAAACTAGTAATTAAATAGTATCTAATATTTTTGCGAATTAGTGGAAATCAGTCTGTTATGTGCCATGCGTGATACACGCTTAGACGATCATGTATCTTTCAATACATAACTGACGAGGCAAACTTTTTTCCTGCAGTAGGTTATCATTTCTTTCTGCGTTAGACCAGTTGCCATCCAAGGCTATAGAATCCGGTCTGTTCTCCTATTTACCCATGATATCACTAGTCAAATACACATTTTCTGCATTAAACCAAAGAGAATGGCACGCATCTTTTTCTAAAGAGCGTTCACGTTCGGTCGACTAACTTTGGTCTGATAACTTCAACTCGACGTCCACAGACAACTCACAAAGGTCTTCCCCACTTTACTAAATAACTAACACGGAGACATGACAACATATCCGATAAACTAGTTTGTCCTTGGGACTCAAAGTCTTTCAGAATCCGAACTGTTATATTTGTAGCTGGTTGAGATAACACATGACCACCTATGGTGTTTTCAATCTTGTTGTGTCCTTGGTGATATAACTTACATTCTTATCGGTAAAGACTTCTATCGCAAATATTTTCCAAATATATTGCATGTGTTAATTATCTCTATCTATAAAAGGCAGGATGTGTGTGTGTGTGTGTGTGTGTGTGTGTGTGTGTGTGTGTAACGAATGCACGGCCGCAATTTTTGACGGATTTGCACCAAAATTTACATGCACATGCTCCAAGTTAACGGAAAGGCCTGAGTTTGCATTTCCCAACTCCCATCGATAGTGGAAATAATCGATCTTTTCATGCTTCTACGGCACTTTTCATGTAGTTTGCGGCAATTTTCTACTGGCTAGAGTGAGAGCCTATAGCTGGCTGCCATGAATAGTCAGGAAGATACTTTGACCAGCGTGGGAGCCAACAGCTGACTGATACGAATGTTAACTAGCATGCAAAAAAATCGATAGCTGCATTCGTCACAAGTGGGAAAAATTTAAATCTGCATGGCACTTTACTCCAATTGACTCATTCGCTTACTTAAACTCAACGTTAATTCTGATTCCACAGAACTGGGTTAGGTGTGAAAAAGTATTTGTTGTTAACATTCTTTTTTTCATTCGGTTTTTCCAGTTACGAATCCTTTTTTAAAGATGATCGTTTTGTGTTCATTTTGTTTAGTTCTTTTTTCGTAACAGATTTAATGTTTAGTATAGAGCTTAGAAAAAATTCGCAGTGTGAGATAGGCAAGAAGTAAGGCATGTAGCAACATCAGCACGCAAAGGGCACTCATTTAAAGGCAAGGAAGGGCAAAAATATTTTAAGTCAAGTGATAGCGATTGCTGTATTGAATCAAGCACGGGCAACGCCGGGTCATGTTGCTAGTAATAGACTAGTTAGTAGGATAAAGAAATATTTATAAAACCATGTAAAAGACAACAAAAGATTTGTCTAATATGATGATGATGATGACGACGATAGGGGTCTTCTCGGTGGAAAATAAGACCGAAACCTCCCTACGCTATACTTTGCTGCTGTCGTTTCTGTAGAAAATATTTTTTTTATGGGATGGAGTTGCCAGCAACACGCACAACTGGTTTTGAATTCAGAGTTGTATGTTTGTTTTTTCCTTGTTTGTTTGCTTGCTTATTTGTTTGTTGCTGTGCTTTTTTTCAATCATTTCACCCCAAGCAAGGCGACAAAGCAAATAAGACACATGGAATTACTGAGGCTGAAAAACAATACAGTGAATGAAACTGAAAAATGTTAGCGAGGTGAAAGAACAATAAAAGGAACAGGATACAAGGAGACAGATGATGCCGATCGACGTTGTATTTAATTTTTGAAGATTGTAGTTGACAGGAAAACAAGAAGCGAGTTCCATAGGCAAGAAGTGCAAGAGAAGAGACTGTCGGAGTTAGCTACTCCTTAATTCCCAAATTGTCACTAGGGGTCATTCTCCCTATACTATAAATACTGGGCGACCTCTTGACTCGTTCTCTTTCCTTCAGGCCTTGTGCCGCATCCCACCTCACGCGGAGGTGAGGTAAATCCTCTTTTTCATTTCTTCATTTCAGCGACTACAATGTAAGCTCTCTTAGAAATTAGCGTCTTCCCATTTGTGGGAGACGCCATGAACATTATACACGCATACACGTATGTACGAACACTCACCAAAGTGCAAACACAAATGTTCACACACGCATACAAATATTAATTTCATCTTTGGTTGGCCACAACTAGAGTCTGCCATTTTTCTTCTTGCTGGACCTTCTTCTGGCAGGAAATATAAATACACGTGTTTTCTTTTCATCTTCATCCCCCGGTCCTTTACAAGACTATTAGGATAGAACTTATCGTTATCTTTAATAATTCCAGCAGTCAAATAATGAGACCTAACTGTTAATCTAGTACTTCATTTTGGCATCAAACTTTTATCAATTTTATTCTAGGAAGCATAAGAAATAAAGGGTTTCTGTGAGTGAAGGAAACTAAGAAAATGTTACTGAAGAGAAAAGACAAAAAAAGGAACAGGATTCAAAGAGACAGAAGATGATGACCGACGTTGAAGTTTGTAGTTGACAGAAAAGAATATAACTGAAAGAGATTTCCATTAGCGAGAAGTGTGAAAGAAGAAACTCTCAGAATAGAACTTACGGTTACATTTAACAATTCCAACTGTAAGATGGGACCTAGCTGCCAATCTAGTACTGCACTTAAACTCATGCAGTCTAGCTACGAAAGGAAGCTCATCCGAACAACTGCCTTGAAAATATTTGAAGCAAAGGAGACAAGGAAACTACATTAGAGCGGGGAAAGTGATTGACGCGGAGATGCCAGGTCAGGATTGATAACATTGCAGATTCTTCTTTGGCATTTCTCCAGAATCTCCTGGATTCCTTACCAACAAAGGCTAGATCTCATTCTAAAAAATAAAAAGTTGTCTAAAATATGGCAGAAGAGTTGAATAAAAAAGCAAATTTTGTTCAGCAGAGTTAATGCCGAAGATAGTTTTAAAATTTAAAAAAATACTTCTCCTTAATAAACCGAACAATCTTTTTACTTCCCCGTTCAAGATTTTAATACATCTCCACAGCTTCCTTTTCTTTAATACCTGAATTGCTATGGCTTCCTGGGAAATATAATGAATTTATTTCCCGTTACCTTCTCCACAGTCCTAAATTAAGAATAGTTCTTTTTCTAGACTAGTTGCCCCGTTATTTTACTAATAGTTGGGAATATGAAAAATAGATTCACCAGTATTAGTGAACGGAGGTGGCCCGGCTGGAATTTGAACTCGCTTCACTGTATCCACGTTCCAAACTGATAACCTTTACGCTACCAGCCGTAATAATACGTGGCAAATATTCTGTCTTTGGCAATCGATGCTTCAAGGTCACCGGTCGTCAATTTGAAGGACGGAAGATTTATCGTGAAAGCTATATACAATGTAAGATTTATCATGTCTTCTACAATGTAAGATTTATCATGTCTTCTACAATGTACGATTTATTGCAAGTGTCTTCTATTATTCAATTAGTCTTTTAAATACAGGCTCCCTGTATACAATTCTGGGACATTAAAATGACGATCTGGTAGCAGGCTAAAACTAAGCTATCGACTTTATATGTGTAAAGGTCGTAATTGATATGCAAAACTTTACCTAAACGATTCATCTTGTTATATTAATTAATAATTTAGTGCTTCATAATTGATTTGCTTTTTACAACTCATAAACGTTTTTAAAGAGAGGAAATATTTTTTTTTTTTGATCGTAAGAATTACTTTTGGCTATAATAATGATTTACTAATACAATTTCTACTAATTAACCCATAGCTGGGGAGCATGATGCAATCCATACCAATATTATTTGCGCTTAAGTAAATATAATGAACGCAACTGGAATTGGAACTCGGCTACCCGAGTTCCAGTCCCGAGTGGCTATCCATTACACCATCTGTCCGGCTTTGTGCAGAGTTCAAAAGCGACAATGCGGATGGGTAGGTGATTAATTAATCTCCATCCTGCAACCCTTATCACACTGATTGTTAGCCTCTCACTGCTCTATCGCTATTACTATGACAAAATTTGAAAACGCGGTACATTCTTTAGTATCACCAGTTCAGACCTTCACAGCTCGGACAGCAATGCTATGTTCACGCTGGCATAACATTCCAGTTCTTTCTGTATTCCTTCGGTAAGAAGGAAGTTTTACCAAAACAACTTCATCCCAGGAACCATTACTTTGTGTGACAGACTTCTGCGGAGATCTTTCAGTGACCACGATAATCTTAACGTCTTAGAATCAACAGTCAACCGATATCTATCCCATATATCTTAGGAATAATACATCTTACCAACTCATTCTCACTCTCTCGCAACAATCTTGCTCAATAACCGTCTACCTTGCCTGCCTGTTACGCCTTGTATTGAGTGAACTAAAGTATATATATATATATATATATATATATATATATATATATATATATATATATATATATATGCAGTTCACTATAACAGCAAGCAGATTTTTTTCTTCTGATGATGGCCATGTTGACCGAAACTTGTCGAGGAATCTAAATGAAATAATAATAATAATAATAATAATAAACGAAAAAACATTAATCTACAACCCAGTGTGTCTGAAGATTTTAATTTTTTAATATTTTTTATTGTTCAATATATATATATATATATATATATATATATATATATGCGTGTGTGTGCATGTGTGTATGCGAGGTATGTATGTATGTGTTATTTAGTACATATACGCGTACATACGTTTTGCGCGTACGACTATTGTTTCCCTGGGTGGTGTCCCCAGTTCGCCAGGTACACACACACACACCACTACCAAACGAATCTATAGTCGCACCCCCAAAACGTAGGTACGCGTATATGTATAATTAATACATATGCTTTGCTCTGTATAACCGGATTGAGCACTATTAAGCTTATACCTCATGCATAAATTTGACGATTCTTTATTTGCTTGCCTGCGTATGCACACCAGCACACGCGTACATGCCTGCTTATATTCGGCCGTTCCTTTTAGCCACTCTCTCTCTCTCTCTCTCTCTCTCTCTCTCTCTCTATATATATATATATATATATATATATATATATATATATATAATATTTTGAACAATAAAAAATATCCAAAAATTAAAATCTTCAGACGCACTGGGTTGTATATTAATATTATTTTGTTTTTATTATTATTTCATTTAGATTCCTCGACTAGTTTCGGCCAACATGGCCATCATCAGGAGAGTTTTTTTTCCTTGCCGGTAGCAATAAACTACAATAAATGAATGTCTTGATGAACTTTTGTCTGTAGTTTTCATTTGTTTTTTATTTTTATTTTTTAACGCGAATTTTGGTCTCTCTTAAGTTGTTATTTGAGATAAGAGCTGGATGGATTCATGCTGCTCTGAATTCCCTTGATCATTTTGACAGTTTTATTGGTTCCTGGAAAAAAATGTGTCTGTTAAGTGTGTGTTTGTTATTTAGTTCATTAGGGAGTGAGTCAGTATGTGTAAGTGCGAATATTCGTGTGTGTGTGTGTGTGTGTGTGTGTGTGTAAGTGTGGGGTTATATACTAATGCTATCTATATTTTTACATTTGTGATTAAGCCCGTCTGAATAGTGCGTTTTTAAACGTCGTATCCACGTATTTTTATGTAACTCTAAAATCTTTCTAATGTTATCTGTTCTGAACATATATATATATATATATATATATATATATATATATATATATATATATATATATGACTAAAATTAGGGTTCTCAAGTCAGGAAAACCGAACTGTGTTCTATTTTACAAACAGAAAAGTTCCCGGCTCTAGAAAAAACCATATGTGTAGACATGACGTTGTTGCCTTTGCTTCGAATTTTTTATATTATTCTAGCCAGGTGTACACAGTGTACTGAGGAAGTCATCCGTGAGACAAAAATATGGAGGTTTAGAGTAATGTATGAGAATGGATAGATGCAGCGACTGTTCCCCTAATTACTTTGTGAGATTTTTTTTTTATAACAGATTTCTATAATGAAAGGTGAGACAACCTACCGGAGGGGAGGCACTGCTCCTTGTCAAACGCAAAACATGGACTTCAATATATATACACATACAAAAACAAAACCCATCGTTATACGTTTTTGTGCACGCATATATGTGTGTCGCTATATAGCATATATACATACATGTCTGTGTATTCCTCAACGTCTATATATATATATATATATATATATATATACATTGGTGGATGCGAATGAGTGGGTAATTGAAAAGATATGAAAAATGCATTATGTTATTTCTATTTATAAGATGAAATATTTAAGGAAAAGAAGAAAGCAGTAAAATTTTCTTTTGTATGCGTTCTATTGCCCCACAAGGAATGTCGTCAAAAAATAAAAAGCAAATGATGACGGGAAGGTAAAACCCTTTTAGAAAAAGCGGGAATGGTAAACGTGAGAAAATTAAGATTTGAGGAAATAAAAAAAAAAGAAAGAAAGTGAGAGAAGATGTAAAGGTGGGGAAAAACAAAAGAAGGAAGGAAGAAAAGATAAAAGAAATGCTTAGGAAAAAGAAAAATATCTTCATGAGAATCGAAACGAAGCTGAGATGGTAGATGGGAGAAAGTGTTTAAAGAAAATCGCGTTCGAGAAATGAGAGAGAAATTCAGAGATGTGGAGAAAGCAGAACAAAAAACAAAGGGAAAATATCAAAAGCTGAAACTAGAACATTACGGATCAAAAGAGAAGACGAAAATAATATGACAGGAGAAGACAACGATGAATAAGACCGAGGGGGAGAAAGAAAGAAAGAAAGAAAGAAAGAAAGAAAGAAAGAAAGAAAGAAAGTGTTGTGGTTTTCCGCGTGAGTTCGAATCCTTGTCGCCAAGTTGTTGTGGATTCTGAAATGAATTCGGTCTCCAAGAATGACAAACGCAATAATTAAATATAAGAAATAAAATGTATTTACACAATCATACAAAGAGTAATACTGTTAGTAAGTCCATGAACGTGATTAGTAGCAAATACAGATAGATATATACAGTCTCGAAATAGGACTTCCATAGAGTCTAAGTGCTTGTAACTGACTTCTACAAGAGGTTACCTCACACTATCTCCGTTCGTATATTCTCACACTCTCCGACTACCGACTGCCGAATACCGACTGTAACTCTGGGTATTTAACGGCAGCAGTCCAGGTACACTTGATAGAGTCCACTCATATGAAAAAGGGAAGACCCAATAACAGAAAGAAAGAAAGAAAGAAAGAAAGAAAGAAAGAAAGAAAATGAGCGAAGGAGGAAAGAAAGAAATAAAAAACAAGGAAGAACGAACAAAAAGAAAAAGAAAAGAGAAAGTAACAGGAAGAAAAATGAATGAAAGAGCCAAAAAGTGTTAAAGAAAAAAAAGGAACAAATGAAAAAAAGATGGAAGAATGAAAAAGAAGCAAGAAAAAGGAACAAAAGGAAACGGAAGTAGTTAATGAAATAAAAAGCAGAAAATGAACAAAAAAAAAGGCGAAAGAAGAATGAAGAAGCTAAAGAAGGAAAAACGAGAAATGAACAAAAAGATGGAATAAGAAAAAAGAATAAAAATGGTGTAGAAAATAAGCAAAAAGACGAAAGGAATAAAAAGAAGTGGAGAAGGAGACAAAAAATGAAGTTTGCATTAAGGACGAAAAACATTTAAAGAATGAAAAACGAGAAATGATAAACAAAACATGACTGGTCGTGTCTGGTATATGGGCGTATAACCATCTTGTACAAGATGCCGATGGCTGTGCCGAAATAAAAACCAGAATTTCGAATACTGATTTTCTAGGCAGGCATCGACATTTGAAAAATTTGCAAAATAAAATCTCGCATTTCTACCGTCCGGAAAGAAGGAAGAGGCACAAGGAAAGAAACGCTAACATAGAAAATAACAGAAAAAAAATGGTGGAAACTGAAAAAAAGGGCAAAGAAAGAAAATAAAGTTAATAAAACAGAAAAAGAAAGAAAAGAAACAGATTAAAGTTAGAGAAAAATATTAAAATGGACGCCATTGAACCTGTGGGGAAAACCTGCGCATCTTGAAGGGGACAAAATGGAAGATAAATCCTTGTGTCATATGAAACGTAATTTGTAGACGACCCATGCAACAGCGACAGCCGAGCATACTCGATATTAATTTATTAAGATAATGCAAACAAGAAGCAAAATTCTTGCCCAAATAACGATGTCGGCTGACGTAAAACCAAAACGAAAAAGATGTAAGGCTGGGATATTGTTTATCAAATTGGAGCTGTAATTGCATGCGATCATTCTTAAGCAAATAAACGGTTTTCTTTCTCATACGCAAGATCCGCCTGGGCCTGGTCATTTCTTTTGTCTATTAATCGATCGATGTGAGTCTCTTCATATATGAGTTTGTTCACAACTATACGATGCAGATATGTCTTAGCGCGTTCACATTTATCTATTTCAGTCTTCATCTGTCACAGTCTGTTCATAAGTATCTCATTTGGTTTATACACACACACACATATATATATATATATATATATATATATATATATATATATATATATATATATATATTACTCATCTTATATCTATCATATTTATCTATCTGTCAGTCTGTCCATATCAATCAATTTCAATGTTATCTATCTATTTATCTATCAAACTGTTCACGTATATCTATTTATACATATATCTCAGTTTGTTTATATATATATATATATGGATGGCTTGACGATTGCATATAGCATGAAACAGACTGTCGCCTCTAAGTGTTGACTTCTATGTTCACTTTTATATTTACACACGCTCTATCTCTGATATTGAGCACTTTATTCCATAAATATAGCACACCTTAAGACTATATTTCTTTATATATATATATATATATATATATATATAAAATATTTTGAACAATAAAAAATATTAAAAAATTAAAAGCTTCATACGCACTGGGTTGTATATTAATATTCTTTTGTTTTTATTATTATTTCATTTAGATTCGTCGACTAGTTTCGACCAACATGGCCATCATCAGGAGAGAATTTTTTTTCCTTGCTGGAAAGTCTGTTTATATCTATCACATTATGTTCTTATGTATGTATGTATGTATCTATCTATCTATGTCAGTCTGTTTATATCTATGTATTTCCGACTTTACCTATCTATGTCAGTTTATATATATATATATATATATATATATATATATATATATATATATATATATCAGCTTCGTCAAGCTGTGAAGCAGAGACACCAACAAAATCCTACTTTAACAAATTTCATCTGTCAATGTAGCTTTGTCGCCCGCAGCATCACACTTAAGAAAGCACAAATCTTCCTCTTACCTGATTTTCACCACAATAGTCCCTGTTAACATGCATAAGTTTAAAACGAACGGCACCATCCAATGCTGACCCTCATTTATCGTTCACGATAGGAGAGTCCACCTCATATATATATATATATATATATATATTTATATATATATATATATATATATATGTGTGTGTGTGTGTGTGTGTGTGTGTGTGTGTGTGTGTGTCTGTGTGTCGAGAGCTGCAAATTCTGAGAAATTCTGTGTGTTCTTAAATAGAATCCAGTGATCATTCCGGATTTTATACCAACAAATATGACAAAATAAACGAACAAAAAATAACTACTGAGACACCAAAATTCAACAAAGAAATCAGGAATCTGATTACAAATTGTCATGGCCTTGTTCTTCTCCTCCACCCCCCAACTAAATAAAAGGAAACACATTTGGATTGCAAGAATAATAATTTTTTTAACGAGTGGATATTGCATTATTTTGTTTAATAACAATGATTTTTTTTCCAGATACAAGTCCTACTTTTTAACTCATATCTGATAGGGAAGAGATAGATTCATACCTTTCCCAAGTAAATTTAATGAATCCGACTGGAATTCGAACTCGGCACTCCGGGAGTGAACAAAAGAGAACCGAATAGAAAATATGTGGCGAAGGAAGAATAAATGAAAAAGAAAAGAGTTTAAAGCAAAAATGGATAAAGAGAAAAAATTAAAAAAGAAAGAAAGAAAGAAAGTGATATAGAAGAGAGAGTAAGATAAAGAAGTATGGAAAAGAAAAATGAGGGAAAGGGGAAGAAAAAAGAGAGGAAAAAATACATGAAGTAATAGAAGGAGTAAGACGGAAAAATAAAATGGGGGGGGAGAAAAGAGAAGACCGTAACAACGAAAGATAAAAGTAATGAACGAGAGAAAGTTTTAAGAATAAAATGTGTTCTTCAGTATAAATATTAAAGAGAGAAAATCCCTCACCACCACAAAAAATTTTTAGTGTGGGTAGCAGAGATTAAAACTAATTAAAGAAGAGTACGGATTAAGGAATCGGAGAGCTGAGTTCGAATTCCAGTCGAATCTATTATTAGGTTGGTGCAAAAATAATGACGTAATAATGTCGTTTTTTGACGTTAAAAAATACGTCAAAAAACGACATTATTACGTCATTATTTTTGCACCAACCTAATACATTCATTTACGTGCTAATTCTCTTGGGAAAGGTATGAATCCCCTTCTTCTCGCCCCAGATATGGGTAAATAGCAGGACAAACCGGGTTCTATAGCCTTGGATGGCAACTGGTCTACGGCAAAAAGAAATGGCAACGCACTGCGGGAAAAAAACCTGCCTCGTAAGTCAAGTATTGAAAGATATATGATCGCCTAAGCTTATATTGCGCGTGTCACATTACTGACTGACTGAAGCTTCTAATTAGAATTGTTACTATATTACATCCTGGTTTTTTATTTATTATTTATTCTTCAAATATTTCTACTCATTCTCTATTATTTCATTCTTTTCCTCCCTTCATTCTTAATTTTCTCTTCTGCTTTTTAGTATTTTTACTTGCATTGCTGGCCTTTCTTCAGCTTTCCGCCATCTTTTCTGAACTCTTGAACATCGTTTTTACCAACCAACAACAAGGCCCTCATTCTCAATCAAACAGGAAGAGTTTCACTTTTACCGATATTTTTGTTACCCATTTTGTTTTTTTTTAAGAACTTAGAGAAAATCTTCCCTTTGTTTCCTTTCCTTTCCTTTTTTTTTCTAACTGCAAAATTTTAATTTCTCAAGTGAAAAATAATAACTAGTAGATTATCACGTGACTCTTTCCGAGAAACAAGTGGCTTTCACGTGATCAGGTTGAAAACGAACCCAATGGTGCTTCGAACTTGATATGATATTTTTTTCTTTTCTTTAGGAGTTTGAAACCAAAAGCTAAGCCATCGAAATAGCAATTATAGCAAATGGTTTTAAATTTAAAAAACATTTCCATTGGATATACGATCATCTTTAAATGACAAAAATAGTATATATAATGAATAGAATCTATATATTGAACGAATTTCATAACGCACTTTTTTTTTTAATTACCTGCGTTTTGCTGACGAAGCGTAAAGTTTTAGTGGCACTGACGCAAGCGAGCGTCGCGTTGCCATAGTAATGGAATTTTCTGGAAATAATAACGATATTGACGAATTTTCTGAATTCAAAGATTTCGAAAATAGGAAATAAACTTTACCTAAACACTTGAATTTTCCTATCGTTGTTTTAGTTTTTATTGATATCTTTTACATTCTTCCTATGAAATTTGTTGTTTTTTATTTGGTTAATGAATCTGAGCTTAATTTAGGCTGTGAAATATGTACAGTGTGGCGCAGGTGAATCCATAATTTTTACGTGGCAATTAGAAAGTACTACACTTTAGTAGCGCTCTGGTCAGTAAACCACGAGGTGCTTAGTAATTGACGTGTCTTCAGAATACGATTTACTAGCTGCTGCTGTGGAGAGCCTTCGCGCCAGCCACAAAGTCAAGGAAATCAACGAATGACTTACATACCCTAGAACCATAGTCGACGACTTTACAAAGGCTCAGACGACAAGTAGAAATTTAAGCCAGAACGCAAGACTCAGGAGGACGGTCGAGTTCGTTGCCGTGGTTGTCGAGAAAGAACTCCGGTAAAAGCATGAGAAAATCGCCAAAGAAATGGACACCAGCAGGCGAACAATCGAGCGTATTGAGGACTTGAATTATAAATCGTATGTGCTCAAGACATGCCACTTTCTCACTGTACCATTGGTCGCCTGACTTGTACACACCCCTCATCGCCAGACTACAATCCTCTCGACTATTCTGTTTGGGGCATCTTGGAAGTGAACAGCAGGCCCTTCTACAACACCAAGGAGAATCTTAAGGCAGCCATCAGGGATGAACAAAGACGTCGTCGCCATCAGGGATGCTATGGCCATCATGGATAGAGACACCGTCGACAAGGTCTGTTTCAGCTTCGGGTCTCGATTGGAGAAAGTCGTGTCCGTTTATGGTGACAACATCGAGTGTTTTGTGTAGCTTATGTATGTGCGTATCTGTGTATAAAGATTCATTTAAATATATTAATTTGTTAGATAAAAACTGTTTTTTATTATGCATTAATTTTTCCCACATTGTAGACATTTTTTCTCACTATCTTTCTCTCTCTCTCTCTAATATATATATATATATATATATATATATATATATATATATATATATATATTGCTTTTAAACTGCAAATTTCCCATGATTTCTCTCAAACAAATGACGTCATATGTTATGAAACGGACTAAAACATAAATAACGTATAAAGAATAAATATATCAAAATAATTGTAGGACTTTTAGTCTATTTCCTAATATAAGACGTCATTTGTTTACGCTACGATCCGCTTCGAGCAGATATGAGCATTAAAGAGAAATCATGGGAAATTTGTAGTTTAAAAACAGTAATTCGACCTTACTAACCAGGCGCTTCGTCTGTGGCTAAATGATATATAAATATATTTTATATTCAAATTTACAACATATACATGTTATAAGATCAGTACAAAGACACCACCAGTGTTGAAACAAAATTGGAACTTTGTAGTGAGACTATAACATGTGTATGTCATAAATTTAAATAAATATTATTAGCCTTACCCAGTTTTGAGCACTCTTTTAAGAATAGTGATTTGGTTATTGGAATTTTATTCCATGTGTACAAACCCTGTACTAGTATATATATATATATATATATATATATATATATATATATATATATATATATATGGAAGCACCAAACTACTGCTACAAGGAAGTTCCATCCTGCTTTCTCCGTCCTCATGATCTTCTTGGGAATTCCTTGCACACTATGATCTTCTTTATTTATAGTCTGACGAAGAGACTGGCTTTGCCTTTTGCCGCAGACAGCTTAAGGACGAAGACTTAAAAGTACTTGAATGCCGCAGACTAGAGCCATGAAAAATTGTTTAATAAGGCCCAATTTTAAGTGCAGTATTAGAAGCAGTACTTTCTGGTGGTCTAACAGTGGCCTCCATTTGACATTGTTTCTCCTCCCACTGAATTCGGTTCGCTGTGGTTAGTACAACTGTGGTAGTGTACCGCGGTGTCCTGCTGTCCCAATGACAAAGATAACACGACAACTTGGTAAAGCCGCCTTGGAGACCCATCAGGAATGCCATCATTTTGAAATCTCCGATAACCTCCCAATCTAGCAAGATCTTGACACTGCTGTATTCCTTTTTGAGCTGCACCAAGTGAACCAGAGGAAGAGATGGAAACATGTTTCCGTTATAAAGTAGCACGGCTTTGAGTTTCATGGGTGAGCTGTCGATGAAGAGGCGCCACTCGCTGGGGTTACAATGAAAGAAAAGAAAGAAAATAAGTCACTTTTTAAAAAGTCGTTAATATTTATTCTGTATCTTTTCTTTATAATTCTTAATTCATGTCGAAAGTTATTAATATATTTATCCCAGAGATTTTGTATAGATTTAAAGGTAAATCCTCGTCTCATTTTCAGATTGGTTTGGAAGCAAGTGATTTATACCGCATTTTTTTAAACGAATCCAAGGCAAATCCTCATCGAAATTTCTTTCATCACGAGAAACGCCAACTCAGGGAAGATGTACTAATGATTTGTTGGATATCGGTTGAGGAAGACCTTTGACCTCACCTCCGCTGCATCAGAGAGTGAACGAAAATCGGAATTGGTTTTTTTTTAGTATGACGGGGAAATGTTCACTCCCACATGGGTCGTTGTGGATCGACCAACTGTAGTTCATGTAGTAGCTGGGATAGTAGAACGTTAGATCAATGGCCGAATATATTGCTGTTGCTGGATGTAAATAGGTGCTTGTTTTGTCATTAAAGAGGCACAGAGGTTTTTGGTTTGACATTGTTTCGACTATTCTGCCTTTCCGTCAGTTTCTCTGCTACCCGGGTGAAATTATGGCTCTTGAAATCCACCATTACTATGAAGGGTTCTGGTAAGTTTTGTATTACATTTTCAAATCCTATCTCGTTAAGTTTATCGTTGGACGCCATATAGAGTGAGAAGAGTGTCCTTGTTATGACGATAAACTACGTCCGCGTCCTGGGTATGACGATAAACTACATCCGCGTACTGGGTAAGACGTTGAACTATGTCCAGCAGCAAGGCCTCTGATCAGGAGGTTTTGAGGAGCGTGGAACCACCTCTTAATTACTGGTGTTCCCAGGTCCACCCTGACCCGGGGTGGTAGCACCTGTTAGGGTCCCAGCTATGGGCAAATAGTTAACCCCAAAAACTGGGGTCAAAACACTACGAAAGTGTAAAAATAGATTTTAATACCAGAAATACATTTTTTTTTAATTATTGCCAGCTATACATTTTTGAAGAAAAAAATATTACCAAAAATAGATTTATGAAGGAAAAAATACTACCAACAACAAAAATTTTGTTGGCATTAAATGATCCATTGAGGTTGATAAGCCGTAAAACAAAACAAAACAAAAATAGTGTTTCTCCAGTAACATTATTTACATTATTCGGACTATTGTCTTCATCTTTGTTACCATATTTATCACAACGTTTCGGCCGTTGTACGCTCCGGCCTTCTTCAGGTGGTTACAATGTCGAAATGAACCATTTATTCCACTCGCTAGGGTAGACTGTTCCACGGGCCATGTCTAATGAATGTCAGTTATCAGTTATCTCCTGCTTAATTCCCCTCTCAAAGTTCTCCACCGCCTTAACCATTTATTGAACTCACACTCTTTGGGTCCTGTCACTGGATCTAACTAATGCCTTTATCCACTGTGCCATGTGACTTTGAGACATGGCATGTGGAACTAGAACAGTCTACCCCAGCGAGCGAAATAAAGGGTTCAGTTCGACATTCCAACCACCTGATGAAGGCCGGGGCGTACAATGGCCTAAACATTGCGATAAATATGGCAACAAAAGATGGGGATGATAGTCCGAATAATGTAAATAGTGTACTTCATGGTTATAATCTCTTTTTCCTTCCTCCATATCTCACATGATCTGGCGCGTGCAGGGTGGTTTTCGCTGCAGTTAGCGCATCTGTACACGACCTTGCACTCATTTGCACTCATTTGCACTCGTCCTCGGACTCATATGGTCTGGGTCTTGTTGACCACATTCGCCGCACACAGTTTGTTTTTTGTTTTTCCACGGCTGGCCTCCTCACGATGACCAAATTTTGGCGGTTATAACATCGGTGGGGGGTAGTTGGCATATAATTTTCGACCTTCTCGATATTCTAACTTATTTTTACGTCTTTCAGAATTGTAGCCATATGAACCAGTATGGCTACATAGGTGTCTGTATTATTTCTCCCCGTTTTTTAATTGTGACTCTTCTTACATCGATGATTTCTTGTTTTTTTGTTTTTTTTTAATTCAATTTTTATCTCTTCCAGTGGGACAGTTCTTTACTTACCACTCCCCTTGAGATGTCCAATGTTTTGTGGGGGAAGACATTGATTTTTACTTCATAGAATGTTTTCATCTTCAGAAGCGTGTCAGCATCTTTTCTTCTTTTTTTTTAGTTCAACAAGTATTACTCCATTTTTTTTAGACTTTTAACGTTGTTTGGCATTACTTTGGATAATATTACTTTTTGTATCAAAATCGGGAAAATTTTCAACCTCTGATGAAATTTGGGATTGATACTCTCTGTACATCCAATTCCATTTCTGTGCGCAGTTGCTTGGGAAGTTGTTTTTTTTTTTTTTCAGAATTAGCCATATAAGTATAGTTTGGAGTTCATTAATCGGGCTTCCCGACTCCACCATGAATCTCCTCACAGGAGAAAACCCCATTTGCCTTAGTCTATTAGGGCTACCACGTTAGTACACTCACACTGGGATAGGGACCATTTTTTTTTAATCCCTGAGCTTTGGTACCCAAGATTACTACTAAGCCGGGATATCAAGATATCATCGTTCCTTCTTCAGCATAATTGATCCTACAGCTACCGCTTCCTGATTCGGGAGAAACCAAATAAGGGCTTGGCATGAAAAGTCGATTGATCTTATCAGGTCACTCCGACCGACCGTCTAACCCGAGTAACAGTCAAAGTGGTGTGATTTCAACTCGGATTGTTCAAAGGTGGTTGTGATGTATTATGTCTTATTCTCGTTGCAATAGACACCAACCTGGTTCGCTGCCTGCTCGAGTGATTACAGCAAGATCATCAGCATAGTCGAGGTCCGTCAGGTATTGTGGAAGATACCGACTGCTCTGGTGAGGTTTCAAAAGGAGTCCTTTTTCCTTCATGTTGTCGATAGAAATACGCAGAATATAGTCCAGAACAAGTATAAACAGCAAATAAGCAAGTGTATCGCCTTGTAGAACTCTTCCTTTAATTTCAAAGGAATCACACTCGCCATCAAGCGATACAATGGTGGCACTGGTGTTTCTTTACAGAGCTTTAATTGCCTCAACAATTCTAAAGGGTATACCATAGAACTGGAGGATTTTGAACATGATGCCTCTGTTGATGGAATCAAACGCCTAGCGAAAGCCAACAAAACATATTGTGATCTCTGTTGAATTTTTTCATCTCTTCCAGTATGCAGCGAAAGGAGGGAATTTGGTGCACTAACGCGGTAGCCATGATAGACTAAGGCGAATGGGTTTTTCTCCAGTGGCGAGATTCATGGTGGAGTCGGGGAGACCGATTAATGAACTGCCTCTTCTAAAACCGTTCTTGTCGGGGGAGTGGAGCGATGATAGGCACAATCCTACGTAGCAGAAGCTTATTGTAAACTTTTGCTGCAATTGGCATGAGAGTTATACCCCTATAGTTTGCTGCACTTGTTAGATCGACTACCCCACCCTTCAGCCAAGCTGAAGGCAGCAAATGGTGTATGAAAGGGTGGTTGCAAAACTCTAGGAGATCATGAAATGTTGGATCTTTCCATAATAATGTTGGTATGTTGACAAGACCTGGAAATTTGTTGTCGGCAAAATCTTCGAGTATCGTTTCGAGTTCATCGAGCGTGAATGGGGTTGGTGTTTATGTCCAGTGTATTGGATAGTTGATGTATTGGGGGTGGAACACAACTGACTTGCGGTGGTCCTCCCAGGAGTTTCTTAAAGTGTCCAAATCATTTAGCGTTACGCTTTTCAGCGGAACAGCCTTTCAGCCGAATGGAAGGCTTTTATTTTCTTCCTGAAAGTATGTTTATTGTTTTCCAGGCTGCAACATGGTGGTTCTCTGTGTACAGTCTTACAATCTTGTCAATCTCCCCTTGGATATACTCTGGGTCTACATTGATATGGGCCTCGTCTAGTATCCTTTGTGCGTTAATGATGTCTTTAAAAGTACTTCTAATTAGCTTTTGTTCATATCTTAGTTTCACTCTTTGCAGATCTTGCCTTTTTCACACGGACATCTAAATTGATGTGGGTGTGCTGTAACTTTTCCCTCTTTGGCAGTTTTGAGACTGCGAATTCTTCTGTAAATGATGTAAGTTTGTTGTATCGTGTTTCAATATTATCAGATTGATCAGAGAGCATTTCATAACGATTCTTAATATCTACAGCAAAGGAGTGTCTCAATGTTCTGTTTGATAATACTTTGGCCCAATCAACTTGTTTCATAGGATCTGGTACTGACGGTTTGGATGACCTTAGGCTAAAAGCGAAATCTATGAAAATAACTCTATGATCAAAACCGACAGAAGACAAGGACGTGTATGCTTGGGCACTACGAACACAGTTCTTGCACTTGTTTCTCACGAGGATTTAATCAATTTGTGATCGAGGTCCGGATAGATGTTGGAATGTCTACAGATGGTTTGGATGCTTCGTTAACCATATGTGTGCGTCCTGGGCACGTGGCCGAGTAGTTAGAACGTTTACATTCTGACCATAAGACACAGGTTCGAATCTCACCAAGGTCGATTTGTCAGGAAATAAACTTCCTGGTGTTATCGTATTGGAGGGGTACCTTACGAAAGTGCTTGAAAACCATACCACGGGTAGACCCAGGCCTTGTGAGTGACATTGGATAGACAGAACGCCCGGGGCCGTCGATAGCTGTGCTAGCACGAAGTCACAAATCATCGTCGCCGAGGGCTTGAACGTGCTGGTCTTGTTCAAATTGTTGATCACGCTAGATAATACGCTCTTTCCCAGAAACTGTAACTAAGGTCTGCTCAGCATTGTTGCAGTATAAGCCACAGGTGGGCTCTGAAGATGCTGAATAAACACAAATGCGCCTGAGCAAGTGTCTGAAATAGGGATTGGCAAGCCGCCCTTGTAGAAGAGTGGCCAGCTATACATGCGTGTGTTATACACCGACCCTATGCCCCAATCCTCATTAATGTGTTATAAGCGAGCGGGGATAATATGCTGTCTATGTAGTCCATCACAATTTCACGCTGGCGAATATTGTATTTTGTTGATTTCATAAAGGTTTCATTTCCAACCTCCATTTTGGTTTTTCTTCATTCAGTAATCTTTTCTACGTTACAATACTATTTAATTTGTAGTTGGAACTTGTGAGCGAAGTCGGCCGGTTTTCCCAGATTCGGTTAGTTTCCTTATTTTATACCAATAGAACATTATCCTTCCTTATTTGATCATTGAAATCGCCTGGTATAACGATGGAAGCAGCGGACACTTTCTGTTAATCTCTTCAAATCGGAATAAAAACCTTCTACAAGTTTTTCGTCCCTTGTAATATAAGTTGGGCATTAACCTCGTTTGAAGGTTACTGTTTAATGCAGCAAAAGTTATTAGGTTTGTTGCAAAAATAATGTCGTTTTCTCACATATGTTACTATGTGAGAAAACGACATTATTTTTGCACCAACCTAATATATGATCAAATATTTTTTCAACAGATAGGAAGTCTCCTTAGGTTTTAGGAGACAGAAGCATACCAACTCCTCAGATTGTGGAACATTGGGAGTTTTGGTTGCTGTTGATAAATTGGTATTGGTCAAGGTTGTTATAATTCAGGTCATTGTCAAGGGGGATGGTACCTGTGCTTCTGGATGCTCAAGATGTCAATTTTATCTTGCTTTGTGCAAAACAGTTCTTGTTTTCTGTTGGTCTTTGACAAAGTTCGTGAATTGAAAGTACCGTAGACAAGAGGACTTTTGCAATTCATGAATTTTGATGTAGTGTTTTTGTTTATTGTTCTTGCATCTCTCCTTTTGCAATTACCTCGCTCCAAAGATTTAAGAGGTGACTGGTCATCCATTTCATGAGAAACAAGGTTTGAATTGGGAACTGAGTAAACAGGGGCTGGAACACTGCTACAGTTAGTGGACGTCGTAATAGTTCTTTCGGTACTTGATACAAAATGTGGAGCGCAAACCCTACATCTCGGTGTTTTTTTGTCAAGATAGAATCTCTAGTAAGACTGCCACCCAAAACTAAAGAGTTCTTTCAAGCCATGAAGTGAATTATCCCGCACCAGACACCGACATGGAATCTAAATTTCCGCGGACTGTCTTAGCGACTCCAGCTCCATATTTTCCTCAGGACTTATTTCCGAAGCATTTCCCATCATTTGGGTATGGCCACAACGAAGCAGAGGTTTAATATAAGAGTTGTCCTTAGTTTTGTTAGGAAGGACTTGGTAACTGAGAAAACCCTTCAGTAGATTACATAGCTGGAGAATCTGTGTAACAACCCCTTATGCAGTAACTTGTCAAAAGTCTTTCATATATCTAAGGGGATGGTCCACGTGATTAATCTATTGTCTAGTGCCTCACCAATTCTGTGAGTAATGACATCATTAAAGCTAGCAGAGGGAAATCCTTACTGAAGGATAGATGAAGGTTGACCGTCGACTTGAAGAAGTCAAGAATATAGCAATCGAGGAAGAATCTGGTAGGGAGTCTTTTTCACAATGCAACAGTTCTGAGGAAGAACTTGACTCAGTGGAACTTCCTCTTCACAAATGGAATATAAAGCCAATGAGGATGGGTTAACGCTGTTTATACAGCAGTGCGGATCGCAGCTCTCTGAACTATAACTGCAAACTTGGACACCTCGAGGCAGTGTAATGGTTAGCAAGCTTGTCTAGCTAGAACAATTACGACTTAGTAGTGAGTTCGATCCTAACAGGGTGCCCCTTACTTTCGGCCTTGTGTCACATCTAAGCTACGCTTGGAAGATCACTAGAACAATTCCGACTTAGTGAGTTCGATCTTCACTGGGTGCCTCAGACATTCGGCCTTGTGCCACATCTAAGCTACGCTTGGAAAATCACTATAATTGCAAACTATAAATTTGGAAAGAAAAAATTTCACTGAGATATTAGGTTGGTGCAAAAATAATGACGTGATAATGTCGTTTTTTGACGTTAAAAATACGTCAAAAAACGACATTATTACGTCATTGTTTTTGCACCAACCTAATATGTTAGGAAAATTTACAAGTTTTCACCCAGAAGCAAGAAAATACGAACTTTATACAAAATTCTCACAATACACGGACAAAGATGTTAGTTTAAATTGGCAGCAGGAGGATAATGATTAAAAGTAGCGAAATACAGGAAACTGTAAAGAGCCATTATCTCTCAACTTCTGAAGGGTCAAGGTATATAAGAGAAAGAAGTGGTTTATATGGTATCTGTTAGAACTCGCATAAAGTCGTAGTATAACTCCGAGAACAATTGCTACCTCACGAGTGGCACCCCAGCGGTAATCAAATAGGTCACGTGTTAAACTGTATAAGACAGAACACAAAAAGGAGTCTCGGTCGGTCGAAAGAAAACTACACAGTGAAGGCAGTGAAACGGAAAGATAGAATGGAAAGCAACATATTTAAGATAACGATTTGCTCTGAGATGTATCTTGGAAATTTATATGGATGCAACCGTGTACTCCTTTCTTTCTCGACTGAGAGCGTACGTGACGCCAAGTATCGATAGGGATTTCAAGGTGATGTGTATACGCAAAATGTTTTATGTCCAAATTCAAATCAAGTGTCTGTAGGAGATACATCATTGCGAATGCTTCTAAATAGTAAAACATAATAAAAATTTTAAAATCGCATTCTTTTTGTTGCGGCCTCGCTCCGAGTAACCCTTACGCATGACATCACCGTAGACTATTTCAATCTTCCAGCTTTCCAAACACTACCAGAATGTAGACAAAGGAATTCTAACTACCACAGAGATTGATATGGCCGAAAGTATTTGAACAAAACAACAACACATGAATTCCGGACAGTTTAAAACAATTTCGAGTACATTATTCGAAATGTGGGAAAATACAATAAAGAAATTAAACATACAAACCATGGCGATTCTATTAACGTCTTTGGCTGAACTTGTTACTTAAAATTACATATCCATCTATCTATCCATCTATCTATTGTAACCTAGGGAAGGTTACTGAACAGAATAATGACACGAAGGTTGGTAATGAACGATAATACTTAGGACAAGAACAACACATATAAGATTCGCCAGCGGCGCGTGGAAGAAGTAGTCAACTGCTAGAAGTTAGTCAAATGAATTCCTCAACGAGTCTTGAACTGCAGACCAACATACAGTATTTACTACTGTATTTATGTGAATGCGGACATACGCATTATCGTCCGTAGGTATGCTACAACACTATCTCTCTCATTCTCTCTCTTTCTATATATATATATATATATATATATATATATATATATATATATATATATATATAATGTAGAGTGAGAGAATAATGAACACTATAGTATTTGTCTCGCAATAAATAATACCCTGATGATGACATTGGGCTATGCCGAAAGTACTCGGAATAAAAGAAATATGTATCAACACGACGATTTTCTCTCGCCCTTCAATAACGACACCAAAAAACTTATCCGTGAATATGAAAGGATCCTATCGAAAATAAGTATACAGAAAATTTTGAAATTATTTATAGCAGACAAGGGAAATTTAATTAATTTGTTATTTATTAGGTTGGTGCAAAAATAACTTCAAAAGAAAAACGACAATATTTTTGCACCAAGCTAATAGTAAATGAATAACTAAACCCCTAAGAAGATAAAAAATTAATTAATTTTTTCTTGTCTACCATATTTAACGAATGATGTTTAAAAGAAAGATTGCTGTCCAAATATACATTGATCATATATCATATATATGTATATCTGTTTATATTCTGAGATGAGGTATTATGTACACTATTTACATTATTCGGACTATTGTCGTCTGTGGGATCAGGTTGAGATCATAGACAAACTGTAACACGAGGGGAAGTGGAAAAATCAGGCATGGCTGACCACATATGGTGAGAAAAGCGAGATCACCGCCCTCTGTGCGATCAGTACCTAGTGGAGAACTTGGAGAGGGGAATTAACAGGAGATAACTGACATCCATTAAACATGGCACGTGTGACTAGAACAGTCTACCCCAGTGAGCGAAATGAAGGGATCAGTTCGACATTAATCATATATATATATATATATATATGATTAATGTACACTATTTACATTACATATATATATATATATATATATATATGTGTGTGTGTGTGTGTGTGTACTAGTGTCGTCAAAATTGACTTCCAGAAGGAATATATTGTAATTTTCATTTAATCCCAGTATATTTTTTCTGTGTAACAATTGAGGGAAGTATGTAAAATGACGCTGACCCACTCGTTATCTTTGTTTTTGAAAAGGAAAAAAAGAACTTTAGTTAAATTATTATTAGATACATTAGTTATGGGTAACAATAATGGCGTTCAGCATTTGTTTTACGAATTTAATTGTATTTTATTTCCTTTTTAAGGACAATTAGGAAGAAATAAATAAATGTAATTTATGTACGAATGTGAGAAACAGTGAAATGTTGTTATATGTTTCTTTTTCTTCTTTTCAAAAACAAATATAACTTGAATTTAGGCCGGTGGGTCATCGTTTGTGTGAAAGAGTCAATACGTGTGTGCATGCTTCATAGTGGTAGTTTAGAATTTACTTCCTTATTGTGAACTGCGTCGCCCTTTGTATGGGGCGGAATCTTTGTAGTTTTCTTTCCCGGTAGCTTTTTTGCATGTGAATGTGAATGCGTCTTGACTTTTGTGCGTCTCGCCCTCAATTGTTACAGACAAAAAACATAAGTATATATATATACGTGTGTGTGTGTGGTGTATTATATGTAAGGATTGAGAAAGAGAGAGAGGTGGGTTTGATTTGTGCTGGTGGTTTCTTGGTTATTTTCTATTGTACTTTTTATTATTTGTGTTATGTTTGTGGTGGTTTCTACGGCTGAGCTTTGCTGTGTTTTTGTTGAATATCTTGCGGAAAGTCCTTGATGAGTGAAAAGGTTTGTGTATGAGTTTAATGAATATTTTCCCTACGTTTGTTTTTACAATTTTGTGAGTTTTTTGTATGTTTCAGTTTCTTAGAATGATTATATATATATATATATATATATATATATATATATATATATATATATATATGTGTGTGTGTGTGTGTGTGTGTGTGTGTCCCATATCTATCAGCTGGATGTCTTCCACAAAAGTTGTCTCCGCGTGATCTGTGGCTATACTTTTCACGATGCTGATCTTCTCGCAAAATGCAACATTGGTGGAATTGAGACTTTCCTGATGCAGTGACTACTTCGCTGGGCTGGTCATGTTGCAGAGATGAGTGACGAACGCAGGTCATCATGTATAGCCAGATGCTTGACAGTGGACAAAGGACTGTTAGGTGGCCGTGGCTCAGGTATAACAACAAAATAATGAGTAAGCTTTCAGCTGTCAATGTGTCTCATACTAACTTCGATATATATATATATATATATATATATATATATATATATATATATATATATATACATATATATATATTCACGCAAGGATGAAAAAAGCACGGTAAGGAATCCGTTAACACTTGACAACATATTCTTGACGGGGATGAAGGGACGAATATTGTTAACAATCCAAGCTCTTGACTCGCTACCCATCCAAACGCCACAAGCAACTGGAGAAGTCAGTTGCTGATAGGGATATTAGTTTCATGCTGACAAAGAAAGATGGATGATTCTCGTTCAATTCCGACACAACTTTTCAAATGCATTTTTACTTCTTAGCAAAACGCGAGAAATACGTGTAAACACAAATTGTTTGCCATGTTCTACTTGCGCCTACAGTCGCAAAAAAAAGGAAATCAGTGATATAAAAATGTAAACAATGAATTTCTTTCCTCCTCAGCCAGTAACTGTCATTAAAAAAACAACTGTTTATAAAAATACAATACGAAAAATGCATCTGTCTATGGCCCAGTGGATAAAGGCTTTTGTTAGATCCAGTGACAGGACCCAAAGAGTGTGAGTTCAATACCTAGTTAAGGCGGTGGAGAACTTGGAGAGGGGAATTAACAGGAGATAACTGACATCCATTAGACATGGAACATGGAATTAGAACAGTCTACCCAGTGAGCGAAATAAAGGGTTCAGTTCGACATTGCAACCACCTGAAGAAGGCTGCAGCGTACAACAGCCGAAACGCTGTAATAAATATGGCGACAAAGATGAGAACAATAGTCCGAATGATGTAAATAGTGTACGAAAAATGCATTTCTTCTGTAATTAAGATCGGGGAATATATTATGCACAAATGAGTTAAATGAACATTTAAGAAAGAAAGAAAGAAAGAAAGAAAGAGAAAAAATGGTAATGGATAATATAAAAGAAGTGTGAAAAATCTAAAAGAAAGAAAGAACGGTAAAGGACGATGTAAAAAGTATAAATAACTTGAAAGGTAGGTACAAAGAAAGAAAGCAAGAACGAAATTAAACGAAGATTAAAATGAAAAGAAAAATGTGGAAATTAATCTCTAAAACAGGGAAAAGAAAGAAAGAAAAATTTTAAAGAAAAGATTGAAATGAAAATAAAAAAATGGAAATAAATTCTAAAGAAAGACAAAAGAAATAAAGATACAAAGAAAAGCTGTAAAGTGAAGATTAACATGAAAAGAAAGAAATGAAAATTAAACCTTAAAAAGAGAAATCTTAAAGAGAAAATTGAAATGAAAAAGAAAAAGAAAAAATGGAAATGAAACACTAAAAACAGAAAGAAAGAAAGAAGAAACAGAATCTGAAAATATATATTTCTAAAGGGAGAAAGAAAAAAGACAACTTAAACTGAAAAATAAAATGAAAAGAAAGAAATAGAAATTTTAAAAAATGGAAAGAGCAAAATAAAAAATGAACTCCGCATCATGGCGTAATGGTTATCAACAAGTAAGTTTCATCCTCAAGTGGTGCCTCACATTCTAGTCATATTCTATACTAAACAGAAGCTTCATAAAAACCGGGATAGACAGATCCATAAATAAATTGACCGATAGTTTTTTTTTTTTTGTTTTTTTTTTCTGGCCATATTTCTAAATGCTATTAGGTTGGTGCAAAAATAATGACGTCATAATGTCGTTTTCTTGACGTATTTTTTAAGGTCAAAAAACGACATTATGCCGTCATTATTTTTGCACCAACCTAATACTAAGTTAATTCAAGGAGTTCGGTTGATCAATTTATGATATATCTCTGTATATGCTAACCATCTCCTTTTCCCTATGATCCCCGTTTCAAAGATCCGCCCGATGACCATTAAGGTAATGCGAAGAGAAGCAAGAACACCCAAAGTGGCTGAAGAGATCGCTTGAGATTTTATACTGCAGAGAATCCAATTAAAGCAACGCTAACTAAACTGAACGCCATCTTTTACCGCCATCGTCGGTCTTGTTGTACTCAGAGTGTCATGGTGTCGACTCTGAGACGCCAATCTTGGATTTAATCAACAGTAAATGCGCTCATACCATTTTTTCTTTATACACACACACACACATATATATATATATATATATATATATATATATATATATATATATATTAGGTTGGTGCAAAAATAATGTCGTTTTTTGACGTATTTTTTAACGTCAAAAAACGACGTTATTTTTGCACCAACCTAATATATGATACTGCCAAAGCGTCCACTGTCTAGGCAGTTGAGTATCATCTTTCTGCTAGAAATAATTGCTTTGATGATTCTTGGATGATATAATAATGTCAAAACTTCAGAAGTGAATACTAAATTACATTTCGGCCTTTAGCAGAAAAAAAAATTGTATGTACAAATAGTGTAATGCATACTTTCTGGAAATGAGAAATCAGATAACCTAGTTCTTATTCCAGCCGGATTCGTTACATTTTATTAAGCGTAAATACTCTTGGTAAAGGTATAAATCCATGACCCCCAGCTATGGGTTAGATAGTAGGACTAGTATCTAGAAAATCTTTTATTTTTTTATAATTTGCTAATCGAATATTCAATCGCAAAAATGGAATTGTTCTTAAAATCCAAAATATTTATCAGCTGTAAAAACACCTACAATGGGCTGATAAGTGGTGTGGCAATAGAATCGACACATCCCATCTCCCCTCTCGCTTGTAACCAACCATCACAATAAAATAAACGTTTTTCATCGCTGAAGCTGAATTCGTCGAACAAAGCTTCATAAGCTTCTACTTAGAGTTTTTACTATATTACAAATCATAAAATCAATTATCTCAAAAACAAAACGAAAATACATTAAAAGCAAAAGCTATAATTCAACCAAGAAACATTTTCCCTTAAAATCATTCGAATGCGCCTCCATCATCATCGATGAATGTGATCTTACTCCAAGAATCTGCATTCCGTAGTTCCTACCTCGCTGACAACCTTCATCTTGCCTTCAAAGTTTGGTATCAGATGGTTTTTCAGCAACTAACTTCCTAGATTTTTTCAAACATCAGAATTTTACCTTCAAACCTCGCTGCTTCGTTGTGCAACGTGTATCCATTCGCTTTACTGTAAGCCGACGAACAAAACCATTTAAACTTTTCCCTTGCGTTATAAACTAGTGAAACACATTTTGGTATCACGTCACAGGAATGAAAAGCCAAATTTTAAATCAATACTTTCTTACAAGCTTTCTAAATGCTCTGACTTATTCACTTCTCATCCTTAAACAAGTATTTATGCCCAAAAGCAAAAAAATAAATGAGTTTCGAAAATAAAAATTCCAGTTCGCCCTGGTAAAGTAAAGTTTTAAAATATCACGAATCTCTCAAGGATATAGTCCCAAAAATAGCCAATGGCAATCTCCGATGATCCTTAAAGTATTTCAAAGTATAGGAAATTCCAAGAGATTCGAGAGCGTATCAAATGAATTTTGGAGAGTGGGAATTAACAATCGTATAATCTATGTACTAAAAACACTTGATAAAATTTAAGCCATTGATGTCTACCGAAAAATACGCTATAATAAAAAAAATTAAATTAAAGCACAGTCATTAATAAAATTTCCTAAATAAATCCGGTACTATTCCCATATTCATATTTTTAAAAAATCGCTATTAATTATAGCTTTCGAAAAAATCTTTTATTTAATATAAGTCTCTAAAAAAGAATCTAGTATTAATTAAAAGTCTATAAAAACCTTGTATTACTTATACATTTCTACTTCAAACCTATTAATTATTTATGCGTTTAAACCCAAACCCATTAATTATTTATACGTTTAAACCTAAAACCCATTAATTATTTATACGTTTAAACCTAAAACCCATTAATTATTTATACGTTTCTACTTAAAACCCTTAAATTACTTATAAGTTTCTACTTAAAACCGATTAATTAAACTGGTCAACACATTTTTTTAGCTAATTTAATGGTGCTGATTTCGAAAATGATCTTAGTTTTTCATAGCTACCTTTTTTGCTGTACTGAAATTGTTCATTTTTGGAAAAAAGATGAATTTACGATCTTGGCTGATCGCAACATTTAGTTAATAATGGTCGTAGAAACCCATCAATTTTTCAGGTAGGCTGAGCAATTTATGTCAGCCATTTGAATAAACTATTTTTGTAAGAAAAAAGTGTTTTTGAGTCAAAAATTTTAAAATAGAAGTACCGATTTTTTCAATTTATCGCCAAAATTGAAATTAACTGATGAACTTTATCAGTAATACACCTTAGTAAACCTGATAATTAAGGTGACATCAAGAAATGAATCCCTAAAATCTTCTGTTTGATATTCATAAATTTTTCATATCACTTTACTACGGAAGGAAACCAAGCACATCGATAGCTTTTTGTTTTCATAGTTGGAAAGAAACTCCAATTAAAGACATCCCAATTGAATGCACCTCTTCCATTGTACATGATTCTGATGAAGAATCAGAAGGAGCTTAAATAACATTGAACATGACAATCAAGAAAGAGAAAATTTTTACCATAGTTCTTAGGTTCACGAAGGTTTTTATTTCTGCTGTTAGTTTATTAAATGATTTGATGAAAATACTTGTTGGTCTTGGAATATCTAACCGTGTTGTTTTTAAAGACTCAGGGTCTAATTGTTATTGCAAAAAAAAGTATTTCTCAATAAGCAGACCAATATTTGTTGGTTTAAATACGAACAGAGAGATTTATATGATTTTATTTTGAGAAATATTGCTATCGGTCAATATCATATCTACAGAAAGCAAATGAAAAAGATATGTACAGCAAAAACGATAGCTAACCAAGAAAAAGTAAGGTCATCTTCAGACTCAGACCCTTCAAATTAGCTAAAAAAAAAAAGATGTTTGGTGTCTAGACACAATTTAATTTTTTTTTTTTTTGTTATTTATAGGTTTCTACTTAAAACCTATTAATTTGAGGTGTGATTTTTATACTACTGTTTAGCTAATACCAGTCTCAAGAGCCACTCAAGTTAGAGGGTTTATGAATGAGGTTGTTGTAAAGAAGTAAAAGGATGAAGACGTGCATATTATAAAGACATGTAGGCTAGATAATGGCTGACTTGAGGATTGATTCGTTTTTCTACGGCTTATCAACCCTTTGCAAGTTATTTAAAGCCAGATTGTAAGATTTTTGTTTTTGAGATAATAATGATTTACTGATACAAGTCTTACTAATTAACCCATAGCTAGGAGGGAGAAGAGGCGGCTAGTCAAACCGTTCCCAAGGGTATTTGCTCCTAAGTGAATAGAACGGACTCTACGGGAAATGGAACTCAGCTCTTCAATTAACAATTTTGAGCTATTATCATTAATCCAAGCTTACAGGACTTCGTATTCCCAAGTGGTCACCTATCTAAGTATTGACCAGACTCGACGTTGCTTAACTTCGGTGATCGCACATGAACCGGTCTTTCAACGTGACATGGACATCACTATGCTCCTAACCTCTTCATTTCAATCCTTAACTTGAAGAAGTTAAGAACACAGTGGTCGAGGAAGCATCCCTTCGGAAGTCTGTTCCACAAAGTAACTGTTCTGGTAAACGAGCTGTCTAAGTAGAAATTCCTCTTTGCTATGGAATACGGTGGGGTTTAATGGATTATTATAAGTCTAAAAATATGTTATTTTGTGTTTCACATATCAAAGACGTTTGGAACAATGACCACCAAAATTTCTGTTATTATTAATTTGACACTGAATCATGTTTTTCGTATAATAATTTTTTTTTAAACTCCAAAATCTGTTCAGTGTCTAGAAAAGGGTTATTTTTACAAGTTGTATGATATTAAAAATGCTTTTTTGTTGTTTTCTTTTTTCTTTTTTTTTTTTTTTTTTTTGCTTTTATGTTCGTAAGGTTACCCTCAGCCGAATCTTAATATTTCTTTTCTTTTCTTTTCTAATCAGTATTATGTAGATAATGAAAAGAAGATTTCGTAGCCTGAAAAAAAAAGCAATGATCTTTTGCCATACTATGTGTGTGTGTGTGTGTGTGTGTGTGTGTGTGTGTGTGTGTGTGTGCCATTGAATGTGAAAGATGAGGAAAATTATTGTTTGTCTGGTGTACTTACAGTTTTTCTTTTATGAGGACTAAACTAAGACAAAATCTATAAAGACATTCTAGTGTCTTTACAGTTTTTTAAAGGAAGCCCAAGATATTAATATCAGAGCACAACTTACTAGCTTTAGAACCAGTAAATATTATAGAAATAGTTTCATCATCAATACAAACAAAACTGAATAAAGTCTTATAAATGTTTTATGTCTATCACATTCAATGAAACATATATACAACGAGTATTTCTACCTAATTATATATATATATATATATATATATAGATATATGTATTAGATATATTGAATGAAAAATATATTCAAGCAAGAATTGTAATTATGAATCACCTCAAGCAAAATATGCATGTTTTCACTGTATTCTATAAGTAAAAACTGTGAAAAAAAATTGTTATGGTCCAAGTTCCTTGTACCCCAGTGATGGTCCAAGGTTAGAACCAATGAAAGAATAACACGAACACAGGTATGGAATACAAAGATATATTACAACAGAAATATAATACAAAGAAGTAGAAGTATTAGTAATGACTATCAGATTTGGTTAGAGTTAACTATGTTGTCTCGACAAGTATCACTATACCAATGTCCTTAAAATATGCTCTCAATTATCTCTCCTCATCTTACAATCTCCATCATACCTCTTGAGAGGCGCAGTATTTATAATATCAGGAATAGTCCATTTATTATTATGAGTAAGTTCCCATAACAAAAATTTAAAAATTACAAAAAAGGTTATTCAATAAAAACAAATAATAGCTAAAACTGTATATAACACCATAATATTGCTGGGCTCAAATTATAAGACAAAATGTTTTAAATTTGCATTGTTTATTGAAAATCACACTAAAACTACTGCACTGTATAATATATTACATACATTATAATAAAGCTAAATTGTTCTGTATAATTTCCCTTTGATGTAAATGAAGATCTTATTTCATGTTACAATGAATTAGTAATAATGTGCCTGTGTCATGCATCTTGTTCATATACAATTTGTAAAGATTCAGTAATTTTTATACGGCTCTAAAGCTTTCACTGATCACCGGAATGAAATTCCAACGCTAAAATTTTGAACCTAAACTTAATCTTTAAACTCGTCTCCTTAAAAAAAAAACGGTAACGATTTAGAAAAAAATAATTTGTGTCGTTATTTTTCATGTCAAACCGTAACTTTCAAAATGAGTGCAATACCATGGTTCCAAAATCTACCTGTTCTCTTGTAAATATGATTTGCATGATTCTGGAGTGAACATGAGCCTTGAGTGAACATGAGTCTTGAGTGGACATAAGATCCAGAAGACGTTCAAAGTCTGAAGCCTCATTTAAAGCAACTGTTCACCATCTCTGTATAAAACTCATCTCATTGTTAATCGATCAGACCCTAAGCTCTCTCTAAGCTCAAGCAAAATGTGTGGCTAAAATGAGATAGAGACTGTATTGACTCAGCTGCGAACAATGTGTTTATGAAGAATGTGACGATGTCTACTCGTCACAAACTAGGCTGAACGATCGCATCAGGAAATATATGCAGAGACACCAGATTAAATATAAATGTCACCCGTCAACAGAAGGGACCTTTGATTTGTAAGAACAAGTCTAGTGTCACCAGACATTAGAAAAGATAAAATACCAAACATGAACACAAGGAAGCAACAAACACCCAAGTAGTAGCAATGTATTAGAGCTTTTAAAAGAGCTTCTGTTCATATATTTTCCTTTCTTTTCAGGGCATAAATTATATAAAATTTGTCCGAATGTTTTCCAAGCGCTTTCAACTATATTTTTAGCCATTATTAAGAACAAATTTTATCTCACTTTTAACTGAATATATGCATTGTTTTATCTATGAATCTGGATTTATGGTAATGTTTTATTTTCCAAACACGGTCAGCACGTTGTGACCGTGTTCATAGTCGACATTATTGAATATTGGCTTTTCTTTTATTAATAATGCTTCCATTATTTTTAGCCTTTTTGTACATGTGCATGATGTTAACATATTTGTATTATCAACGATTATGTTACGGATAGAGTTTGGTAGGTCTCCATGCGTTTTTTTTTTAAATGAGACCTAATTGAGCTATGGTCAGAGAGATGTAACGTGAGTCGTCTTGATAGGCTTGTTGTAGTATATCCAATAATAATTACTTACAAATTTCGATTTGTTAAGGACACAGCTCATTATGTGACACGTATATTCGTAAATAATACTGGTTCTCTGTAATTTGAATCTTGCAAGTGAATTATTATTTTTGACAATGAGATTATGAGATTTTTTTTTAATAAATAATTAATTTAATTTTTATTGTTTTTCTAATAAATAATTAATTTAATTTTTATTGTTTTTCTAATAAATAATTAATTTAATTTTCTTGTTTTTGTGAATCATCACACCTTTTTAGTCGTTTTCAACGAAACTTCCATAAAAGAGGAATTGCTGACCAAATACACAATACATATATATATATATATATATATATATATATATATATATATATATATATATATATATATATGTGTGTGTGTGTGTGTGTGTGTGCATATATATATATATATATATATATATATATATATATATATACTTTTGTCCCATCGTCGTAGCGTAGCTTCCCTGTACATTTTCTATAAATATTTTCATGGTAATTGTTCTGATGACCTTTGCTCTTTCGTAACTCTACAAATTTAAGCGAAGTACTAAATTGGCAGCTGAAAACGGCTAGATTATATACCCAAAGCACATTTTGCACCTTGTCGTGGAGTAATGGTTAACAAGCTTGTCTGGCTATAACAATTACGACTGTGTAGTGAGTTCGATCCTTACTGGGTGCTACATACTTCGGCCTTGTGCCACATCTAAGCAGCGATTAGAAAATCACTATACCCAAAACACATACGCAAAATAAATAAATAAAATAAATAAATAAATAAAATAAAATCGTTAAATTTAAAATTGCCAGTGTCTCTTGTTTGTGCGCATGTCTAATCACCTCAACGTAAGCAAACCTAATCTGATGAAGTCCTAAACGGCGAAACGCTTCACACGAAAACTTTGTCATACACCTTTCCCCCAAAACTGCTATATAAAAATTCATATATTGTTATCCAATATATATATATGTGTGTGTGTTTTAGAATTTTAATTAATTTTCTACAGCCACCAAGAAATTAATTCGTACACTTGAAAGGATTAAAATAAATAGACATAATACGTATAAATTATTTAGACAAATCCCTGCTTCAATAAAAATATGGTGATTATATATATATATATATATATATATATATATATATATATATATATATATATATATATATGTGTGTGTGTGTGTGTGTGTGTGTGTGTGTGTGTGCGTGCGTATGGAAAATCTATGATAAAGAGGAAAAACATCATCTCTGTCGCCATATTTATTACAACGTTTCGGCCGTTGCCCGCTCCGGCCTTCTTCAGGTGGTTGGAATGTCGAACAGAACCTTTTATTTCGCTCACTGGAGTAGACTGTTCTAGTTCCACGTGCTATCTTTAATGGATGTCAGTTATCAGTTATCTCCTGTTAATTTTCTCTCTGAAAGTTCTCCACTGCCGGGTATTGAACTCACACTCTTTTGGGTCTTGTCACTGGATCTAACCAAACCCCTTTATATGGAAAATCTATGATTTTCGTCCTTAGTTGTTAGTATTTCATCAGAATTAAGTGATGTCTACATTAATGTGATTACACTTGTGTATGAATGAGAGACGATACTGAAATTTTATATCTAAATTTAATTTTGTTTATAATAAACACGTGTTTGGGTAGAGTGATTTTCCAAGTGCGGCTTAGGTGTGGCACAAGGCTGAAACTATGGGGACGAGACAAGCTTTGTTAACCATTACACCGCCTTGTGGTGCCCAACGTGCTTGCGTATATAATCTAAACGATTAGGCGCGCACTTCGGTGTGGTGCAACAGTTAGTTATCTTCTCTTGCAAAACAATTACGGCTGAGTATTTATTTCATTCCTCACTGGGTGCTCCACACTTCTGGCCTTGTGCTACACTTGAGATACGCTTTGTAAATCTGTATAGTCTATCCAATTTTGCTTATAATTTTATTACTTTTGTTATTAAATAATAACATACATATAGATATAGATATCTATATAGTAGCGGCTGATGAAAGGAAGTCGAGATAAAAAAAACAACGATAATAATAATAATGATGATAATGCAAATAATAACATTTATTATATATTAATGAGCCTTTAGTTCTAACAATCATATAATTATATACATATATATGTGTGTGTATGTGTGTGCGTGTATGTGTGTGCGTGTATGTGTGTGCGTGTGTGTGTGTGAACAATAGACAATACGGACAATTTTTGCCCTTCCCTTACGCCCGCCAAACGGAAAAATGTAAGAAAGCTGGAAAAACAAGAAAATATTAAGCAAATTTACCTTGTGCGTCTTATTCAACGAAACATGTTTAAAAGAAAGTTTCCTGACCAAATATGACAAACCTCAAGTGTTATGCATACTACGGCAACTCAGTGACCATGTTTTTGATGTTCGCTATATAGCAAATGTCATTTCACGCTCTGCTACTGGCGGTCATTGTGTGATAAACGGTGATTTGCTCCCTGACCAAATTCATTGCTTCCTAAATCCGGATGGAAATCCTCCGTGGGCTTCGGATTAAGTAATTCTTGTGTTCAAATGTGTAGGCAGGATGGAACTTTTGTGTCGCAAGTGGATTTAAACTAACAAATAACATGTAACAATCTTCGGTGAAACATCTGACAAGCATCAAAGAATCTATCAGATTGTGATTTAGTAGGTTTTCTCTGTGCAGCTATTGTCCGATAGAGCCTTAAGTCAGTTATTATTATTATTATTATTATTATTATTATTATTATATTTCCTTTGATTTCTGATCTGTACTCATTTCTTTCCGGGTCCCGCCCAGGAACCTAAGGTTAAAAATGGCATCATAACATTTTCCACTGAAAAAAAAAACATATTTTACATAAACAAAACCCTTCGTAAGGTGTGAGCTGTACTCGTGAGAACAATTTTTTTTTCGTATTTCTTTAAGGCATAGGCTTCCAGGAATCCCTTTAATGAGTCTACTGGAATCTTTTCCAACCAATCCTAGGGCTCCAACTACAACAGGGATTGTTGATGTTCCCATGTGCCACATTTTTGAGATTTCGATTATTATTATTATTATTATTATTATTATTATTATTATTATTATTTCCTTTGATTTCTGGTGTATACTCATTTCTTTCCGGATCCCAACCAGAAACCTGAGGTCATAAATATCATCATGACATTTTCCACTGTGCATTTTTTGAGAAAGAAATACATACATTTTACATAAAGGTGTGAACTGTACAGGTAAATACATTTCTTTTTTTTTCTTTAAAGCTTGGTCTACCAAGAACCTCTTTAGTGTGTCTATCGGAAGATTTTCGAATCAATCTGATTGCACCCAACTACAAATGGAAGTATTGATGTCCTCATATACCACACTTTTGAGATTTCGATTTAAAGCTCCTTGTATCTTGAAGGTTTTTTGAAGACCTTCAAAGATACACTGCAGTCTACAATAAGAAGGTACATTTTTGTTTTTGTGGTCTCTGGTAACGATGTATGGACAATGAGCTTTGATTGTTTTGTCTGTGTGTATTGCAAATACCTATAAAATTGTTACAGGTCATATGTCTGGAACCCTGTCTGGGTGGTGTTCATCCCAATTTTTTGCAGTTTTGTTTCCATAAAAGTTGCAGATTTTCCAATACAGATATTGGCACACTCTATCATCCCGGGTTTTATATTCAGTGGGTGCCAATACCGTGCAACCTGATACAAGTACCATTATTATAATTATTTTTTATTTCCTTTGATTTCTGGCTTTTACACATTTCTTTCCGGGTCCCGCCCAAAGACCTAAGGTTAGAAATGGCATCATGACACTTTCCACTGACAATACTAAAAAAAAATTACATAGATAAAGCCCTTCGTAAAGTGTGGGCTGTACTTGTCAGAACAATTTTTTGTATCTCCTTGAGGCATGGACTTCCAGGAATCCCTTCAATTAGTCTACTGCAATCTTTTCCAACCAGTCCTAGGGTTCCAACTACAACAGGGATTGTTGATGTTCCCATATGCCACATTTTCGAGATTTCTATTTCAAGGTCCTTGTATTTTGACAACTTTTTGAATATCTACAAAGATACATTGCAGTCAGCAGGGACTGCCATATCAATAAGGAGGCACCGATTTTGTTTGTGGTCTTTAATAACAATATCTGATCGGTTGCATTCGTCTTTGCTGTCTTTTTTAAGTATTTTGCAGTTTCAGCCGGTGTATTGTGTTGTAGTTGCATCTCTACGCCCAATTAAAACTCATTATTATTATTATTATTATTATTATTATTATTATTATTATTATTTAATTTTTTTCCTTTCTGTCCAATTTTCTTCACTCATGGTGCCGAATCAATTCCTTTGAACTGGTGGCTAGCATTAATGTCTAATGGATTTCTTTCATTGACAGACCCGCTTTCATTTATGAGGACGATCCTGTGACCATCATGTATCCTGATGTTGCCAGGTATTTTTTTCGTCTTTTTCTTTAACCAAACGAGAGGATCTTTTAAGAGTCTCCTTGTCCCATATCCTCTCTATTTCTACTTCAATTAGGTTGTTCAGAAAATAATGTCCAATTTTAGAATAAAACTGTGTTCTAATATATTATTATAATAGTGGCAGAAAAATATATACCATATTTGCCGGTGTCAGGGACGCAGGTTTTTTTCCTGTAATAAATCTCGAAAATTTGCCGCGCGAAGGTCAGGGTTTTCGTAGGCATATGCTAACCCTAAAAGAAGGATATCTATCCCAGATCATTAACTTAATACTTGTATGTTATGCAAATTTTCCAGACTTATTTCAAGGACAAACCTGCATCTTTGACGCCGGTAAACATGAATACTATTCCTAATGATTAAACTGCCCTCTTTGTTAATTTTATATCAGAATTTCTCTTCTTCATCTGTTGTTCCCCAGTGCGGAGTCTTGAAGATGAAGTTTGTAGAGGACGTCCATCTGCAATTGACAATTAACCCTAATCGAATACCGTCCAGGGTATGACGATAAACTACATCCGCGTTCAGGATAAAACGATAAACTACGTCCAACAGCAAGGCCTCTGATCAGGAGGCTTTGAGGAGTGTGGAACCACTTCTTAATTGCTGGTGTTCCCAGGTCCACTCTGACTCGAGGTGGTAGCACCTGTTAGGGTCCCAGCTATGGGCAAATAGTTAATCCCGAAACTGAGGTAAAAAGCATTATGAAAGTGTAAAATGCGTTTTAATACCAGAAATACTTTGTAAAAAATTATTACCAGAAATAAATTTTTGAAGAAAAAAAAAGTTAACAGCGATACGTTTTTGAAAAACATAATTTACCAGCACTACTTTTATGAAAAAAATTATTACCAGCGATACGTTACTGAAAAAATATATATTACCAGCAATACGTTTTTGGAGAAAAAAAATATTGCCAGCAGTACATTTTAGGGAAAAAATTACCAGCTATACAATTTTGAGGAAAAAAATATTACCAGAAATAGATTTTTGACAAAACAAAATATTACCAGGAAAAAAAGTTGTCGGCATTAAATAACCCATTGAGGTTGATATGCCGTAAAACAAACCAAACCAAATCTAATCGAACAAAACCTACGTGAAAGTGTCAAAGAAATGTTTCAAATGGTTATCAGAATTCCAATCAAATTGGACAATCTGAAGAAAACTGGCAGTGAAGAAACTCGATATATGAGATCCAGTCAAAGATTTCGATGTTTTATTATCTAATCAGAACATCACTGCTGAAGTTTACTGCCAGCAACTGGATGAAATGCGCATTCATTTAAGCAAAATGCGACCAGCCATGGTTAATGGACAAGGTTCAATTCTGGTTCAAGACAATGCTCTGCCATATATTGCCAGAATGAAACTGCAGAAGCTCACAGATTTTGGATACGACAATTTGCAACATTTGCAACATTTGCAACATTTGCAACATTTGCAACATTTGCAACCATCCGCCAGATTGCCCTGATATTTCGCCCATTAAACTAGCATTTTTTCAAACAACTTGACATTTTTTAAACCAAAAGACATTCCATTGGAAAGAAAATGCAGAAACTGCATTCAAAGAGTTCTTGGCGGCCAAACCTTTACTATTTTAACGTAAAGACATAAATAGGCTTGTAACTCGATGGCAGAAATGCTCAGGATTCTTGTTTTGACTGATTTGTACAGGAATAAAAGTTAATTCTAAAATTGGACATTATTTTCCAAAGAAGCTAATAAAGATTTATAATTGGGAAGTTTTTTTTTTCTATAGTTTTCGGGAAAGTGTTTCTTTTAGTGGGAATAGACATTGTGATGAGCAAACTTGTTCTTTCCTCCTTGACTTTAACTATGAAATTAGGTTAGTTGATCTTCATTTCTTTATTAGCTTGGATTATTATTATTATTATTATTATTATTATTATTATTATTATTATTATTATTATTATTATTATTATCATTACTACTACTACTATTATTATTTTTGATGTTGCATGAATTTATTTTCTCAACAGAATTTGTGTTGTTCTCGAGAGATCATGTGAAATCAAGTCTTTTAAACAATCTGGCACTGTCTTATGTATTACAACTGAATTTTATTTCGTTCAGTTATAAGTAATTTCTCTCTTTCAGAACCATTTGTAATGACACATGTATCATCCTAACATTAAGAATATATCCTCTATTTGTCATGTAATTCCACTAATGATTCAACTATAACGATTGAGAGTGTCTCCGAGTACATAGTTTTCATGGCTGCCTCATTCTTCCATCTTTAAAAAAGCTCTCCTTACTGGGCCATGATTATCTCCCATTATTATTATTATTATCATTATCATTATTATTATTATTATTATTATTATTATTGCTTTTGTTGTTAGTATTAGTGTTACTGATTTATTTTAGTTGGTTGTAGTGTTGGTAGGAGTAGTGATATTGCTTGGTAAAACTGGAAAAGGCAGAAACTACAAGTATTCTTGCTGCTGGTCAACCTGCCATTCGTTATTTTGTTTGGTTGTTTATGGAATTGGTAGAATTGATAATTCCGCAAGTCTGATATTCGGTTTTCTTCTTTTTTTCTCCAAAAATGTTTTCTATTTCTACATTCTTCATCCATTCGTTTTTCTTTGTCTTTGTCTTTGTCTTTGTCTTTGTCTTTGTCTTTGAGGTCTATTTATCGTTTTGTTGATGAAACTTGAAAGAAAAATTTTATTTCCTTATTTCTCATCTCACTGGGCTTTACTTTATGCACCATTAAGTCCATTTCAGTGTTTCATACGCGGTGAGGAGTTTTCTCTATTCCCTAATTTCTGAAAGCAGTCCTCACCCCAGAGGCAAATAATTCGTCACAAAAACAGTTCAATGTTTGGTGGATATTTTTTGTCAGTTTTATTGACTGATTGATAGAGAAATGTAATGAAATGAAAGAAATAATGTTAAATACTCTTTCTCCCTTTCTATTTCTGGCGATATATACATACATACATATATATATATATATATATATATATATATATATATATATATATATATATATATATATATACAATTGTGGAAAAATTGGGGCCTTCTGCAGCTACACAAAAAAATGGAATCTCTTAACCAAACAAAAAATACACAAAATTTTCAATCTAGATCTCTAGGGAGAAGGATTATCAGTTAATTCTTAATATCCTTAAATCGAAACATAAACTTACAGGCCATTTTTATTATTTACTTTATTTTGTTTTTTTATTTTATTTTGTATTTATTTATTTCATGTTGTATATTTTATATGTAAATTTTTTAGGGCAAAATACTGAATTGGAGAATATGAAATTATATGTAATATTTCAGTCAGTTAGGTATCATGCATGACCAAACACTTAGGCGATCATGTATCTTTCGATACATGACTGACGAGATTTTTTTTCGTATACCCGCATTTCTTTCTACAACAGACCAGTTGCCATCCAAGGCTATAGAACCCAGTCTGTCATGCTATTTACTTATAGCTGGGGTGGTGAAGGAGTGGATTCATACCTTCCTCAAGGTAAATAATGGATTCGACTAGAATTCGAACTCGGCTCTTTGATTCTACCATCCAAGCCGCTATCCATTACTCCGCCGTGCCTCCTAATATCTACTTATTTTTTGACAGTGGAGTTTAGAGTTTCTTAAACTTTTTGGCGATGATCCAAAGTCTATCACAGAAGCCAATGTATTCACAAGATATGCGTAAGGCAAAATTTTATTTTTAAATTCGCGTAAACCTAAATTCTGTCTGTGTGCTTCTATCTTACATCAGCAAAACAAAACAGCCCGACCACTAACACGTAATATAAATGCTATCTGTTTTTTATATTATATATATATATATATATATATATATATATATATATATATATATATATATTATTATTATTATTATTATTATTTATTATAAAATTGCGTTTACAACAGTAGTAATATTTATTTTACATTAAAAGCCTATTTTAATAAATATTTAATCTCTGCTAATAATTGAAGTCTTTAAAATTACCATAAACATATCAGCAATGTTTTATATGTTTTATATCTGAATTGTCAAACATAAAATAAATGAATCTTGGCTTCTAAAAATAACGTTTTCTAAAAAAAAATGGATATACAGTAAATAATTTTTAAAATATTTTTGAAATTCTATCATTTTAAGCTTGGCAACGCCAGTTACAATTTTATTTCCTGCGGCGTTTGTAGTAACCATTGTTGGCATCTGCCATTTCAAATTGCGCCAAATTAGTCAAGCGGGCCGGAATTATCTAAATAAGTCAAAATAATCTGATTTTCTTCACGCTGTATTAAATTATTTAAACAATTGAAAACATTTTACTGGAATATTATTAATATTATTACAAATATTAAAAAAATTACGCAACTACTTTTATTAAAGATTTATGTAGCTATGTCTAAAATATAAAATTCAAATGGATTTAGCATAATAGCAAATGAAATTTAAAAAAATAGAGTGCAGAATCTCCAGTTACGCGTACCTCCGCCAATCAGATAAACGCTTTATGGCAATCAAGATTCTGAAGACACAGTTTTGTTCGTCAACAGGCATATTGAAAGCCGAAAATGTGAAACTAGAAAAAAAGAAAGAGATACAAAGTTTAGTTCAGTGGGAATAAGAAAATAAACAAAATAGGGAGAAGTAAAAGAAAGAAGAAATGGCAGAAAATTTGAATAACTGAGAGACCGATTGTCTAAATGGGGAAAGGAAGAATTATGAGTTTTCAATAATTTAGTTATTTATTTAGTATGCTACTGAAAACAGCATGAAACAGTGTGAGAACAGTAAACGCATGGTAAAAAAAAGGGGGTTTCACATGACGAAGTATAACTAGCAAACTGTCTATATTTCTGAGATTCTGTAATTATTTACGTAAGTTTTTGTTCACCTCTGCTGTAGCTAGGTATTGAACTCTCTGAATTAAACCAACACTTTCATCCACTGCGCCATATGTCGTTGCCATATTCACGTCGTGAATATGGCAACAAAGATGAGGACAACAGTTCGAACAGCGTAAATAGTGCAAATAAGCAAAATAAATGTTCACATTCACAAAGTGTTTTTTTAATCATTTCACTCAAAACAAGACAATAAAGCCACTAAGACACAAGGGGGGTGCTATTGAGTGTTAGAGAATATGAGAAAAAAGAAACGCTATTAATGAAGGAGAACAATAAAAGAACAAGAATTAAAAAAAACAAGACAACGATTGACATTGCATTCAAATTTTTGAAGATCCAAGTTAACTGGGAAGCAAGAAGAAGCAAAAGAGTTCCACAAGCGACAAATCCGATAGAAGAAATTGTTAACATAGAACTTACGGTCACATCTAGCCATTTCGACCATAAAATGATAGGACCTTGCCGTCAATATAGTACTGCGCATCAATTCATGGTCTAGATACCATAGATGAAAGTGATATTTATTTTGAAAAATAAAAAATGTGACACAAGGCCAGAAGTCTGGATGAGGGTCTTCAATATGTCTTATCTTAAACTTAACTAGCCACAAACACTGATCCAAACAAAAGAAAAAATATTCCTTGCACCAAAACAACACATTCTTACTTACCATTCTTAATACAACCACAGTAATCCCCCGGGGGTCTCTATGAACTTATTACTCCCCATATGTACAATTTGTCTGTGAGGCAAAGGAATAAAAATATCAACCATAGATGTAAGATCATCAGAACAAATACTATGAAAGTATTTATAGAAAAGGCAGAGGGGAGCTACGTTACGGCGATGGGAAGGTAACAGATGCCGAGATGCCATGTCAGGAACAATAACATTGCAGATTCTTCTTTGGATTTTATTAATGGTTACATTAAACAAACTGAAACCAAGACTTAGAGAAAAAATTATATTATTTCAATTTTATTATTTCAGTTTTATTATTTCAATTTTATTATTTCAGTTTTATTATTTCAGTTTTATTATTTCAGTTTTTTATTCTAATTTTATTATTTCAGTTTTATTATTTCAGTTTTTTATTCTAATTTTATTATTTTAGTTTTATTATTTCAGTTTAATTATTTCAATTTTATTATTTCAGTTTTATTATTTTACTTTTATTATTTCGGTTTTATTATTTCAGTTTTATTATTTCAGTTTTTTATTCCAATTTTATTATTTCAGTTTTATTATTTCAGTTTTATTATTTCAATTTTATTATTTCAGTTTTTTATTCTAATTTTATTATTTCAGTTTTATTATTTCAGTTTTTTATTCTAATTTTATTATTTCAGTTTTATTATTTCAGTTTAATTATTTCAATTTTATTATTTCAGTTTTATTATTTCGGTTTTATTATTTCAGTTTTATTATTTCAGTTTTATTATTTCAGTTTTTTATTCCAATTTTATTATTTCAGTTTTATTATTTCAGTTTAATTATTTCAATTTTATTATTTCAGTTTTATTATTTCAGTTTTATTATTTTATTTTTATTATTTCGGTTTTATTATTTCAGTTTTATTATTTCAGTTTTATTATTTCAGTTTTTTGTTCCAATTTTATTATTTCAGTTTTATTATTTCACCTTTATTATTTCACTCTTTACATTATTTGGACTATTGTCCTCATCCTTTTTGCCATATTTATCACAATAAATATAAATATGGAGTCAAAGATGAGTCCATTAGTGTGAATAATGTAAATAGTGTACATAATACCTCATCTCAGAAATATAGACAGTTTATTATTTCAGTTTTATTATTTCAGTCCTATTATTTCATTTCTTCTTCCCCGGCTATGAGTAAATAGCAGGACATACCGGGTTCTATAGATGGCAACTGGTCTACTACAGAAAGAAATGGCATCCTACTGCGGAAAAATATGCCTCGTCAGTCATGCATCGAAAGATACATGATCGCCTAAGTGTGTATCACGCATGGCTGACCCAAACTCATATATAAAATAAAAATCAATTTAATAATTTTAAATTTCAGTGGCTCCTTTCCTTCGTACACTTGTGTATTTACATCAAAGTTAACAGTCCGATGAAGGACGAAACGCGTGTCACGAAAATAATTTCTATTAACTTATTGAGTTTTTTTTACGGTTTATCAACCTTTTTCAGATTATTTAAAGCCGGAATGTAGTTTTAGATTGAATGAATTTTGGGGAGATAATAATGATTTACTAACAGAAATCCTACTATTTAACCCATCGCTGAAAGGAGAAGAGATGGATTCATACATTTGTTCAAGGGTATTTGCGCACATGTGAATTTAACAAACTCGACTAAAATTGGAACTCAACTCTAATATTTCCAATTCAGAGCCGTTATCTATTACATCAGCCGCACATTCAAACTTACAGCACCTGGTATTCACAAGCGATCACCTATACTGACCAAGCATGACGTTGCTTAACTTGCCTGATCGTACGGGGTTTTCAATGTGATCTGGCCGTAAGCCTATTTTCACTTGATCTTTCTGTCAAAACTCGTTTATCTCCCCCATCTCTCTCTCTCTCTCTCTCTCTCTCTCTCTCTCTCTCTCTCTCTCACTCACTCACTCATTGGTCCACCCCACAACTATCCTCTTTCTAATCCATGCTCTACGTAACATATAACTATTTAAAACACTTTGCTCTGTGCCATCGTCTTTCTGTTCGGCCCCGCCCTTGTTCACGGCTCGTTTGCTAGATTGTTATATCAAATATCTTTTCTCCTCCCTTAAAGGCAGACAACAGTGGCCGGTAATCCAAGCAGGGACCCTCGAGTCCTTTGCTGCTACATCCTATTACTTGCTTCATTCTCCGCTTTCTTTGGATGCAGGATCGAACGTTGACCTTGTACGATCGTTATTGTTTCCGCCATATTGATTTACATGATACTTACTTTACAATAAACAAAAGGACAAACAATATATAATGTATTGTCAAACAATGACCAATGTCGTATAATAACCGGCATTGAAAACTGACACTATAAATCGGACTTCACGACGAGCAAAAAAAACTTGCCTTTAT
>OZ010589.1:69561203-69586203 GCA_963932145.1 Acanthosepion lycidas
AAAATGAACTTTCGTAAATTCATCGATTATATAAATCAACTAATTCGGAAATTTGAAAAAGTAAATAAAAAATCAGCTGGACAAATCTCTTTCGATAGTACTCTATAAAACATGTTTTAAAGAATTCTTGAAAGCTAAATACAGAAGCGCCTCTGAAATATATATATTTATATTATCTTCTTATATATTAGGTTGGTGCAAAAATAATGACGTAATAATGTCGTTTTTTGACGTATTTTTAACGTCAAAAAACGACATTATTACGTCATTATTTTTGCACCAACCTAATATATATATATATATATATATATATATATATGTGTATGTATTTAGCTAGATAGTCACTTTAAACGTTATTTTTAGTGGATACTAGTATTAGAGTAGTCATTCCGTTTATTTATTGAACAGTATATTTATTTATTTATCTTCACTACCGGCCTGCATATGCAATCGTATAACAGAAAAATTCCCGCCCTTCAATATTTTATTGTAACATGAAAGTTCTAATAATAAATACTTATTTTAATGGATTTTATGCTTTTTAAGCTTATATATGTTTATTTAGTATTTGTTTGTTTACGTGCCTGAATATTCGAGAAATCTTTGAGAAAAAGAGTCTAGTATTTTTTCACTAATTAAATTTGTTGAAACAGCCTGTCGCCTCTGAGTGTTGACTTCAATGTTCACTTTTATATATATATATATATATATATATATATATATATATAAACTTCAATCTTCCATGAATCTCGAATATTCATAACTGCTCATGGCGTATCAAATGTAAACAAATGACGTCATATATTACGAAATGGACAAAGTCCGAAAATTTATTTATTAAAGACATTTTTATGTTTAACGTTCTTTTTATAGATACAAGTATTTAAGTAAATGCTCTGTTTATAATAAACAGTATTAAATAACATTTACCGGTCTGAATGTCCTGTCAAAGAACGAATATATATATATATATATATATATATATATATATATATATATTGATAAGTTTTAATCTCCCACCTTCTCTCGTCTGTTACCTCTCTCTTTAGCTCTAACATTCATCGCACACTCTCATTCTTACACTGTTTCGAAATTCTATTTTTATTTCCGGAGTTATTTTGTTCTGTTTTCTTTTTGAATTTGTAGGTCTGATGAATTGGATCGTATTTACGATTCCAACGGAATAAATTATGACCATGGTGTTTAAGCCTTTTTATGATATATATATATATATATATATATATATATATATATATATATATATATATATAGTTTTACAGTACCATACACACATACCCATACACACAGATATAAAAATATTGTCGGAAATAATGAAGAAAATTAGAAAATCTTTATAAAAAAAATATTTTCTGTCTTTTTACTTATTTAATTATTTTATGAAATTTCAAGAAGAAATTCTTTTATTGTTTATATTTGTTGGAGATTTTAAAACATAAAATTTTGGGGGATCTCTCAGAAATTATAAGAATAGACTTACGTGAGTGGAGCGGTGATGTTGACCGGGGAATCCTAAGGTGTACATGCCTCATTCTCCTCCACTTTAGTATCCTTCCATTTGGATTGGCGAAAGAAGTGAGGACAGAGGTATGTTATAAAAATCCCTTCACCTTGATGTGGCTTTTTTTCGGTGACAGAGAAACAAGATGTTATTGTTCCTGCCTGTTATTACTGTGGTTACCTGACCCTAGCAGAGAGGGTCAGAAAGGAAGGACATTTTCTTTTGCAACCTGGTCATTCACCAATTATCGCCATGCTGGTCTTTTCAGTTGAATTTTTGACAATATATATGTATATATTGTTTTGTGTATATTTTCGCAAATCGTTTTGTTTATTTTTAGTGTACTCACGTTCGAACCAAATTCCCGAACTAATTGTTTTATGTTATCGGTAAATTTGTCAAAGATAATATTTATCTTTATTTTATATTATTTGTTTCCGAATGTAGCAACATCCGAAAGTACTCGGAAAAAATAATCTAAAAAAAATATTTATATATACATTATATAAACACTTACATTGAGCACTTTGATATGGTTAACAAGCTTGTCGCGCCAGTAGTCAGTTCGATCTTTACTAACTGCTCTATTCTTTCGGCATTATGCCACATCTAAGCTATTCTAAGAAAACAAAAACACTATATAAACCCTTATATAGTACCATGCAGACGTATATACGAATATATATATATATATATATGTATATATATATATATATATATATATATGTATATATATATATATATATATATATATATATATATATATATATATATATATATATGTATAAAGTGGTTGAAAAATAACTCCGACTTTTAAAATACTTTCATTATAATTTTGCAAGAAACAGATATGAGAGGAAATCGTTTAGCATGAGGTTTTATTTAGAATTTGATATGGGCACCAGATTTAGCTACCAGCTTCTCCAGACGCACCAGGAATTCTTGTGATCTGGAGGACATAACTTCTTGAATCCTCCATTCAAGTTCTTCCAAATTCTTGGTTTGGTATAGACTTGCTCCATTAACGAACCCCAAAGAAAAAATTAACAGAGTGTTTGTCAGGACTCCTGGCTGACGATTCATAAATAAAATAGGTAGTTACTTTTCACTCACCCTGTATATAAATACAATCCTTCATGATATTATCTAACACATGCCCTTACACACAGGTGCACATATACACTCATATCCACTTATGCATGTATGTATATATGCATAATATGATGCACACGTGCTTTTGAATGAAATTCCTCCCTCCTACTGTATTTACATGCATTTTCACAGTGCAATTAACATAGATTTCAAGTTCCTTAGCGGCTTTTAATTCTATTGTCTAACAGATTTTTCAGGCGTAGAGCTGGAAATTCAATAACTTTCACTTGTTGCTGATGCTGCTGCTTCTGCTGCTGATGATGATGGTGATGATTATGGCGCCGAAGATATTTGAAAATAATTAAATTTGAATAACAATTAAAAATCATTGTCCCTTTCAAAATACTCTCCAATGTTATATTGAACTCTTCTTCTCTTAGTTTACACACGCGCGCACACGCACAACACACACACACGCTCGTGCGTACGCAAACATATACATACATTTAAGAATTTTGAATTTTTTTGTATGTTTATAAACGCTGTGATTTTTGTAGATACCGTTGTTCATACAAGACATTTTGAGAAAATAAGAGCGATATCTATAGCAAATTCTTTTATCTTTAAATAGGTTGCAAACAGATAAAAGGTGGTACTCGAGTTAAAGGAACAGCAACACAGGCGTAGATGAAAGATAAGAGAGGTTTATTGTAAAAGAGAATACACTACTGAAAGACAGGGAATCGTGTGGCAGGCTAGTAATTCCGGGAGTAAGGATATCTACCAGCCGCCCTACACGGTCAGATGTGACACAAGGCTGAGTTTAATAAGGGATATCCAAGCCCGTAGGCTCGGCCAAAAATTCCCCGTATAAAACGGGGTCGGGTAGCTGTTTCCCGAGACGAGACTCTGCCCTCCGACAGAGCATCGTCTGGGCATCCTATCTAACCGTAGACAGAGAGTTCGACCAGCACAGTTGGAGACGAATCCTAACTCTAGACTAATTCCCGATGCAAAGATATTTACCTTACTTCCCCGCGAGGCAGGGTGTGGCACAAGTCCGTTTTTAATGCGGGGTCAAAACCGAGCCCGTAGGCACGGGCAAAAATTCCCCGTAGACACCGTATACACTTAGTCGGGTAACTGCCTCATATATTTTTTGTTTATACGTTCTTCTTATAGATAATAAAATACTTGTCGAAAACACAATTATACTTCGACATGAAAACAATAGACAAAAACTAAAAATCCTTGAAGCATTATACATCAAACAGTTGAAACCCAACCTAAACAAAATCAATTATGGCATCTCTACAAATATTCTTACATGTCTATAATTGGTAACAGAAAACCAACGGCTTTCGATTCATACTTCTACAATTCACTCTCGTGTGGTCATGTGTGACGTCATGAGATGCGGTGCGATTTTCGCTTCTAGCGTCTTATATGCGCGTGTTTATCGTTGCTTAGAAATCTTCTATGTAAACATTGACAGACTATCATCACTGTCGTGTCCGTATATTGTTTAATATGTTGTAATTGACATCTTTGATAATGGCTTATGTAAGCCGAAAGCTTAGATTGTATTAAAAATATATGGATCACTACTGTGAATTTCTTTCTTCTTTCAACGATAATGTTATTAAACTTATCAGAAGTTACGAAAAAAATTTACATAAAATAAATAGACAACACTTTTCTATATTATTTAATGAAACGTGTATATATATATATCTGCCTCGTCAGTCATGTATCTTTCGATACATGACTGACGAGGCAGATTTTTTCCCGGAGTAGGTTGCCAATTCTTTCTGCAGTAGACCAGTTGCCATCCAAGGCTATAGAACCTGGTCTGTCCCGGGAGCAGAGGAAGAGGATTCATACCTTTCCCAAGTGAATGTAATAGATTCGACTGGAATTCGAACTCAGCTCTCCGATTCCTCAATCCGAGCCACTATCCATTAATCCACCGTGCCTCCTCCCTACTTCACTGTGTAGAAAAAAAAACATTTTCATGATTCTTATATTACTTTTAGTTTATAAACAAAAAAGACGCTCTAAATGAAACATCCTTTAGTTTGGCACATGGCCCACGACTATGGAGCATCTAGTGAAGAATGAATTCATTATTATAATCTATAATATGCTGATCACAATGTACCACCCACTAATAGTAGAGGAAATGTTAATATTAACTGTTTCTTTATAATTGATATTGATTGAACGAACTTTCGATTAAAACAATTTTTCATTAAAATAGGTTTCTCAAGTCCATTAGCTGTTATAGCTCTTTTCCGTACTAAAGGGGTTTCCTTCCTAATCTTTTGTTTGAAGTTATGTGGAACGTCAACATCTTGATAGTGTAATTATTTCGATTTTTTTAGTTTCTTTTGGGGTAAAAAATCGAAAATCAAAATGATTTATAGACCTCTTCCTCTAGCTGTTTTTCTCTTTTTCTTTCTCATCTTCTCTCTTTATATCTCTACTTCTCTCTCCTTTACTCTCGTCTTCTTTATCTCTCTGTCCCTACTTCCCTCTCACTCTCTCTCTCTATCACGCTTTCTCTCTCTCTTTTCTTACTCGTTCTCCTTCTTTTTCCTCTCTATCAATCAATCTACACTCTCTCTCCCCTTCTGTATCGCTTTCCTTCTCTCACCCCTATTTCTCACTCTCTCCTCTTTTCTCTCTCCTTCTCTTACCATCTCTATCTTTTTCTCTCTCCCTACTTGTTCTCTATTTGTCTATTTTCTCTCTCTCTTTTTTTTCAACTTTGCTCTCTTATTCGATTTCTCTCTATCTCTATCATTCTCTCTTTTTCTTTCGCTCCATCTTCGTCCCTTTCCTTCTCTCTCCCATTTGTCACACCTTCTGGCTTTCTTTCTCTATCTCTACCTCTCTCCCCTTTTCGGTCTACCTCGCTCTCATTTTCTCTCTCTATCTTCTTCAATGTCGCGTTCCTTTTCTCTCTATTCATTTTTATCTCTCCCCTTCCCTTTTCTTTCCCCATCTCTTATTTTAGTAGCAATTAATTCCAAATAAATTATGTCCGTACATTTTGCATTAACTTTTATAAGCTTTCAGAAGGTCAAGGGGAGATATACGGTAGGTCAGAAGAGTAAATATAGGAAGACGATTCCGGTCAGTGTGAACGAGGTTCTATGTACGGCTCCACTCCTAAACACTGACACTGGGATGTGCTAACTACTCTTTATTATATAACTTGCCACCGTGACACTGGAAGCCGTTTAACCGGAATAGTCATTACTAAAATAACTACCCCCCCACACACACACACACACCCAACTATCAGCAACCGTGAGCCCCACCAGCACCTCGTCTTCCGTTATGGAGGTTAGTGTTTTGGCCCGGACTAACGCTATCTTGGCTGCGTTCTGAATACTAATCTTATTCCTGTTCTTCTAAGACTATTTTCATAACGGTTGCTACAGAGCTCTCCCTCCAATATCTAACTGTGTCTTTCTTTCGTATATCTGTCTTTCTGAGTCTCTCCTTCCAACATCTCTCTATGTCATTTTGTGTCTCTCCTCCCAATATCTATCTGTGCCTTTCTGTGTCTCTCCTTCGTATATCTGTCTTTCTGAGTCTCTCCTTCCAATATCTCTCTATGTCATTTTGTGTTTCTCCTCCCAATATCTATCTGTGTCTTTCTGTGTCTCTCCTTCGTATATCTGTCTTTCTGAGTCTCTCCTTCCAATATCTATCTGTGTCTTTCTGTGTCTCTCCTTCGTATATCTGTCTTTCTGAGTCTCTCCTCCCAATATCTCTCTATGTCATTTTGTGTTTCTCCTCCCAATATCTATCTGTGTCTTTCTGTGTCTCTCCTTCGTATATCTGTCTTTCTGAGTCTCTCCTTCCAATATCTATCTGTGTCTTTCTGTGTCTCTCCTTCGTATATCTGTCTTTCTGAGTCTCTCCTCCCAATATCTCTCTATGTCATTTTGTGTCTCTCCTTCCAATATCTATCTGTGTCTTTCTGTGTCTCTCCTTCGTATATCTGTCTTTCTGAGTCTCTCCTTCCAATATCTATCTGTGTCTTTCTGTGTCTCTCCTTCGTATATCTGTCTTTCTGAGTCTCTCCTCCCAATATCTCTCTATGTCATTTTGTGTTTCTCCTCCCAATATCTATCTGTGTCTTTCTGTGTCTCTCCTTCGTATATCTGTCTTTCTGAGTCTCTCCTTCCAATATATATCTGTGTCTTTCTGTGTCTCTCCTTCGTATATCTGTCTTTCTGAGTCTCTCCTCCCAATATCTCTCTATGTCATTTTGTGTCTCTCCTTCCAATATCTATCTGTGTCTTTCTGTGTCTCTCCTTCGTATATCTGTCTTTCTGAGTCTCTCCTCCCAATATCTCTCTATGTCATTTTGTGTTTCTCCTCCCAATATCTATCTGTGTCTTTCTGTGTCTCTCCTTCATATATCTGTCTTTCTGAGTCTCTCCTTCCAATATCTATCTGTGTCTTTCTGTGTCTCTCCTTCGTATATCTGTCTTTCTGAGTCTCTCCTCCCAATATCTCTCTATGTCATTTTGTGTCTCTCCTTCCAATATCTATCTGTGTCTTTCTGTGTCTCTCCTTCGTATATCTGTCTTTCTGAGTCTCTCCTCCCAATATCTCTCTATGTCATTTTGTGTTTCTCCTCCCAATATCTATCTGTGTCTTTCTGTGTCTCTCCTTCGTATATCTGTCTTTCTGAGTCTCTCCTCCCAATATCTCTCTATGTCATTTTGTGTTTCTCCTCCCAATATCTATCTGTGTCTTTCTGTGTCTCTCCTTCGTATATCTGTCTTTCTGAGTCTCTCCTTCCAATATCTATCTGTGTCTTTCTGTGTCTCTCCTTCGTATATCTGTCTTTCTGAGTCTCTCCTCCCAATATCTCTCTATGTCATTTTGTGTTTCTCCTCCCAATATCTATCTGTGTCTTTCTGTGTCTCTCCTTCGTATATCTGTCTTTCTGAGTCTCTCCTTCCAATATCTATCTGTGTCTTTCTGTGTCTCTCCTTCGTATATCTGTCTTTCTGAGTCTCTCCTCCCAATATCTATCTGTGTCTTTCTGTGTCTCTCCTTCGTATATCTGTCTTTCTGAGTCTCTCCTCCCAATATCTCTCTATGTCATTTTGTGTTTCTCCTCCCAATATCTATCTGTGTCTTTCTGTGTCTTTCTGTGTCTCTCCTTCGTATATCTGTCTTTCTGAGTCTCTCCTTCCAATATCTATCTGTGTCTTTCTGTGTCTCTCCTTCGTATATCTGTCTTTCTGAGTCTCTCCTCCCAATATCTATCTGTGTCTTTCTGTGTCTCTCCTTCGTATATCTGTCTTTCTGAGTCTCTCCTCCCAATATCTCTCTATGTCATTTTGTGTCTCTCTTTCCAATATCTATCTGTGTCATTTTGTGTCTCTCCTTCGTATATCTGTCTTTCTGAGTCTCTCCTCCCAATATCTCTCTATGTCATTTTGTGTCTCTCTTTCCAATATCTCTCTATGTCATTTTGTGTCTCTCCTTCCAATATCTATCTGTGTCTTTCTGTGTCTCTCCTTTGTATATCTGTCTTTCTGAGTCTCTCCTTCCAATATCTCTCTATGTCATTTTGTGTCTCTCTTTCCAATATCTATCTGTGTCTTTCTGTGTCTCTCCTTCGTATATCTGTCTTTCTGAGTCTCTCCTCCCAATATCTCTCTATGTCATTTTGTGTCTCTCTTTCCAATATCTATCTGTGTCTTTCTGTGTCTCTCCTCCCAATATCTCTGTATGTCATTTTGTGTCTCTCCTTCCAATATCCATCTGTGTCTTTCTGAGTCTCTCCTCCCAATATCTCTGTATGTCATTTTGTGTCTCTCTTTCCAATATCTATCTGTGTCTTTCTGAGTCTCTCCTCCCAATATCTCTGTATGTCATTTTGTGTCTCTCCTTCCAATATCTATCTGTGTCTTTCTGTGTCTCTCCTCCCAATATCTCTCTATGTCATTTTGTGTCTCTCTTTCCAATATCTATCTCTGTCTTTCTGAGTCTCTCCTCCCAATATCTCTGTATGTCATTTTGTGTCTCTCCTTCCAATATCTATCTGTGTCTTTCTGTGTCTCTCCTTTGTATATCTGTCTTTCTGTGTCTCTCCTTTGTATATCTGTCTTTCTGAGTCTCTCCCCCCAACATCTCTCTATGTCATTTTGTGTCTCTCTTTCCAATATCTATCTGTGTCTTTCTGTGTCTCTCCTCCCAATATCTCTGTATGTCATTTTGTGTCTCTCCTTCCAATATCTATCTGTGTCTTTCTGAGTCTCTCCTCCCAATATCTCTGTATGTCATTTTGTGTCTCTCTTTCCAATATCTATCTGTGTCTTTCTGAGTCTCTCCTCCCAATATCTCTGTATGTCATTTTGTGTCTCTCCTTCCAATATCTATCTGTGTCTTTCTGTGTCTCTCCTCCCAATATCTCTCTATGTCATTTTGTGTCTCTCTTTCCAATATCTATCTGTGTCTTTCTGAGTCTCTCCTCCCAATATCTCTGTATGTCATTTTGTGTCTCTCCTTCCAATATCTATCTGTGTCTTTCTGTGTCTCTCCTTTGTATATCTGTCTTTCTGTGTCTCTCCTTTGTATATCTGTCTTTCTGAGTCTCTCCTCCCAACATCTCTCTATGTCATTTTGTGTCTCTCCTTCTAATAACTGTCCTCGCCTTTCTGTCACTCTCCTTAAAATATCTGTTTGTATCTTCCTTTTAGATTCCACATGAAAGCCTGGGTTTATGCATTTTTATACATTTTCAATATTCTCTTATGCCTGTCTTTGGTTCAAGCTCTCGCATCAACGCGCCGCACAGGACAGTAAACGGCTTTCTAAGATTAATATCACTGAATTCATTTCAATCCTAGCTAGGTAGCTCCCACTTGTAGCTTCACATAGCAAATCTTTATCATTTATGCCCTTCACGGTAGTGCAGTGTATATCATGGTTATCTCGGGAATTATTACTGATGTAGAGGATTTGGTCCTTGGTCATGATGCATATTCCCTAACCTTGAGACAAACTTCGTAAAAGGAGGTAATTAAACAACGGACCAATGGAATCCAATCTAGTTTCGAGGACAAAAAATGAAATTCAGTCATCACCATGTACCCTAAAATTGTGGCCTTGTGCCATACTAAATTACTCAATATGGATTTTAAATTTCACAAATGTTAAAATTATTTTCAAGGTAAGATGATAGTGTTTCGCCAATGTTTATGTGTATATACCTTTCCTTTTTTTTTTTTTTTGAGCATTTCACCCCAAGCAAGGTGGGAAGCCACTAGGACGCAAGGGGCTACAGAAAATTTAGATCAAGATCAGATAGGAGTGATAGAAGAAAGGATGAGGGTAGTGGATAGATCAAGGCAACTGGAGATGTCGATTGACATTACACTTGAATAGCTGGAGATTATAGCTCACAGGGAAACAGGAATAGGAAAGGAAGTTCCACAGGCGAGAAGTGCGAGACATGCGAGCTATTAGAGTAGAAGAGACGGCTACATTTAGGAGTTTCGACAGTGAAGGGGTGAGAGCGGGATGCCAGCCTCGTAAGGCGCTGGAACTCATGACGTCTGGGAACCAGCGAATGCAGCTCCTCGGAGCAATTTCCATGAAAGTATTTGTACAACAGACAGAGGGAGGCGACGGCGCGTCTGTGAGTAAGTGACTGTAGACGAGACGCCAGGGCAGGGCCAACTACATTGCATATCCGCCTCTGGAGCCTATCAAGAACACCGAGGCAAACAGAAGGGGCACCAGACCATATATGGCAGCAATACTCCATGTAAGGGCGAATTGTTGATTTGTAGATCTGGAGGATCGACTCTGGGGAGAAAAATTTCCTGGCGCGGCTCAGGGAGCCAACTTTCCTTGCAGTGGACGAGGCAATTGACTCAATGTATTTATTCCATCTCAGGTCAGCAGTCAACGTGAGACCGAGAAGCCGCAGAGAGTTGCTCTCGAGAAGTTCAGCGTCAGATATTCTAATGGAGGGAAGGATCTCTGTGGTGATTAATAGAGAGCAGTTTTGTCTTAGAAGCGTTTAAGTTGACCAGCCAATTCATGCCCGTTCACAATCGATTGGAGGTCCTTTTCGAGACGCACGGCCAGGCGAGTTTTGTCAGCGAGGCTAGATTTGTTTTTGAGGCAGGAATAAATTGTGGTGTCATCCGCGTAGATGCCAACTTGGGAAGTTATTGCGTCAGGAAGGACATTTATGTAGATAAGGAATAGAGTGGGGCCTAGGATGGAGCCTTGAGGAACACCTGCGTTCGTGGGATAGGAACTGGAGGAGAATCCATTGAGAACGACCTTCAATTTACGGTTTGACAGGAATGATCGTTTTAGGTTATATAATCGACCCGTAATGCCATAACCCTGAAGCTTGCGAAGAAGGCCGGCATGCCAAAACCTATCAAATGCTTTGGAGATGTCTAGTGCTACGTCTTGGGCTTCCCCGTTATTCTGAAGAGCTCGGTAGACTGTTTCAGTAATGGCCGTAAGCACATCGGCTGTAGATCGGGCAAAGCGGAAACCATATTGCTTGTCTGAGAGCAGATTATGGGATGTGAGGTGATTAACCTCCCCGGTATTGATTAGGGCTTCGAAGACTTTGCCGAAGAGGGGAAGGAGACTGATAGGACGATAGGAAGAGTCAGAGGTGTCGCTGGAGTTCTTGAAGACAGGAACGATCGAAGAGGACGTCCAGCAGTCAGGAAAACAAGATTCCTTGAGGCAGTAGTTGTATAGTTTAGAAAGGGCAGGCGCCAGTTCAGGCGTGCATTTCTTCAAGACAATGGCTGGTATCCCGTCTCCACCACTGGCCTTGTTGGGGTCTAAATTGGAGATAACGTCCAGTACCAAAGATGGGGTTTTCCTGCCGCGCAGTTGAGTATTCCAAATCAGCTCTTTTATAAACCCTGAATACAAGTCATTTCACAGACCCTAAGATAGATAGATAGATAGATAGATAGATAGATAGATAGATATTTTTAATTTATACCTAATGGCCGTTGTTTTCGTTCTGTCTATATTTATGGCGGGAAGGGAACGATTTTCAAATTCCATAGACCGAACATGTAAACAACGACGAAGTTTTAGAGAAAATAAAAACAAAACGTCACGTTTAATTAATATCACGAAGGGAAAAAGAAAAAGGGTTGAAAATTCTAGGGTGCATTTTGAGGAAAGAGGTGTCGGAAAATTTGATACCCACAGTGCAGATTGAAGACAAGAGAAACAGAGGAAAACAACGCATAACCCAAGGTTTTGAGTAAATGGATGGCGGATCAAGGTTTAGGAGAAATTAAAAAAAAATGGTTAGCAAACTTATCTCACTAGATCAATTAAGTCTGAATCGTGAGTTTGATCATCACTGGGTGTCCGATATCGTCGGCCTTTTGTCACCTCTAAGCTACGCTTATATTAGGTTGGTGCAAAAATAATGACGTAATAATGTCGTTTTTTGACGTTAAAAAATACGTCAAAAAACGACATAATTACGTCATTATTTTTGCACCAACCTAGGCCACTTCGCCGTGATGTAATGGTTAGTAAGCTTGTCACGCTAGTATTAATTAAGACTGAATCGTGGGTTCGATCCTCACCGGGTGTCCCATTTAAGCTACGCTTAGAAAGATCATCTTATATGCTTTGTCTTGATTTTTTCCTCTTCTCTCGTTCTTCTTTACAAATATCGTTTGTATGAAATTAACTTTTTTTCTTTATTTCTTTTTTTTTCTCGTCTTTTCAGACATATTCTTTCTTTTTTGCTTCCTTTGCCCAGAACCATTTTCATTCTTTTATATTTTTTTCTTTTTTTGTTCCTCTAATTCCGTCACTTTTAAAAAAAATTTCATATTTGCATCCTTAATTTCTTTTTTCATTTCATCGGTCACCACCAGCATTGTTTTTATTTCATTCATACATTCTTCTTCTTCTTCTTCTTTTTTCTTCTTCTTCTTCTTCTTTCATTTTATTCTCATTGATTTAGAATTACTGCTACTACTACTATTACTACTTTTTTTCCTCCATCTCTTTTGTTCTATTCCCTTATCTTTCGCTTTCAAATAGTCGACATTTTTCTTCTCCCTAATCGTATCCGTCTCTCTCTATATAAAAACGTCTTTAAAAACATCTTTCTATCTTAAAACGACTAAAGACTTCTTCAGTTTCCATCTCTTCGTCTTTCATTTTCCTTGTCTTTTTATTCCCAAACACTCTTATCCATGTTTTTATTTATTTATTTATTTATTTTCCTCTTTTCTGACGTTTCTTCTGCTTTAGTTCGCTCTCAGATTTCAAAATAAAGAATTTCTTTTAAACTTTTCATTGATTTATTTACATCTGTTTTTTAGATGATTTGGTTGTTTTGGCTTAGAAATGATGAATGAAGCGGATGGGCCAAAGGAAGGAAGGAAGGAAGGAAGGAAGGAATCAATGATTTCATTGCGTTGCTGGATATTCGGCTAACCATACCAAACTACTTGAATCGATTGTTTCAAATGCTTACTCGAAGGAATCTACATTATCTTCATCGGCTAATATGCTTATTTACGAATAGCTTAGTCTCACACAAAGCCGCAATAACGCTGTGCCCGTGATAAATTTACTCACGACACAAGCGAAATAGTCTCTAAAAGAAGTTTGCCCAATACCGTGCCAGACTAGATGCTATTAAATATTTAGACAATCCAAAAAGACAAAGAATAAGAATCGGAAACGAAAGAGAAAGAGATGAAGAGGAAGAAAATAAAGAAAAAAAAGGAGGAAGTAAATGAAGCGTAAAAAGAACAAGGAGGAATGATATACGTGGGAGTGAAATATAATATGTGCTGCCTGCATTGAGGTTTGAACTCATTATGGTAATAATGGCCGGCAGGATTAGCTTGCCAGACACTTTTTTTAGCTTATGATCCAGTTTAAATCCAGAATTTTTCTAAGGCCCATGAAATTATTATTATGTAAAATAATTACTTTCATTTTCCATATAATATATCCATTTATAAAATTGATGTGGCCCACCTGAAATTTGCTATGGCTCAAATGGGCCATAGGTTGGGAAACTGTACCAGACCGAAAGCAGCACTAAGATTCCGACTAGACTGAATTAGCCAAAGAAGAGTCGTGTCTGTTTCAGATGACTCTGCCAAGAATTTTCCTGGCAACACACAGAAGGTAGATACTTTTATTAGATTGGTGCAAAAATAATGACGTAATAATGTCGTTTTTTGACGTATTTTTTAACGTCAAAAAACGATATTATTACGTCATTATTTTTGCACCAACCTAATATATTTATACTTTTTAAAATATTTATACTAATAGGTTGGTGCAAAAGTAATGTCGGTTTTTGACGTTAAAAAATACGTCAAAAAACGACATTATTTTTGCACCAACCTAATATTACAAAGCTCGTCCCCAAGCATAAACAATAATTAACCCTATTGATCAGGAAATTAAGAAAGCTATTACAAAAACTAATGAATAATAAAGCACTACTCGAAATAGAAGCTGAACTTTTGAAAACAGCTTACTTTCTCCCCGAATTCAATAACAAGTTCCGGTATTTTATGAAAGAAATCTGGAATCAAAAAGTGGGGTGTAATATGCATTATGTAGCCAGAAAAGTAGCCCTCAAGGCCCTCACTCATACAGAGGTACCTCAGTTGGATCCATCAGAGGGAAAGTATTAATGAACAAGTAGTCACTCATCGTTTTATAAAAGTCAACACCTCACGACCTAGTTTGGTCTTTGTTCTAGAAAAGGATGCAACGACGGATATGAGTTAATCAAACAACTCCAAAAAATTACTCACCTCTCTAATAGGAAATGCTATACCTTTGTCGAGCTCGGAGCAGCATATGACCGCATCAATAAAGACTTCCTCTTCTCATCCATTAGAAACTGCATTCCAAGCTTCGAATCTACTGAATCTAATAGAGGAACTGTATTGATCTACAGACTCTTACATGTCTGGTGAGAACCCGAATAAGGAAACATTTCAGACTTCCTCTGGAGTACAAGGAGAAAATGATGGCGCCAGTCTATTTAATTTCTTCTTGGACAATGCCCTGCCCATTTACAAACACAGATGTGAAGAGATGGACAGTGATTTAGATAAGTCCACCAATATAAGACAACGATCCTGATTTCCCTCCCGAGTCTAATGTACTGATGACGTGGGAGGATGCTATCATGATGACATCTTCTTTATTTGCAGCCCACTTAAGACGTAGGAGATCGTGTCTCTCCACAATTTTCTGTTCCTTATAGTTCTAAATGAAATGTATCTTTTCTTTATTTCTAAACACTGTTCAGACAACCATTATCTCAAGCTACGTTGTTTTCCTCTGTCCCTCTTGCCCATGTGAGTAGCACATTTTCCCAAAGTTCCTTCCTCATAATGTACCCAAGAAATTCCAACTGTCTCTTCTTGATTTTAAGTATAATTTTTTTTGTTTCCATTTTCCCTAAAACATCGTTGTTGCTCATATATCCGTCCATGGTATCCTCAGCATCGTTCTGCAGAACCACATGTTCATATTTGGGATAAGAATTATCTTGACCAGAAATTAGCATCCCCTGTCAAGTATTCCGAGAAATGGGGCTCAAGATAAACCTTTTCCGAAATAGGAAAAATTCTCTGGAATTGGAATGATAGCCGTGATGATACCTACACAGAATACATCATAAACTTTCAGGATGTAGAATTTGTAAATATTATAAAACTCAAACTCCTCGGCGTATAGATCAGTTATAACAAATTAAATATAGGAAAAATATTGAATATATGATAGGCTGTAGCAGATATAAATTGCCACGAAACGAAAACGAAAACATCAACTTGAAACCTCATGTCATATTCTTTAATAGCCTCGTCAGATTTATACATTCATATGTACGCCATAAGAGCAACTGGACTTGAGAAAATTATTTTACTGAAGAATTGTTTTAAAGAGAAAGCTTTTATGAATTACAACGGAAAAGAAAGTTCCCATCAATACTGGAAAGAGCGATAATAGCTACTGGACATGAGAAACATATTTTCCTGAAGAATGGTTTTAATGAGAAAGATTTTTTGAATTAAAACCGAAAAGAAAGCTTCCATCAATAAAGAAAAGAGCGATAACAGCCAATGGACTTGAGAAACCTATTTTCCTGAAGAATGGTTTTAAATAGAAAGATTTTTTTGACTTACAAAAGAAAGGAAAGCTCCCATCAATACTGGAAAGAGCGATAACAGTTAATGGACTTGAGAAACTTATTTTCCTGAATAATTGTTTTAAAGAGAAAGCTTTTAGGAAATACAACGGAAAAGAAAACTCCCATCAATACTGGAAAGAGCGATAACAGTTAATGGACTTGAGAAACATATTTTCCTGAAGAACTGTTTTAAAGAGAAAAATTTTATAAAGTACAACCGAAAAGAAAGCTCCGATCAATACTGGAAAGAGCGATAACAGCTACTGGATTTGAGAAACATATTTTCCTGAAGAATGGTTTTAAATAGAAAGATTTTATAAATTACAAGCGAGAAGAAAGCTCCCATCAATACTGGAAAGTGTGATAATAGTTGATGGACTTGAGAACCTTCTTTTCCAGAAGAATTGTTTTAAATAGAAAGATTTTATAAATTACAACCGAGAAGAAAGCTCTCATCAATACTGGAAAGAGCGATAACAGCTAATGGACTTGAGAAACATGTTTTCCTGAAGAATGGTTTGAAATACAAAGATTTTATGAATTACAACCGAGAAGAAAGCTCCCATCCATACTATAAAGTGTGATAATAGTTAATGGACTTGAGAAACTTCTTTTCCAGAAGAATTGTTTTAAATCGAAAGATTTTATAAATTACAACCGAGAAGAAAGCTCTCATCAATACTGGAAAGAGGGATAACAGCTAATGGACTTGAGAAACTTGTTTTCCTGAAGAAATGTTTTAAAGAGAAAGATTTTATAAATTACAACCGAAAAGAAAGCTGCCATCAATACTGGATGGAGAGATAACAGCTACTGGATTTGAGAAACTTATTTTCCTGAAGAATGGTTTTAAATAGAAAGATTTTATAAATTACAAGCGAGAAGAAAGCTCCCATCCATACTATAAAGTGTGATAATAGTTAATGGACTTGAGAAACTTCTTTTCCAGAAGAATTGTTTTAAATGGAAAGATTTTATAAATTACAAGCGAGAAAAAAGCTCCCATCAATACTGGAAAGAACGGTAACAGCTACTGGACTTGAGAAACATATTTTCCTGAAGAATTGTTTTAAACAAAAAGCTTTTATGAATTACAAACGAAAAGAAAGCTCCCATCAATACTGGAAAGAGCGATAACAGCTACTGGACATGAGAAACTTATTCTCCTGAAGAATTGTTTTTAAAGAGAAAGATTTTATAAATTACAACCGAAAAGAAAGCTTCCATCAATACTGAAAAGAGCGATAACAGCTACTGGACTTGGGAAACTTATTTTCTTGAAGAATGATTTTAAATAGAAAGATTTTATAAATTATAACGGAGAAGAAAGCTCCCATCAATACTGAAAAGAGCGATAACAGTTACTGGACTTGAGAAACATATTTTCCTGAAGAATTATTTTAAAGAGAAACCTTTTATAAATTACAACCGAAAAGAAAGCTCCCATCAATACTGGAAAGTGCGATAACTGCTAATGGACTTGAGAAACTTTTTTTCCTGAAGAATTTTTTAAAGAGAAAGTTTTTATAAATTACAACCGAAAAGAAAGCTCCCATCAATACTGGACACAGCGAATGGACATGAGAAACGTATTTTCCTGAAGAATTGTTTTAAAGAGAAAGATTTTATAAATTACAACCGAAAAGAAAGCTCCCATCAATAGTGGAAAGAGCGATAACAGCTACTGGACTTGAGAAACATATTTTCCTGAAGAATTGTTTTAAAGAGAAAGATTTTATAAATTACAACCGAAAAGAAAGCTCCCATCAATAGTGGAAAGAGCGATAACAGCTACTGGACTTGAGAAACATATTTTCCTGAATAATTGTTTTAAAGAGAACGATTTTTTTAAATTACAACCGAGAAGAAAGCTCTCATCAATACTGGAAAGAGCGATAACAGCTAATGGACTTGAGAAACATGTTTTCCTGAAGAACTATTTTAAAGAGAAAGATTTTATAAATTACAACCGAAAAGAAAGCTCCCATCAATACTGGAAAGAGCGATAACAGATACTGGATTTGAGAAACATATTTTCCTGAAGAATGGTTTGAAATAGAAAGATTTTATAAATTACAACCGAGAAGAAAGCTCCCATCCATACTATAAAGTGTGATAATAGTTAATGGACTTGAGAAACTTCTTTTCCAGAAGAATTGTTTTAAATGGAAAGATTTTATAAATTACAAGCGAGAAAAAAGCTCCCATCAATACTGGAAAGAACGGTAACAGCTACTGGACTTGAGAAACATATTTTCCTGAAGAATTGTTTTAAATGGAAAGATTTTATAAATTACAAGCGAGAAAAAAGCTCCCATCAATACTGGAAAGAACGGTAACAGCTACTGGACTTGAGAAACATATTTTCCTGAAGAATTGTTTTAAATGGAAAGATTTTATAAATTACAAGCGAGAAAAAAGCTCCCATCAATACTGGAAAGAACGGTAACAGCTACTGGACTTGAGAAACATATTTTCCTGAAGAATTGTTTTAAATGGAAAGATTTTATAAATTACAAGCGAGAAAAAAGCTCCCATCAATACTGGAAAGAACGGTAACAGCTACTGGACTTGAGAAACATATTTTCCTGAAGAATTGTTTTAAATGGAAAGATTTTATAAATTACAAGCGAGAAAAAAGCTCCCATCAATACTGGAAAGAACGGTAACAGCTACTGGACTTGAGAAACATATTTTCCTGAAGAATTGTTTTAAATGGAAAGATTTTATAAATTACAAGCGAGAAAAAAGCTCCCATCAATACTGGAAAGAACGGTAACAGCTACTGGACTTGAGAAACATATTTTCCTGAAGAATTGTTTTAAATGGAAAGATTTTATAAATTACAAGCGAGAAAAAAGCTCCCATCAATACTGGAAAGAACGGTAACAGCTACTGGACTTGAGAAACATATTTTCCTGAAGAATTGTTTTAAATGGAAAGATTTTATAAATTACAAGCGAGAAAAAAGCTCCCATCAATACTGGAAAGAACGGTAACAGCTACTGGACTTGAGAAACATATTTTCCTGAAGAATTGTTTTAAACAAAAAGCTTTTATGAATTACAAACGAAAAGAAAGCTCCCATCAATACTGGAAAGAGCGATAACAGATACTGGACATGAGAAACTTATTCTCCTGAAGAATTGTTTTTAAAGAGAAAGATTTTATAAATTACAACCGAAAAGAAAGCTTCCATCAATACTAAAAAGAGCGATAACAGCTACTGGATTTGGGAAACTTATTTTCTTGAAGAATGATTTTAAATAGAAAGATTTTATAAATTATAACGGAGAAGAAAGCTCCCATCAATACTGAAAAGAGCGATAACAGCTACTGGACTTGAGAAACATATTTTCCTGAAGAATTATTTTAAAGAGAAACCTTTTATAAATTACAACCGAAAAGAAAGCTCACATCAATACTGGAAAGTGCGATAACTGCTAATGGACTTGAGAAACTTTTTTTCCTGAAGAATTTTTTAAAGAGAAAGTTTTTATAAATTACAACCGAAAAGAAAGCTCCCATCAATACTGGACACAGCGAATGGACATGAGAAACGTATTTTCCTGAAGAATTGTTTTAAAGAGAAAGATTTTATAAATTACAACCGAAAAGAAAGCTCCCATCAATAGTGGAAAGAGCGATAACAGCTACTGGACTTGAGAAACATATTTTCCTGAAGAATTGTTTTAAAGAGAAAGATTTTATAAATTACAACCGAAAAGAAAGCTCCCATCAATAGTGGAAAGAGCGATAACAGCTACTGGACTTGAGAAACATATTTTCCTGAATAATTGTTTTAAAGAGAACGATTTTTTAAATTACAACCGAGAAGAAAGCTCTCATCAATACTGGAAAGAGCGATAACAGCTAATGGACTTGAGAAACATGTTTTCCTGAAGAACTATTTTAAAGAGAAAGATTTTATAAATTACAACCGAGAAGAAAGCTCCCATCCATACTATAAAGTGTGATAATAGTTAATGGACTTGAGAAACTTCTTTTCCAGAAGAATTGTTTTAAATCGAAAGATTTTATAAATTACAACCGAGAAGAAAGCTCTCATCAATACTGTAAAGAGGGATAACAGCTAATGGACTTGAGGAACTTGTTTTCCTGAAGAACTATTTTAAAGAGAAATATTCCATAAATTACAACCGAAAAGAAAGCTCCAATCAATACTGGAAAGAGCGATAACAGATACTGGATTTGAGAAACATATTTTCCTGAAGAATTGTTTGAAATAAAAAGATTTTATAAATTACAACCGAGAAGAAAGCTCCCATCCATACTATAAAGTGTGATAATAGTTAATGGACTTGAGAAACTTCTTTTCCAGAAGAATTGTTTTAAATGGAAAGATTTTATAAATTACAAGCGAGAAAAAAGCTCCCATCAATACTGGAAAGAACGGTAACAGCTACTGGACTTGAGAAACATATTTTCCTGAAGAATTGTTTTAAATGGAAAGATTTTATAAATTACAAGCGAGAAAAAAGCTCCCATCAATACTGGAAAGAACGGTAACAGCTACTGGACTTGAGAAACATATTTTCCTGAAGAATTGTTTTAAATGGAAAGATTTTATAAATTACAAGCGAGAAAAAAGCTCCCATCAATACTGGAAAGAACGGTAACAGCTACTGGACTTGAGAAACATATTTTCCTGAAGAATTGTTTTAAATGGAAAGATTTTATAAATTACAAGCGAGAAAAAAGCTCCCATCAATACTGGAAAGAACGGTAACAGCTACTGGACTTGAGAAACATATTTTCCTGAAGAATTGTTTTAAATGGAAAGATTTTATAAATTACAAGCGAGAAAAAAGCTCCCATCAATACTGGAAAGAACGGTAACAGCTACTGGACTTGAGAAACATATTTTCCTGAAGAATTGTTTTAAATGGAAAGATTTTATAAATTACAAGCGAGAAAAAAGCTCCCATCAATACTGGAAAGAACGGTAACAGCTACTGGACTTGAGAAACATATTTTCCTGAAGAATTGTTTTAAATGGAAAGATTTTATAAATTACAAGCGAGAAAAAAGCTCCCATCAATATCGGAAAGAACGGTAACAGCTACTGGACTTGAGAAACATATTTTCCTGAAGAATTGTTTTAAATGGAAAGATTTTATAAATTACAAGCGAGAAAAAAGCTCCCATCAATACTGGAAAGAACGGTAACAGCTACTGGACTTGAGAAACATATTTTCCTGAAGAATTGTTTTAAACAAAAAGCTTTTATGAATTACAAACGAAAAGAAAGCTCCCATCAATACTGGAAAGAGCGATAACAGATACTGGACATGAGAAACTTATTCTCCTGAAGAATTGTTTTTAAAGAGAAAGATTTTATAAATTACAACCGAAAAGAAAGCTTCCATCAATACTAAAAAGAGCGATAACAGCTACTGGATTTGGGAAACTTATTTTCTTGAAGAATGATTTTAAATAGAAAGATTTTATAAATTATAACGGAGAAGAAAGCTCCCATCAATACTGAAAAGAGCGATAACAGCTACTGGACTTGAGAAACATATTTTCCTGAAGAATTATTTTAAAGAGAAACCTTTTATAAATTACAACCGAAAAGAAAGCTCACATCAATACTGGAAAGTGCGATAACTGCTAATGGACTTGAGAAACTTTTTTTCCTGAAGAATTTTTTAAAGAGAAAGTTTTTATAAATTACAACCGAAAAGAAAGCTCCCATCAATACTGGACACAGCGAATGGACATGAGAAACGTATTTTCCTGAAGAATTGTTTTAAAGAGAAAGATTTTATAAATTACAACCGAAAAGAAAGCTCCCATCAATAGTGGAAAGAGCGATAACAGCTACTGGACTTGAGAAACATATTTTCCTGAAGAATTGTTTTAAAGAGAAAGATTTTATAAATTACAACCGAAAAGAAAGCTCCCATCAATAGTGGAAAGAGCGATAACAGCTAATGGACTTGAGAAACATGTTTTCCTGAAGAACTATTTTAAAGAGAAAGATTTTATAAATTACAACCGAAAAGAAAGCTCCCATCAATACTGGAAAGAGCGATAACAGATACTGGATTTGAGAAACATATTTTCCTGAAGAATGGTTTGAAATAGAAAGATTTTATAAATTACAACCGAGAAGAAAGCTCCCATCCATACTATAAAGTGTGATAATAGTTAATGGACTTGAGAAACTTCTTTTCCAGAAGAATTGTTTTAAATCGAAAGATTTTATAAATTACAACCGAGAAGAAAGCTCTCATCAATACTGTAAAGAGGGATAACAGCTAATGGACTTGAGAAACTTGTTTTCCTGAAGAACTATTTTAAAGAGAAATATTCTATAAATTACAACCGAAAAGAAAGCTCCAATCAATACTGGAAAGAGCGATAACAGATACTGGATTTGAGAAACATATTTTCCTGAAGAATTGTTTGAAATAAAAAGATTTTATAAATTACAACCGAGAAGAAAGCTCCCATCCATACTATAAAGTGTGATAATAGTTAATGGACTTGAGAAACTTCTTTTCCAGAAGAATTGTTTTAAATGGAAAGATTTTATAAATTACAAGCGAGAAAAAAGCTCCCATCAATACTGGAAAGAACGGTAACAGCTACTGGACTTGAGAAACATATTTTCCTGAAGAATTGTTTTAAATGGAAAGATTTTATAAATTACAAGCGAGAAAAAAGCTCCCATCAATACTGGAAAGAACGGTAACAGCTACTGGACTTGAGAAACATATTTTCCTGAAGAATTGTTTTAAACAAAAAGCTTTTATGAATTACAAACGAAAAGAAAGCTCCCATCAATACTGGAAAGAGCGATAACAGATACTGGACATGAGAAACTTATTCTCCTGAAGAATTGTTTTTAAAGAGAAAGATTTTATAAATTACAACCGAAAAGAAAGCTTCCATCAATATTAAAAGAGCGATAACAGCTACTGGATTTGGGAAACTTATTTTCTTGAAGAATGATTTTAAATAGAAAGATTTTATAAATTATAACGGAGAAGAAAGCTCCCATCAATACTGAAAAGAGCGATAACAGCTACTGGACTTGAGAAACATATTTTCCTGAAGAATTATTTTAAAGAGAAACCTTTTATAAATTACAACCGAAAAGAAAGCTCCCATCAATACTGGAAAGTGCGATAACTGCTAATGGACTTGAGAAACTTTTTTTCCTGAAGAATTTTTTAAAGAGAAAGTTTTTATAAATTACAACCGAAAAGAAAGCTCCCATCAATACTGGACACAGCGAATGGACATGAGAAACTTATTTTCCTGAAGAATTGTTTTAAAGAGAAAGATTTTATAAATTACAACCGAAAAGAAAGCTCCCATCAATAGTGGAAAGAGCGATAACAGCTACTGGACTTGAGAAACATATTTTCCTGAAGAATTGTTTTAAAGAGAAAGATTTTTTAAATTACAACCCAGAAGAAAGCTCTCATCAATACTGGAAAGAGCGATAACAGCTAATGGACTTGAGAAACATGTTTTCCTGAAGAACTATTTTAAAGAGAAATATTCTATAAATTACAACCAAAAAGAAAGCTCCAATCAATACTGGAAAGGGCGATAACAGATACTGGATTTGAGAAACATATTTTCCTGAAGAATTGTTTGAAATAGAAAGATTTTATAAATTACAACCGAGAAGAAAGCTCCCATCCATACTATAAAGTGTGATAATAGTTAATGGACTTGAGAATCTTCTTTTCCAGAAGAATTGTTTTAAATGGAAAGATTTTATACATTACAAGCGAGAAAAAAGCTCCCATCAATACTGGAAAGAACGGTAACAGCTACTGGACTTGAGAAACATATTTTCCTGAAGAATTGTTTTAAACAAAAAGCTTTTATGAATTACAAACGAAAAGAAAGCTCCCATCAATACTGGAAAGAGCGATAACAGCTACTGGACATGAGAAACTTATTCTCCTGAAGAATTGTTTTTAAAGAGAAAGATTTTATAAATTACAACCGAAAAGAAAGCTTCCATCAATACTGAAAAGAGCGATAACAGCTACTGGACTTAGGAAACTTATTTTCTTGAAGAATGATTTTAAATAGAAAGATTTTATAAATTATAACGGAGAAGAAAGCTCCCATCAATACTGAAAAGAGCGATAACAGCTACTGGACTTGAGAAACATATTTTCCTGAAGAATTATTTTAAAACGAAACCTTTTATAAATTACAACCGAAAAGAAAGCTCCCATCAATACTGGAAAGTGCGATAACTGCTAATGGACTTGCGAAACTTGTTTTCCTGAAGAATTTTTTAAAGAGAAAGTTTTTATAAATTACAACGAAAAAAAATCTCCCATCAATACTGGACACAGCGAATGGACATGAGAAACTTATTTTCCTGAAGAATTGTTTTAAAGAGAAAGATTTTATAAATTACAACCGAAAAGAAAGCTCCCATCAATAGTGGAAAGAGCGATAACAGCTACTGGACTTGAGAAACATATTTTCCTGAAGAATTGTTTTAAAGAGAAAGATTTTTTAAATTACAACCGAAAAGAAAGCTCCCATCAATACTGGAAAGAGTGATAACAGCTATTGGACTTGAGAAACTTATTTACCTGAAGAATGTTTTTAAAGAGAGAGATTTTATAAATTACAACCGAAAAAAAAGCTACCATCAATAGTGAAAAGAGCGATAACAGATACTGGACTTGAGAAACATATTTTCCTGAAGAATGGTTTTAAATAGAAAGATTTTATAAATTACAACGGAGAAGAAATCTCCCATCAATACTGAAAAGAGCGATAACAGCTAATGGACTTGAGAAACTTATTTTCCTGAACAATTGTTTTAAAGAGAAAGATTTTATAAATTACAACCGAAAAGAAAGCTCCCATCAATACTGGAAAGAGCGATAACAGCTAATGGACTTGAGAAACTTATTTTCCTGAAGAATTGTTTTAAAGAGAAAGATTTTATAAATTACAACCGAAAAAAAAGCTCCCATCAATAGTGGAAAGAGCGATAACAGCTACTGGACTTGAGAAACTTGTTTTCCTGAAGAATTGTTTTAACGAGAAAGATTTTATAAATTACAACCGAAAAGAAAGCTCCGATCAATACTGGAAAGTGCGATAACAGCTCCTGGACTTGAGAATCTTATTTTCCTGTATAATTG
>OZ010589.1:69591203-69641203 GCA_963932145.1 Acanthosepion lycidas
CACTCCCATTTTTTTTTTAATTTTACGCTAGATATTTATTTTATTTTTTATATTTTGTAATTTAAATGAAATAGTAATAAAATTATTCAGAATAACATTTCATATAATATAAACTAAATAATGTTCGCCTGTCGCTTGATTCACACTCCTTGAACAGGAATAGGTTTAGAAGGATTGTTTAGGATTGGGTTTCCGGTTCCTTTGAAAGACTTTTCATTCTCTTTCACTCCCAGTAACCCCTTGCGACTTAGTGTCATAATCGCCTTGCTTGGGGTAAAATGATTTTAAAAAATCGATAGAACTCAAATCCCTGCCTGCTTCACTGCTTGACAGCTTGACCAGGTAGAAACGAACGTTGGATGAATGTTCATTGTTTGTCATACATTTCATCATTGAGACGAACCACGGCATACAAGTTTATCAGTCCCTCATATAAAAAAAATCCTCCTGTACAAGTCCCAAGAGCCACTCGAGGTAGAGGGTTACAGAAAGTAAGAGGCACAGCTTATGAATATGTGTGGAGAAGATAACGGATAACACTAGTCTTCTACAGATAAAGATTGTAATGATCGGGGAAACATCCTCTTGGGAGTCGATTGCTCAAAGCAGGGCTTCCCGAGCGGAATTTACATCTCACCAATGGAATACGAATGGAATGACGGTGGCATGGCGGGTCTTAGTCGTAAAGGTTAAAACTGGTAGAACTAATGAATATAGTTCGCCTACATACTTTCCATAGAAATAGCGATCGAGCAGTGGCTTGCAGCGTTTCGTCTATGGGAAAGAGGTTGTAAGGTGGAAAATAATTCATCACCCACAAGGATGCGGAGACGATTTTAGACTCTATCAAAACTGGGAAGTGGCGTAATTCCTGCCCATATATAGCAGCTGTACACTATTTTCGGTTTGATCTGGCTCTTGTAAAAGTAGACGATAGCAGGAGGAGTTAGGTAATTACTGGAGCGGCAGAAGGAAGCGACTATTTTTCCCCTATCTTTAGTGATGGATCGTATATACGTGTTCCACTTGAGGTTTGGCTTGAGTCCCAATAAGCGCTCACGACACGGGGCCTCCCTGAGAGAACACCAATGGTCCGCTCGGTGATGATGGAACGTCACGAGTTTGGTTTTCGAGGCATTTAATGGAATCAGCCAGCTTCCCTCCTCTGAGCTGTCAGAGCTCGGTCAGAAGAGAGATCAGCTGTAAGGTCATCTATGCAACCACATACCGTCGTATCATCAGCATGGATATTCACAAAAGTCGCGCTATACTCTTACACAGATCATTAGAAAGTAGAAAGAGAGTTGGACCGAGAAGCGTGTCTTAGAGGTGCCTGTGTTGATCGCTTAGGCTTCGGAGGACTAGCCGTTAACATCTACCTTTATCAGGAAGGACTTGGTAATTGAGAAAACTCTTCCAGTGATTCTATAACTGGAGAGTTTGCGCACTAGCTCTTATCTTGTTAAAGGCCGTTGAAATATCACTCTGAATTCGGGGATTTCTATATAATTGTTTATTTGTTAATAACTTTACGAAAATAAATTACATATTTATGTGTAGGTTAAATGAAACAAGGTAAGTAATAGCCCACTATAATACTAAGAGTTAAATTCAGAATCTATGCAAAAATGTTTTCACTCATATACACAGAAAATGAATATAGAAAGTTATGGCATCGGCCTACGCTATTGCGAGGGTAACCCTCTCTGCACCATGTAAAATATATGTTCACTCACGCATAAACACACACATAGAGAAATGCCCGCGCATGCGCGTGTGTGTGTGTGTGTGCACGCGTGAGTGTCTGTGTGTATTTAAAAACTCAGGTACAAATAAAATGTATCTGCAAAAAGACAATATGAATAAAGGCAAAAGGAAAGTTTTTCTTTACCAACGCGTTTTGTCCCGAGGGACTTTATCTAAGTAAACATAAGAAAAAATCTTTACATTTACTATAGCGAAGAAAACGGCGACTTACCTCGTCAAACCAAGCGACAGCGTGTCGCGTGTATTCTACGACGGAAAAAGTGGCGAAAAAGAAAACTACTTACCAAACAGAAGGGAACGTATTCCGCATAACATGCTGAAAATGGAATAATTGAATTAAAGAAAAAACAAGTCAGTCGCAGGAGTCGCTATAAAAGTATTTTGATATGCAAATTACGGAAAATCCAATCCCAGCTGTCGACGAATGGAAGAAATAGGTTCTGCCGATAAAAGCAGTTGGTTTTCTCAATTCGGGACGAAAAAAATTCGGGCATTTTTGGTTTCGGCGTTTGTTAGTGAGCGAGTTATTTTTCTGACTGGTTACACGCATTGTGATTTGAAATAGTACCGGCGAATCGAGTTTTCAGCATTTCTTTCTGCCCACGATATTCGAGTCTGGACTTACAGTGATTCTTCTTTGTCTTGTGGAAGTAATCTGCGACAAATACTTCCTTTGCTTCCAGAACGCTTACATTTACCGAAAGTCGAGAGTAAATACTGTTAATGATAGGGTAGGAAGAATGATACACTGGGAATTTTGCAAACGTCTTGGGTTCGATCATGTAAATGTTCGTGAAAATAAAAGGAATCAAACAATAAAAGGTAAAGAAGGAATTGTCAGATTGTAGATGGCGTTGTAAAAGCGAAATATAGAGTAAGAGAAAAAAATGAAGAAGAAGAACGAAAAAAGCAGATGTGAATCAACAGAAAAAACATCAGTGGCTGAGGAACACCGGGCTGAAAACTGAGACAGAAGGCCTAATTATTGCAGCTCAGGACCAGAGCCTCGCAACTAGATACTATCACTCTCACATAATCAAGGATGGAACTAACCTGAAATGCAGGATCTGCAGAAAATATAATGAAACTGTCGATCAACTCAGGATGTCCGGAACTAGCAAAAAATGAATAAACCCACAGACATAACAAGGTAGCAACATATGTGCACTGGAAGATATGAAAGAAGCATAAAATCGAAACCACTGAGAGATGGTATGAGTACCAACTAGACAGACTTACCCCAAATAACGACGTAACTATCCTCTGGAACAATTCAAGCTGACACGGAAATAAAAGCCAACAGACTTGTTATTATCATAAAAGACAAGAAATTCAGGAAGTGTATGCTTACGGACATACCAGTAGCATTTGAGAGAAACACCTCCATGAAAATGATCGAGAAATTGTCCAAATCCAAGGACCTGGAGATCGAGATTAACAGGATGTGCGGAATGAAGACTGAGACTGTACCAAGAGTAATCGGAGCACTGGGCCTCATGAGGAAAGGATGTACAATTTTACTAACAGTATCCCAGATAACATCAACATACACGTTGCCGAGAAGATCGCCCTACTAGAAACATCCCATATACTAAGAAAAGTGTTATCAATTAAATGACAATTCTCCTATAGGGCCTAAAAACTATAGTTTGGACCTAGCTCTACATGATACAAAGCAGGAAACATAATATACACAAATAATAATAATAATAATAATAATAATAATAATAATAATGTCAACGATAGTTAAGCAAAATTGAAACAAAACACAATTTGATATTATGATCCCAGTTGTAGAAATTTAAAACCCGTAGAGAAGTAGATGACATTTCCTTTCATGTCGGAACAGGAAGTCAATAAAATGAAGATAGGATCGGGTTGAAATTCAATCCGACCTTCGTTGCTACGAAGTACGGTAATAAATTCAGTAACAAGATTTGGTGCCATATTTTAAAAAAAAAAAGAAAAAAAAACTTCTAGATGCAAAAATATTAACCCATCATAAAATCGGGTATTAATGATATATATATATATATATATATATATATATATATATATATATATATATATATATATATATATATATATATATTGATTATATGTTTCTAAAAAATAAACTTTTATAAAAAATACATGTTATTAATTTTCGATTTCAACCTGACACCCATTAATACACACTGTCACCCAAAATGGGGTGGGGGGAATTAAAAACTGTAATTAATTCAGCTTTTTGGCTAAGATAAAAATGTTGTTGTTATTATTATTACTATTAATATTTGTAATATTATTAAACGAAATGATTGACGTAACTCTTAAAATATTTTTCAAAAGAGCATGATTTAAGAAAAGAAAATAACACATTGTTTGATAATATATAACAATATTCCGAAAGTATCTGTCTTTTCCAAGTTATGTCTAAAAATTGTATACAAGAATATCACTATAAGAAGGATCTACAAAAATGATAATGTTTGTTCAAAGGTCGCTTGTCTCGATAAAAACGGACGTACTGGTAATCAACGCGTCAAAACGAAAGAAATGCCGCCAGTGTGAATGGCATGCAACTGAAACGTGCGTAATATGATGGTGATCTTGCTCATCTTGGAATTTTCCGTTAGTTGATTAGTTACGAAGAGGAATTCATCAAAAAGCTTAGTATAAAACCTATGGAACTCTCCTGTCATTCTGTTCATTCTGACGGGGCGGGAAGTTAGGAGTTTGCATACATAACTATTCTCGTGTCGCATGGTCGGTGGATTCTGGATATTTTTTTTCAGAATGTACACTACACAATGTGTTCATCAAAATTACAATCGTTTGTAATATAATATCCTGCAATCTCCATTGATGTCACATTGTTGAATGAACAGAATGACATGACAGTTCCATTGGATTTATGCTGTCTTTTCTTTTTCTTTTTTCTTTTTTTCTTTTTTAAACTACGCTCTTCTCTAAGTGTTGGATTATTATTATTATTATTATTATTATTATTATTATTATTATTTACAAACAAAATGATTGACGTTACTCTTCCAATATTTTTCGACAGTTACGAGAAGAGCGTGATTTAAGAAATGATGAAGGAAAAAACACGGTGTTTGACAATGTTAAACAATATTTCAACAGAATGTTCGTATCTTGAAGAAGATAGGCATTCTGATGAAACACTGTCAAACACTGTTTTTTCTTTTCTTTTTCTTTTCTTAAATAGCGCTCTTCTTTTAAGTGTGTTATCATTATTATTATTATTATTATTATTATTATTATTATTATTATTGTCATCATCATTTGTGTATGTTATGTTTCCTGTTTTTTATCCTGTAGAGCTGGGTCCAAACTATGGTCCTTAGACCCTATAGGAGAATTGTCATCTAACTGATAGCACTTTTCTTTGTATATGAGATGTTTCTAGTAGGGCGATCTTCTGGGCAACTTGTATGCCGATGTTACCTGGGACACTGTTAGTAAAATTGTTAATTCCTTTTCTCACAAGGCTCAGAGCTCCAATCAGTTTTCATTATTATTATTATTATTAGTAGTAGTAGTAGTAGGAGTAGTAGTAGTAGTCATAGCATATGATGTTGGTTACTGACAGAAAATGATTTGCAGGTAACCTATCGTGACTTAGCTGCATTCCTTGGTTCCATCAGCCCTAACCTTTACTGATGCGACTCTCCATGTCACGAACACAAAGATGAATCATCTTCATTCCCTTCATATTCTATTAATAAAAAGGAAGTTCCACTCGGACAGCTTCTTCTGATGAGCCCCTGCTTTTTAGAACAGACTCCAAGTAGGATGTTTTCCCGCTTACTACAATCTTGAAGTCTAAAGTTATCCGTTATCTTTTCTACATAACCTCGTGAACTGTACTTCTTGCCTTTTCTTACGCCCATACAACACTACACAATAGCACTCTGTCTTGAGTGGCACTTGGGCCTTCTATGCGGTAAATATTAATAAAATAAAATTAAAATAAACCGGTCATTTGTTCTTTTCACTATCTTCGCTGTTCCGAGTAAGCATGTTTTTTTAATGGCTCTATTTCCAGACCAAATTTCGAAGTCTGCAAGGCTGTTTCCATATTTTTTTATACAACACCCCGATACTCCTAAGATCACCGGTACTGCAATTACTTTCGTTGCTAGTCCTACCTAAACTTTCAGAATTTTAGACTTTTTAAATCCTAATAGTTGTCAAGCTTCTCTTTACGTTGTGTTCAATTTTCATGTCTTTTGAGCAGGAAACTTCTATCGATTAGCAAATCTTTTTTTTTCTTTCTGTTTATCCAGCAGGACTAAATCTGGCTTATTCTGCTCTACAGTTGTAACTGTCTGTATCGGAATATTCCACTTTTCATCTCTTTTGTGATCCCATATTCATCATACATGTTATTACATACGAAGCCATACTTTTTAGACAACCTCCAATGAATAATGTCAATAACTTTCTCATTCTTCTATTTCTTACACTCATTCAGAGCCATACGCGTGCATTTGGATGCAATACGACAGTCTCATCTCAATGAATTCTACACAACAGTGAAGTGAACGTCTCAAATGCATTCTACACAACAATGAAGTGCTGCCCTTATCAAAAATTGTCACTGTTACTCAGATTGTCAGCAATGTCTGATCCCGAGATGACATTAACAATCTCAATGTCCCCATCTTTTTCTGATCCATGTCCATGTTGTCTTCTTGAGCTTTTGCCCTACCCTGTTTCTCTCGGAAACTGAATGAACTTTGATTTGTTTTTCATATCAAATTCACTCTTTGTTTTTTCAGAGTCAGTCTTTTCACCAATTATTGTTTCTATTTTTTACCTTACTTACAACAAATGCTTCTTTTAATCAGTACCATTTCCTCAACACTAACCCTGTCCGTTGCACGTTCTCTTCTATCCTAATAAATTCTGTCCACGCCTTCCTTGAGAGATGCATGCTTTTGTATATGGCTATAATTTCCCGCGTTTTTCTATATTTCGCAAGCCATCTTGAACCCAATTAATGACATTATTATTATTAGGTTGGTGCAAAAATAATGACGTAATAATGTCGTTTTTTGACGTATTTTTTAACGTCAAAAAACGACATTATTACGTCATTATTTTTACACCAACCTAATAGTAGTAGTAGTAGTATTTTCTCAGATAAGATCTTAATATCTGGTAATTAATGCATGGATAGCGAACCACACCCAGCAACATTAGGTATCATGTAATTTTTCTCTGACTCTAAGTGTTCATCACTCCCCGGATTTTTTTTTTACCGTTTCTAAGAGGCCCCCACTTCTACAAAAGCTCCACTAGTCAATTAATGTAAATGTTCTTTATCGATATCTCTATTCTGTCAGTTACTGTACCAAACACACCAGTAATAATTGGTATGATTGTGACCTTCTTTAACTTCCAAAGCCGTGAAAGTTCAAATTTCAATTTGTCATTAGTGATCACTCTTCTGCTTTGCTCCATTCTTGGGTGAAAAGTAGACGAGCGATCGATGGTTAACCCTTCTTTTCCTACTTTATATTCCACCTTCCTATCATTATTATCATTATTATTATTATTATTATTATTATTATTATTATTATTATTTCCTTTGATTTCCGGTGTGCACTCATTTATTTCTGACTTCAGCCCAGAGGCCTAAGGTCAGAAATTTCCATTGACCAATTTAAAACACACACACACACATTTTTGACACAGATAAAGCCCTTCGTAAGGTGTGGGCTGTACTCGTGAGAATATTTTTTTTTATTTCTTTAAGGCGTGGACTACCAGGAATCCGTCCAGTGAATCTATCGAAACCTTTTCCAGTCAACCCGAGTGCTCCAGCTATAACTGGAATTACTGATGTCCTTATTGTGCCACATTTTCTTTTTTTAAATTTCCACTTCAAGGTCTGTGTATGTTGATAGTTTTTGAAGATTTTCAAAGATACATTACAATCTGCAGTGACAGCCATGCCAATAAGAAAGCACATTTATTATTATCGTTTTAGTTCTTCAATATCTAGCGCATACTTATTTCTTTCCCAACCAGAGACCTAAGATGAGAAACAGCGTCATGGCATTTTACAATGAATACAAAACAAACAAATATCACCTACATTTTATATTGTTACAGCTGCCCGTAAGTGTGAGCAGTACTTGTGAGTACAATGTTTTGTATTTCTGTAAGGCTTGAGCTAACAGGTATCCCTTCAATGAGTCTATCGGAACCTTTTCCAGTCAAACCGAGGGATCTATCTACAACTAGAATTATTGATGCCCTCACGTGCAATATTTTGTTGTTATTATTATTATTATTATTTTTATTTTCTTTGCTTTCTGGCGTTTACACATTTCTTTCCGGGTCCCACCCAGGGACCTAAGGTTAGAAATGGCATCATGACACTTTTCACTGACAAAAAAAATAAAATAAAATAAAATAAAATAAAAAAAATAAAAATAAAAAAAAATAAAATAAAATAAAAATTACATAGATAGAGCCCTTCGTAAAGTGTGGGCTGTACTTGTCAGAACAACTTTTTGTATCTCCTTGAGGCATGGGCTTCCAGGAATCCCTGCAATTAGTCTACTGCAATCTTTTCCAACAAGTCCTAGGGCTCCAACTACAATAGGGATTGTTGATGTTCCCATATGACACATTTTCGAGACTTCTATTTCAAGGTCCTTGTATTTTGACAGCTTTTTGAATATCTTCAAAGATACATTGCAGTCAGCAGGGACTGCCATATCAATAAGGAGGCACCGTTTTTGTTTGTGGTCTTTAATAACAATATCTGGGCGGTTGGCCTTGATTGTTCTGTCAGTGTGAATTGTGTAGTCCCATAGAATTGTAACAGGTCCTATCTCCGTAACTGGGTCTGGGTGGTGTTCATACCAGTTTCTTTCAGTTTCCTTCCCGTAGAAGTTGCAGATTTTCCAGTGCAGATATTGGCCCACTCTGTCATGTCGGGTTTTATATTCAGTGGGTGCCAACATCGTGCAACCTGATACAAGATGATCAATCGTTTCTGGATATTTATCACAGAATCTGCATTTTGGGCTGACACAATATTTTAGTATATGTGCTTGATAATTCCTAGTTAGCAAGCATTATTATTATTATTATTATTATTATTATTATTATTATTATTATCATCATCAAACCCTTGCAATGATTATTTATGTAAATAACAGCGAATGTGATGTTGATGACGGAAATTGCCGGTGCACTAATCGGTGTTGTTTATTGTCACTTTTTCTGTTGTCGCTGGCAACGGCCACAGCCGACAGCCAAGTTGGATGAGAGACGATATTGCCGTTGGCTGCGACAGGAAGCCTACTTATGAAGCTGGAACATTCACCATTTATGGTTTCGTCTGCCTCACTCTATTCACATATCTAATCACACCAAGTAGGATTAAATCGTTATTGCTTTGCATTGTCTTCCATGTATGTACCTCCATCTAGAGTCGACTCACGTGCATGAATCTGTTTAAGCTTTGATCAAATCTATCAAAATTATTAATATCACTTTCTTTAAGTTTCTTTTTACCTATTTACTCTACCTTTCTATTTAGATGCACATATATATACGTACATATATAAAAAAAATATACCTGCATATATATATATGTGTGTTCATATATAAAGTTTTACGTACATACACACCAGCACACACACATATATATACATGCATATATATATATATATATATATATATATATATATATATATATAACAATGTGGCCATAGAAATCAACACTGCATTAGGAAGAGTTTTACGGCCTTAAGCGATCATCAGACCAATAATTTTCTTACACTTTAGCCCCAACATTTTGCAGGCTTACAATGTAAATATATATATATATATATATATATATATATATATATATATATATATATATATATATATATATATACAAAAAAAAATTGTGGATAAAGTGTAATGAAATTATTGGTCTGATGATCGCATAAGGCCGTGAAACAACTCCTAATGCAGTCTTGAATATATATATATATATATATATATATATATATATATATATATGTGTGTGTGTGTGTGTGTGTGTGTGTGTGTGTGTGTGTGTATATATATATATATATTCAATAAATAAATCAATAAATGTTATAAGGACATCATAGAGACAAATATAATGATTGACTTGGAAATATGAAGGCTTACGGTCATATCACGTTGGAACACTCTAAGATCACCGAAGTTAAGCAACATTGATCCTGGTCAGTATCTAGATGGATGACCGCTTGGGGATATCAGGTGTTGTAATCTTGGACCTACGGGTGGTGTAATGGATAATTACTTAGGATTGTTATTCGGAGAACTGAGTTCTAATCCTAGTTAGGTTTGTTATATTGACACGCGCGAAAACCCTTGCGAGAGGTATGAAACCATCTCTTCTCCTCTCAGCTTTTTGGATTTAAATCAGATAAGGGAAGACTAGGAACATTTTCTGATGTCAACGAACACTCGTTGCCTCTTTTGTGATGACAATGAATACTCGTTGTCACTTTCGTAATGTTCGTTGTAGTAGAGACTTTGTAATCGCAGATACAACTATAGTAACGCCGTTGAACAATACTGGTCTCAGACGGCTTCGAATATCACTCTCACTAATAGTACTTGATTGATAATATTCGCTCGACCGGACAGTGATCCGTATAGTGATAGAGTAGAAATGGCAACCCGTATAGTATAGAGGATAAACTAGAAATAGTGATCCATTATACACACGCTACCTCCCATATATGCGTTTCCTCTATGGTCACGTGGTCTACTTAATTCAATAATGACATCGCCTGTGATTGCTCACTGGCGATCTATGTTCAAACTCAAATGTCAGCAGAGACACTTTATTCCTATATAACAAAACAACAAAGAAATCTTCGATTATTTTTGCTTAGTTGTTTGTAGTGTATATTATTTAATTTGTAAAATTTGTATCACTCCAGCATTATTATCACCAAAAAATATTCTTACAATTTAAAAATATCAAAATATTTATCATCTGTGTGTGTGAGCGCGTGTTGTTCTAAACGGCAGGTTATGTAAATAATCTGAAAGGTCATCGTACCTATCAGAAGCAAACCGACTATGCGAAACTGCCTCTTCGTCCTGCCGACAACACCTGTGTTGTTTGCAACAAGGTTTGCAGATCGTCATCTGAACTGAAGAGACACATGGTGGTAGACAGGAGAGTTTTAGGGCGTGTAGATCCAATCAAATCAAGGATATAGATTCTTGTGAAATCGAATGCTGGTCTCAAGAGTCATCTTAGGGACCACGGACGTCGAAACGAGACGCATGCCATCACAAATTGTGCGAGGGGCGAGGTAGCGGCTATCATCTGAACAACATGCAGAAATCACAAGATAGATGGAAAAATAGATATGTTCATCTCTAAATTCGTTTGGTGATAGAGAAAAATATTACTAAAACTAATATATATATATATAGTTATCCACAGAACGACTGTTTCGTTGCATTACAGCTCCTCAGTGTGGCTAAAGGCCTGATTGCTTCAAGTCGGGATCAAATCCCGATTGATTTGGCATCGGTCAGATATCTTACCCCTAGGCCATCGCCGCACATCGGCAAAGAAGGGAATTTTAACGTTTTTCTTCTATACGAAATACCCCAGCGACCCGGAGAATTCAATTCGTACTTGAAGAGTAATGCTTAAAAGCAGTAGGTGCCGCTGTTTTTAAGCCCGGATTTCCAGGGGAATATATATATATATATATATATATATATATATATATATATATATATATATCAGGCAGAATGTGTGGGTGTGTGTGTGTGTGTGTGTGTGTATGAGTGAGTGAGTGTTTGTGAGTGAGTGTGTGTGTGTGAGACGAAGGCAAGGCCGCAATTTTCGACGGATTTGCACCAACATCTACATGCACATGCTCCAAGTTAGCGGGAAGGTCAAGACATACTTTGCATTTCCCAACTCCCATCGATAGTGGAAATAATCGATTTTTTTCATGCTTCTACGGCAGTTTTCGTGTAGTTTGCGGCCATTTTCTACTGGCCAGCGTGAGAGCCAACAGCTGACTGACACGAATGTTAACTAGCATGCTAGCATGCCAAAAATCGATAGCTGCATTCGTCGCAAGTGGGAATAATTTAAATCTGCATATCACTTTACTACAATTGGCTCATTCGCTTGCTTAAACTCAACGTTGATTCTGATTCCGCAGAACTGCGTTCGGTGTGAAAAAGTATTTGTTGTTAACATTCTTTTTTCATTCGGTTTTTCAGTTACGAGTCCTTTTTTAAAGCTGATCGTTTTGTGTTCATTTTGTTTAGTTCTTTTTTCGTAACAGATTTAATGTTTAGTATAAAGCTTAGAAAAAAATTTGTAATGTGAGATAGGCAAGAAGTAAGGCATGTAGCAACATCAGCACGGCAAAGAGCACTCCTTTAAAGGCAAGAAAGGGCAAAAATATTTTAAGTCAAGTGATAGCAATTGCTGTATGAGTCGTATGATTTTTTAATCAAGAACGGGCAATGCCGGGTCATGCTACTAGTATATATATATATATATATATATATATATATATATATATATATATATATATATATACAAGTATATGATTGGTGTATATGGAATGAATTCCAATAACCAGCAATTACTATTCTTAAAAGAGTGCTCAATACAAAGTAGAGCAAATATAATTATTTAATTATATATATATATATATATATATATATATATATATATATATATATATATATATATATATATATATATGGAGAGAGAGGTGGGGGAGAGAGAGAATTAATACAAATATGAAATTTGTTACCCCAACTGATTGGTGTTACCTTCCTCATCCTGAAGGACCTCCAGAAATCACTCGTCAGGAGTTATTGGATTTTATATATGCAGATGAGCATATACTTTTTTGCTACAAAAAAATTAAATATCACAGCGCGATTTTTGTTAGCATATCACTATTAAATGCTCAAAATTCGAATGTAAAGCAGTTACCAGTTCAATCAGACTATTAGTTTGTCTTATGGAGATAATTTCATTAGCTGCTAATCAAATTTTCTTAGCAAAAGAAATAAACAAAGAAGATTGGTTGATCTATCAGCACTCTTCTCAGGCAACCGCAATGACACTAATATGATATAGTTTAGTAGTAATTAGTATTTACAATAATTATTATACAAATTCTATAAATGGGAAATGATTGTGCATCCTTCTGAGGCCACAAAAGTTGTCATTTAAGCGTTTTTCTTTTTCTATTTTTTTTTTTTTTTCCTAAAATAATTTTTGTCCTAACACGTCTCTAATTACATCCGGAACTTCCTGGACGAGATATGATCACACTTTATTTGAATTAATATTATCTGCTTTTCAAACAACATATTAGATAATCAGATATCTAAATGTCTCTGGGTGAATGTGATATCCTCTATATATCGAGCAATAGCTGTAGAAGCTGCTATCGACTTTCATGTTAGTGTAAATGTCTGGACAACTGCATCGTTATAAATAGAGTTTACAATTTTATATAAGCTAAAGTAGATATAAGCATCCTCCGAATAGAAATAGCGCATTGCCGATATATTGTTTTAGCTATAAAATTATATAATTAAAAAATATAAATAAATATATGCAGACGAAGAAACTCTTCTGGAATCGTTGAGCAATTTTAAATTTACATAAATTCAGTTATGTAGATGATAAAATCTATTTCTAAAGAGTATTGAGAAACCTGATTCATTTATTTTATCGAAGTTTAGATTTGTTTATTAGTTTAACTTTGTTACTACGTTTTGTTTTTTTTATTGATTCTTTTATACGCTGATTTAAGATTCGAAAGCGAAAGCGAAATGTGGTCTGTTGTAGAATTGTTTCGTTGGCGAAATTATACAGTTGACAGGAGATACAGTGTTTCGACAAAATGGTGCACTTTGTCACGTCGCTGTCAGAGCTAGTTATCAAAGTGGAAATTTACATCACAAATGGGGTGGAAGTTACAGACGGACGTGATGGCAACCAAGATAAACCAAAGATGTGGCCAGAAATCCCTTTCTCGGGAGACATGTATAAATTATTATTTATTCAACATAACTCACTTTTTTGTGCGAAATTAATTGATTTAATTTAAAGTAGAAAAAAAATCAAGAAACGTATTTGCAGAATTTCACAAAACTTATCAATAATAAACATATTAATACCTCAAATGTTCAAACTGTTTGCACCCCGTCATTCACACACCTATCTATACTTGCAAAACATTTATTATATTTGTTAAAAAATTAAAAATTCTAATAATAAATATATCTAATAAAAATTATGTAAATAATTTTAATGAATTAAAAGAATTCTAGAATTAAATGAATGTTAGAATATATACTATAATACTGTTAATACTGGCATAATTCATACTGTACATGTACTTTTGCAGACCATATATATATATATATATATATATATATATATATATATATATATATATATATATATATATATATATATATATATATATACATACATATATATATGTGTGGAGAATATTGTTATTCTAGCTGTTTTGACGGATTCAACCATTTTCTTTTGATTTTACGATATTGTTGTGTACGTTTCTTTGGGAGAGCAGTAATTTTGTTAAGAAAGGTGAAATAGGAAAAAGCCTGGGCATAGATTATTTGGGTAATATTCTATGGTGGCACTCTCTAGAATTTTCCTTCTAAGTGAGTTGTTTTCTTTTTTTTATGAGTGTAGCATTTTTAAAATCAAAATTATTGTTGAATTTATTTCTATGTATGACTAGTGCATTCACGTCAGCAATAACAGTTTTCCTATTGTCATTTATATTTATAAATATTGTCTTTTCTACAGGTTAAATCCGAGAAATGTTCATATATATATATATATATATATATATATATATATATATATATACATACATATATATATATATAAATATATATACATATATATATATACATATATATATATATATATATACATATATATATATATATATATATATATATATATATATATATAATAAATTAGCTGATTCCATATGGAACCATATTTTAAATCAGTTAATTTATAATATTTATGCTCTTTAAATTTACATTGAGCACTGTTTTGTAAAAATAAAAATATTAATAAGAACACCGGATTATATATCTTACTGTTCTTTCTTTTTACTTAATATATATATATACACACATTAAAAAATGGACAAAGTCCGACAATTTGTTTATTAAAGGCATTTTTATGTTTAACGTTCTTTTTATAGATACAAGTATTTAAGTAAATGCTCTGTTTATAATAAACAGTATTAAATAACATTTACCGGCCTGAATGTCCGAGAAATTTTCATAGAAAATATTCGTCCTTTGACAGGATTCGAACCTGCATCCTATACGGATCCGTCATTTAACTTGACGTGCCTAACCGCTCGGCCACAAAGGATCGTTCGGTTGGTAAGGTCGAATTTACTGCTTATAAACTTCAATCTTCCATGAATCTCGTACATTCATAACTGCTCATGGCGTATCAAATGGAAACAAATGACGTCATAGATTAAGAAATTATTATGTTTATTATAAACAGAGCATTTACTTAAATACTTGTATCTATAAAAAAAGAACGTTAAACATAAAAATGTCTTTAATAAATAAATTGTCGGACTTTGTCCATTTCTTAATGTATGACGTCATTTGTTTACATTTGATACGCCATGAGCAGTTATGAATGTACGAGATTCATGGAAGATTGAAGTTTATAAGCAGTAAATTCGACCTTGCCAACCGAACGATCCTTTGTGGCCGAGCGGTTAGGCACGTCAACATAAATAACGGTTCCGTGTAAGATGCAGGTTCGAATCCTGTCAAAGGACGAAGATTTTGTATGAAAATTTCTCGGACATTCAGGCCGGTAAATGTTATTTAATACTGTTTATTATAAACAGAGCATTTACTTAAATACTTGTATCTATAAAAAGAACGTTAAACATAAAAAATGTCTTTAATAAATATATATATATATATATATATATATATATATATATGGGGGTTTCCAAAAGACAATGTTTACAGCAGGAAACCTGAAACAGTTGCTGAAATGAGAGTAGCGATTGAAGAAGAATGTGCTCAAATACCAGAGGAAATGATACTGGACGTTTGTAGGTCTATTTCTTCAAGATATGAAAAGTGTATTGAACAGAACGACAACCATTTTGAGCTCTTGATATGAACTCATCTTTATATGAACATTCTGCCATTTCCCCAAGTAGCTTTTATCTTATTAAAGTTAATTTTCTATGTATTTTTTGTTGTTTTTTTTCTTTTTTTTTGTATATTTTACTCTCAAATTCTTTAAATGTGTATTCTTTCTCTTGTATTAATCTTATTTACAAAAATACATAAATTGAATAAGTTATAACGATTCAAAGAATGTATACATTATTTTGGGACACCCTATATATATATATATATATATATATATATATATATATATATATATATGTGGGGGGGGTGAGTGAAACATGCGTTGTTGGTTGAATTTTTCAAAATTTATTTGAATGAATACTTGCTTTCAAATTATACTTTATATCCCATTTTATATGTGGGCTTATATACGTAAGTCAATTTGTCTATCATCTATCATTCATGACAAAAGCATTTATTTTAACAAATACATTTTTATTTCTAAAACTAAACCCCTTCATTGTCCATCGACTTAGCACAACACTTCTTCACACATGTAAGAACATTATACATTGAAAGTTTCATCAAATTAAATTCACTTTTAGGCATGTCTGACTGAATAAATTGCAAACATTATGTCTGCGTATTTTTATCATAATCCTTTCATATTCATGAATATTTTTCTGTATATTACAAATGAATACGGCAAGAAATGCAAGGTAACATATTTATCGGTGGGGTATAAACTGAACCTCAAATTGTAAAAAAAAAGACATGAAAAGGACTTCAGGACACATGGGATGTTAGAAATTTGAAATTTAAGCACCACTGCTTTCTCTCGGTGTTTAATTATCATCGGCATGTTTGTATTTTTGTTCCACATACGGTTTACGCACACATCGCGTTGAAACACAAGTTCCCATACGATAACCGAATTTAAGCAATGTCGGGCCTGGTCAACAAATCTGCGACCGCTTGTGAATACGATGTGCTGTAAGCTAGGTTGTACGGTTGGTATAATGGCTCTCTCTGAATTGTTAATCGGAGAGCCGAGTTCCTATATATATATATATATATATATATACATATATATATATATATATTTAAAAGGAAAACAGACCACTTTAAGGTACCATTATAATAATTTATTTCACCAGTGCCCTTTTAAAGGACGCCGGATCATCAGATAGCACTTCCAAAAGATGAAATGAAACGAAAAATGAAAATTGATGGGCAGTGTAAGTTTTTGTAATTTAACAGAGAGTGTAAAAGGGGTAGTTAAAGAGACATGGTAGAGTATAGGGAGGGATTAATTTCATATCTCTCTCAAGCATACTTTGTATTGGGGGGTGACCAGACCTTGAACTATATAGACGGTTAACTTAATGGAAGTGATATATTGAAATGGGAGGGGAGTAGGGAGAAAAGAAGAAGGAAAAAGAAAGAAGAGGGAGAGTAATTGTGTTTTAGCAATTTATGGAGAGAATAGATTTTAATGCTTTTTATTTTTATTTTAATTTAGATGTCTAAAAAACCCGAATAAATAAATTTCATGTTTGCTATCAATTTAGATATTTAATTTTTTTTAAACAAATAGTTAAGGGATTTAATATAAGTTAAATACTATATTTATTAACACATTTAAAGAGAACATATTAAAAAAATATTTTAAATTATAACAGTTTGTTTACCCGACCGATCGTACCTTTTAATATTGTAAAAAATAGTTACGGTAACATCTTTAAATCTAATTTATGAATGCAATTTGTAATTATTTTATATATACAAATATACATATACATATATATATTTATTTATTTATTTATTTATTTATATATATATATATATATATATATATATATATATATATATATATATATTTATTTATTTATTTGTTTATTTATTTTATATATATATATATATATATATATATATATATATATACGAATGGTTAAGATCGGAGACCGATCGTATACAAATACATATAAATACGCTATAGCGGAAGAAAAACATTACTCGATGTTGAATAACAGAGCTATTAATATATATATATATATATATATATATATATATATATATATATATATATATATATATATATATATATATATATATATATATGTATATAAAGAAATATACATATCTTACATTAATTGCACAACTTCGACTTTCATGTCCAATGAATTGTTAAGTGCTTGAATTATAACAATTATTGTTTTTTTTTTAAATTATAAACGTATAGTTTTAAAAAAAACAACGATCATAACATCCATCGAGTGATTTCTAGGTTAATGCACCTTTAAAATTTTGTTAGCGAAGGGATTTCGCCATTTTATATCATTAAATTTACTAATTTATTTTGTGTATGAATGATTCATTGTACTATAAATTGAACTGCATCACATATTTGATATATATATATATATATATATATATATATATATATATATAATACAGATATATGTAAAATATGTGAATAAGTGTATTATATATTTATTATGCAGTATGTTTATAATATCCTCTTAACTGTCTCTAATGTCTAGTTTTTTTTATTCTCATTGAACAGCTCCCTTTTTCCTTTGTTATTTCAAAATCTTTTTTCTATTTTTCCATCTCTTTCTCTTTTTCTGTCTGTCTGTCTCTCTCTCTCTCTCTCCTCTCTCTCTCTCTCTTTATATATATTGTTTTCCATTATACATTTCTCGCTTCTTTCTTCTAATTTGATTTAAAGAATTATACATGCCTCTTTCTTTCTCCCATGTAGTTTCCTTCTTATTCCTTCCCTCCCCATGCATAAACAGATATGAATATGTCTTATATGTCTCAGTTGTATTTATTTATTTCATCACTATGGTTATTTTATTTTATTCCTTCCTTCCACTTAGGCACCTCTCTCTCTCTCTCTCTCTCTCTCTCTCTCTCTCTCTCTATTCTCTCTTTCATCCTTTTCACTGCCTTTGTCTTCATAGTCTAACTACTCTTTAACCCTCTTCTTAAACTCTCCCACAGTCCCCTCTCTCCCACTGTATTGTTCTCCCTCTCCTCCCTCTCTCTCTATCTCTCTTTTTTACTTTTCAATCTTTTTCAAAATAATATTGCATCTCTCTCTCTCTCCCTTTCTCTCTTTCTCCCATGGAGTTTTTGTCTTTTTTTTTCTTTGTCTCCCTTTTCTCTTTCTCTCTTTCTTTATCTTGTTTTTCCTAATCCTAACCTTGCTCTCTCTCCCTATCTCTCTCTCTCTCTCATTCTTCTCATGGCATTTGTCTTCATAGTCTAACCACTCATTCCCTTTACCTTCTATTAAACGTTCCTTCTATTTCCCTCTCTCTCTCCCCGTATTGTTCTCTCTCTCACACACACTCTCTCTCACACACTCTCTCTCACACACACACTCTCTCTCTCTCTCTTCAGTCTTTTCCAAAATAATTCTGCATCACTTTCTCTTTTTCTCCCATGGAGATTTTTTTTTCTTTGTCTCCCTTTTCTCTTTCTCCTTGTATTTCTCTCATTTTTCTAACCCTTGCCACTCCTCTCTCTTTCTACTTGTCTTTCTCTACTTCTTCTCTCTCCCTCTCTCTCTCTCGCGCGTCCTTTCTACCGCCTTTGTCTTCATAGTCTAACCACTCCTTCCCTCGCTATTCTTCCACACCGACCTCTTCAACCCTTCTTGACATTTTATACCACTCTTCCCGCGTTTTCCGTCTCTATTCATTCCATTGTTCCTAAACGCACGCTCACCTGCTACTCATTCGCCGACCGTCTCTTCACATTCACCAACGTGTGTCTTCATTTATTTTTCTTCGCTTTGTATCGGCTTGGCACTTTTCTTTTGCATCGAGGCAACGAGATAATAACACAGCGCGTTTCATTGCGACATTCCGTTAGGAGCAAAAATAAATATTTTTAAGATGGCGGATAGTGATACGCATTTTCCTGTTCTGCTCCAAAGAATGGCAAAGGCTAGAAAGAAAACAACTGCTTAATAAAATATTACAGGAAAATGTACAATTCCTTTTCTTTCTCTTTTCTGTGTACGGAGTCGGGTGGCGTCTGTGCATGCATGTGCAAATATCTCCCTTTATGCCTCGACCTTATTTTTTATATATATATATATATATGGGGGTAGATGTGGGTTGTGTGTGTGTGCATGTGTGTGTAAAATATCTTTAACCATTTCTTTTCTATTCATGTGTGTTTGTTGTACAAATATTGTCCTCGTCATCTTTATTTTATATATATATATATATATATATATATATATATATATATATATATATATATATAATATATATATATATATATATATATATATATATATATATAAGTTTCATGTTGATATATACAATATTGCATTGTGGGTATTCTGTCGTGGTGTAATGATTGGCAAACTTGTCTCGTTAAACAATTAAGACTAAGTATTGAGGTTCGTTCCTAACGCTCCACACATTCGGCTCTGTGCCACTTCTAAGTTACGCTTAGTACGTCTCTATATACAATATACGTTTATATGCTTAGATGTACGAATGTATATTTTGCGTGTATGTACGTTTTGGCAGCATCTCTTCATTCAAGCATGTTTGGTTAAATAATTTAGATGTATTATATGTATTTATTTTAGTTTTAATTTTCGAATTTTTCTGAATGAGTTTTCTACAGCCAACCTGAAATTAGTTCGTGGACTTGAAAGGATTAAAATTAAAATAAATAGACACATATATATGGTGGACTCTCCCGACGTATGAGAGTCAAGCAGCTCATTTCCTAGGATCCGACACCCAGGCACCAGCACATACGATTCCATTATAGTGGTGAAGGCTTTCTGTAGAACAAGCCACACTTTTTGAAGAGCCGAATACAGAGACCTGGTGCCCTACATGCCACAAGTCTCAACAAACGACCCTCCACAACTTTTGAATTCAGAGTTGTCCTTCTTCTAGACCAGTTGCCATCCAAGGCTATAGAACCCAGTCCTACCCATAGCTGGAGAGAGAAGAGAAGAGGAGGATTAATACCTTTCCCAAGGGGATAAGTACATAAGTTAATATAATAGATTCGAACTCGGGTCTCCGATTCCTCAATCCGAGCTGATATCCTCTACTCCACCGTGCCTTTGTCCGTCTGCCTCTGTCTCTTTATTTATTTATATTTATATATATATATATATATATATATATATATATATATATATATATATATATATATATATATATATATATATATATATATATATATATATATATATATATATATATATATATATATATATATATATATATATATATATATATATATATATATATATATATATATATATATATATATATCATATATATATATCATATATATATATATATCATATAAATATATATCATATATATATATATATATCATATATATATATATATATATCATATATATATATCATATATATATATATATCATATATATGTATATATATATATATATCATATATATATCATATATATATATATATCATATATATATATATATATCATATATATATATATATATCATATATATATATATATCATATATATATATCATATATATATATATCATATATATATATATATATATATATATATATATATATAAACACATTTTTAATAATATTTAATCCTCATAAATCCCGATGTGCAATGCGTTTCAACATTTTATGCAAATGATTATAAAACTAATACTTGTTAAGTCACGAAATTTTAGGCAAATATCATTTTTGGAATACGTGAAATATCCTTAAATGACAAATTGCTGCATGAAATATAATTGAATTTACGTTTCAGAATATTATGAAAATATTTTAGACCGTTCGACTTTGTATGCAGTTACCTCAAAAATTTAGTATTATGTGTTTAATGGGAAAAAAAACAAAAAAAAAACAATGATATCCAATTGTGGAACTCAAAACACTTTATTCAATGAAATGATATACAACTGATACCTCGACTGCATGAATTTAAGCGTACTCCTAGATTGGCTTTTAGGTTTCATTGTTGTACTGTTGAACTCGCTAGTAACCGCAAATTCTATTCTAATAGTTTCTTCTCTCGTATTCTAACAATTCTTGCCTGTGAAACTCTCTTCCAATTTCTTGTATCACAGCCATGTATTTCTTCATACATCTAAATGCAATGTCATCTTCATGAATTCTGTTCTTTTATTGCAATTTCTCTTAGTAATTCTAATTATTACATTAGTGTAATTCATGGTTACATTAGTGTAATTAATGATTACATTAGTGTAATTAATGGTTAAATTAGTGTAATTGGAATATCTTCCAATTAATATCTCCTTAATTTTTTTCTTGTCTTTCGTTTAGATTTTTTATTTACAAGAACAAGTTTTCTTTAGGCCAGCATACTACTGGATTGGTATCTAGATACCACCGTTTTACTGTTGAATTAGCTACATGTAAGTTATATTGCAATAGTTTATTTTCTCACGCTTCTCACCTCTGGAACTCTCTCCCAGTGTTTTGCTTTCTTTCCTCAATAATTAATTTGGTACGTCGACCGCATGAATTTCAGCGTACTACTAAATTGGTTAAAAAGGTTTAATCGTTGTATTGTTGAATGAGCTTGATATAACCGCACGTTTTATTCGAATAGTTTCTTTTCTAGCACTTCTAACACATCTCGTCTGTGTAACTCTCTTCCAATTTACAGTCCTGGTTAGGACGATAAACTACATCCGCGTCCTGGGTAAGACGATAAACTACGTCCAACAGCAAGGCCTCAGATCAGGAGGTTTTGAGGAGCGTGGAACCGCCTCTTAATTGCTGGTGTTCCCAGGTCTACCCTGACCTGGGGTGGTAGCACCTGTTAGGGTCCCAGCTATGGGCAAAAAGTTAACACCCAAACTTGTGTAAAAATAGGTTTTAATACCAGAAATACTTTGTAATAATAATAAAAAAATTATTACCAGCAATACTTAAACAAATACCAACAATGCAAACAGTTATTCATTCTTTGAAAAAAAAATGACCAGCTATAGATTTCTTCAAGGAAAAATATTCCCAGAAATAGATTTTTGAAGAAAATTATTAACAGCAATAAAATATTTGTCGGCATTGAGGTTGATATGCCGTAAAACAAACCAAACCAAACTAAATCTTCCAGTTTATTGTTTCCCTGTCATCTATGTTCATCAAACATCTAAATGCAATGTTAATCGCCATCTTCTGCCCGTTCTTTTAGTGTTTTTCCCCTTAATAAAGTCTTCTCATTCTCTTTCACTCACAGTAATCCATTGCGTCTTAGTAGCATTATCGCCTTGATTGGAGTGAAATGATTGTTTTTAACAGGCAAAACTGACCATGACAATAAAGTTGAAAAGTTATAATAAAGTTGAAAAGTTATATTATTTACTGCTATAATCCCCGTTTCTCTAATTAACTGACCCAATCTCTTCCAGTAGAAGAAATTAATTTGAGAATTCCTTGATTGGTAGTAGTTCCATAAACAACTGATATTGTCTGCTAGCGTTTATCTTGGTATTCTTGTATACTTTTATAAACAATTCTCTTAACAATTCTCCGATAGTGTTCAATGGGATCCGGGGAACATGAGGCTACGCCATAAGCCGGTGAAATTTAAACCCTAATTTAATTAAGTATTTATTCTTTACACTAGCAGCATAAAGTCGTCTTCTTACTTTAGGCAATTTAGGCAGAAGTAATTTTAACCTCATCGTCCACTTCTCAGTGACCAATCAACTCATTACTGGTGTTCCTCTATCTTAATAGGTGGATAATAAGGGTTAGCGGCTTGGATTGAGGAATCGAAGTGCCGAGTTCGAATTTCAGTCGAGTTCATTACATTCACTTGCGCACTAATAAAGGAAGGCATGAATCCATCTCTTCTATCCTAAAAGTGTGTATAGAAGCATATATATATATATATATATATATATATATATATATATATATATATATATATATATGCGGCTGTGGACCATTAGTGACTCCAAATTCCCTTTGAAACTCCTTCTATGGATTTGCGACTTTGAATAAATACGACCAGGTACAGGTAAAAGTACTCATAACACCTTTACTTGATTGTTGATGTCTCCTTCAGGCACCACCCATTTCTCCAAATGCCAGGAACATCCAGTGTCGCCCTATACTTGTTCGTAATTAACACTGTTTGTTACAACTGACACACCTAAGGGCGTGGTTCGACTTCAAATTACGTAGAACGATTAGTTTGGTACATGTTCCTAAATAATTCAGTGTGCAGCATTGATACCTTTTCGGCACATTTACTAAAGATACCGGGGTAAAAATATCGGCTTATTCTGCCATTCCAAAAAGTCTGATTTCTTCATCCAGGCTCTATCTTTACAAGAGTCAGATCAAACCAAAAATATCGCTGCCATATCTGGGCTGGAGCTGCTAAATCTTCACTTTCCAGCCCCCATAGTTCAGAACCCTTTATGAAGTCTTCTCGGTAATGACTCTAAAGTTTCTTTCTCATCATTGCAAGCCCATCGCTATTTCCATGGCAAATGTTCAATATGAACCACAGCCTTTTGTTCCATCAGATCGAACCTTTATAGCTCAGACAGACAATGCTACCTCCACGGAATCTTATCCTCTATATTCCAATTGTAAGGAGGAAGTTCCGCTCAGAAATATTTATTTTACCGAAAACTGATACTTTGTGTAATTGACTACCGTATGGATAATTTTCCGACTACTACAATCCTAACCTCTTCAAGTCAAGGGTTACTCATTATCCATTCTCCTCATCCTCATAATCTTAACTTTCTGTTTCTTCCTCTTATGTTTATATTACACTCTTCATTGAATTGCTTCTTTGTGGAACAAACTCCCGGTAGAGTGTTTTCCCAATCCCAACAATCTTAACCTCTTCATGTCTAGGGTTAATCATTATCTTTCCTGTATCATCTCATGAATTTTACGCCTTGCCATTACTTACTCTCATACAAACCGAATACAATAAACCTGTACCTTGAGTGGCTCTTAGGATCAGTATTGGGTGAATTTTAGTAAAGAAAAATACATTTGGAGCTTCAGTCAATTTGAATATCTATCTATCTATCTATCTATCTATCTATCTATATATATATATATATATATATATATATATATATATATATATATATACACATACTCTACGATTCTTCAGTTGATGATTTGCATCTAAAGGTTGTTTTTTGTTTTTCGAGCGGAAGTCAATGACATCCGTATCTTAATTTTGTCATTTTGCGCACTTTATTCAATGGCGTTTGTAATAATTTTCTTGAGCATATGAAGGAACTTAGCAAATTCTAACTTTGTTTAACGAACTTGAAACATTTGAAATTTTTTTTAAATATTTTATCATTAGACAAATATACTTTATTGTCCATATTTCATAAAACTTAGAACAGTTGACAATGAAACATCATCACCAAAACCATTTGCCATTTTCTTAGTGGTACGTAAAACAACAAATTATTGGCTACGATTGCGCATGTCACGAACTATTTATTTGGTTTGTTTGTTTAACGACATATCAACTTCTCATGGGTCATTTAATGCTAAAGTTTTATTTTCTTGTGGGCTTTGTTAATCTTCTTTTTTTTTCAGAAAATGTATTGCTGGTAATTTTTTTTAGGTTTTACTATGAAAATGTATTGCTGGTAATTTTTTTTAATGTATGTTTATATTTTCATATTTTGACCCCAGTTTAGGGGTTTACTATTTGCCCATAGTTGGGAACCTAACTGGTGAACCTGGAACAACAATTAAGAGGTGCTTCCACTCTCCTCAAAATCTTTTGATAAGAGACCCTGCTGCCTGATGTAGTTTATCGTCATACGCAGAATGAACGAAACATTTGTCCAAATTGACATTTGGCAATTGCATGACGTCAGTAAGATATGTGAAGAATGTAATCGGCATAAAATGTTGGAAAGTTCTGTCTATCCATATATGGTGGATTGTTCATCTGCATCTCTGGTAATTCTTCAATCCTGAATAGGATATTATTTATTTAGATTAATGTTCTAACATTCTCGGTTGATATGAAATGGAAAGACGATACTGAATCCATTGCTAGGTCAGCTGATAAGAAAGTTGGGTTCATTGTGTCGCTCTAGACAATGTTTCTCTCCAGAATCTATCTTACATATCTATAAGTCTACCATTCGTCTATGTTTAGAATATTGCTGTCATATATTGTCCGGTGCTCCTGCTATATATCTAGAGATCCTTGATGAAATTCAAAAAAGAATCAGCAATATCATTGGTCCTGATCTGGCGTCTCGGCTTCAGTCACTTTCCGACCGACGTAAAATTGCCCCCCCTCACCACCACCACATGCTTTTTCTCTAAATATTTTCATGGTAATTGTTCCGATTAGCTCTTCGCTATGATACCCCGACTTTATGAATTTAAGCGCAGTACTAGATCGGCGACGAGATCTCACTAATTTATAGTTGAGTTCGCTAAATTTAACCATAATTTATATGCCAACAGTTTCTTTTCTCGCACGTCTCGCTTGTGGAATTTTCTTCCGGCTCTATGTTTTCTAGTTAACTTTAATCTTCATCTTCATCTATTGTCCTTCTGATTACACTTCTTTCGTTCTCGCTCCTTAGTAATATTTCTGTTTTCTAATTCTTCCGCACCCTGTAACCCTTTGTGTCTTAGTGGCTTTAGTGCCTTGCTTGGGGTGAACTCGATTTAAAAAAAATGGTCACTACCTATTGAACCATAAACAATAAAATTCACAGCAACAAAATTGCTTTACTGTTTTGTAAGTACGAGACAATTACAAAATTATTTCAATATAGCCGCATTTCTTCATGGTCTGGGTAAACAACTAGATATTCATTAATCAGAAAGCAAACTAAAGGAACTCCCACAGGCTGCAATAAAGGAAAGCGTGAAGAAAGGACTAAATATCAAGTGTAAGAAGACACAATGTATGGTTGTCAGCCAAAAGAAGTGCCCAATATTCGAATTAGAAATGGGAGATACCATAATTAAATAAGGGGAAAAAGTTTTAATAACAAGGAAGTAATTTAACAGAAGATGGAACATGCGACAGCAAAGGCAAATTGGGATAGCAAAAGATGCCTTTTAAAAGCTAAGCGCAGTAATAAGGAAATTTTCTTCTTACCTTTGAAAGATGAAGGAAAATGTAGTTACCCCGACTCCGTGAAAGTAGCCTGTTTCTACCCAGCTGCCAAGGTTCGAACTAGAGGAACAAAAGAGTTTTTTTTTTTTGTTTTGTTCTTTAAATGGAATCGAGACATCTCATCGACTCTTATAACCAATCCTTGAACGTGCAAACGCTTTTCATAATATTATTATAATATTTTTTCTGATATAGCTCTTCACTATGATACCCCGACTTTATGAATTTAAGCGCAGTACTAGATCGGCGACGTGATCTCACTAATTTATAGTTGAGTTCGCTAGATTTAACCATAATTTATATGCCAACAGTTTCTTTTCTCGCACGTCTCGCTTGTGGAATTTCCTTCCGGCTCTATCACTAAATTCTCAATTGATATTTTAATTTGATCGCTATCAGTTTCATTTGGTCGATCTGACGGGGAAATATCACTGAGTGAAAATGTCCAACTAGGAAAAATATGCAAACCGCTTTTGCCAGATTAGTTTATCCACAGCAGATTTCATAACAATACTGAAATCGTTTTGGTGACGTTTGCCTAGAATTTTTACCTTTCTTTAAATAAAACAATATTTTACTAATGTTTATCCAATTCAAGAGCGACTCAAGTAGAAAGTTACCAAACAAGATATGTGATAAGAATTTAAGAGCAGGAAGTCGGAAATGAAGATAATGGTTATATAGAGGATTTATAACGATTGACACCGAAAACGCATTGTGATAGCGAAAGATGTCTTTTAAAAGTTAAGCAAAATATTAAGAAACAGGAAAATTTCATTGGGAGCAAAGAAAAGACTACCGAACGGTTATGTAATATCGAAACTTCTTTAGGAAATGTAATGCTAAGATGGAGAAGAGACATGTTGGTCTACATAAACATGATGAGAATATCATAAACTGAATTCGTGAGAAGTTTTAGAGAAAATGCAATCGAAAAGGACATTTATACGTAACTTCCGAAAGACAGTTGAAATTTCTAGGGCGCTTAATTAGGAAAGAAGTTTTAGCAAATTTGAATCTCACAGGACATATTGAAGGTAAGAGGGAGAGAGGAAAACCTGCCTAACAGAGCAGGATAAACTTTGCTAAGGGTTACAAAGGATAGGAAATTGTGGAGAGCCATGATCACCCAAGCCCTGAAGGGACATGGCACATAGAAGAAGAATATTTAACATCACGGAAAACAAAATTTAAACTAAGGTTTCTTGCGTTGTCTTATCATTAATGTATTTGGGAAAGGCATGAGATCTCTTCTACTCGATCTTTATCCCATCGATAGCTGTCTTGATAAAATCCTTCTTGTCCCGAGTGCAAGCAAATGAATGCAGGAGGAAAAAGTGCGTGAGTGAATGTGTGAGTGAGTGAGTGAGTGAGTGAGTGAGCAAACTATCGTGGCGGTAATTGTAAAATTGTTGTTACACTCATTGTCAGCCATGACAGGTGCCAGTTATGACAGGAGCAAATAAAAACTACTACTTCACTCTGGATATGTGAACGTCTTAACGTTAAACAAATATGAAGAATTCTAATTTCATCAATGAACCAAATAATTATTTCTCTTTCTTTCTTCTTCCCCCCTCTCTCTCTCTCTCCCTCTCTCTCTCTGTTTTTCACTGTCTCATCCTCTCTGTTTTTCGTTCTCTCATTTACTTCAGGTGTAGTTGATTATAGCCCTCCATGTTTTATTTTGTCTTTACTCATCATCCTTTCTTTACGAACATTTTTTTTTGTCTTTGTGACCCTTATTTCCACGTTGAGTTATTCCATCTTGTCAAGTAGCTTGCCCTCAGCTGTTTCTTGATTCTTTTAATTCAATGCGCTACTGGAATTATATTTAAGCCTTGATTCCTCATTAAATGTGCCCCAAAATGTATCCATCTTTTTCTGATTATTATCAATAGTTTCTTTATCGTTTCTAATCTCCTTAAAACCTTCAACATTTCTCGTATGTTCTCTCCGTGATATTCTCAACGTAGATCAATAAAATATATCACGGATATATCGATAGATTAAACAAACACCACAAAGAGTAAGTTGAGTGAAAAATTATATTGGTTGATTGATTTTGTTTAGCGGGATATCAACACCTCTATGAGTTATTTAATGTCGAAATCTAAATATTTATGAATTCAACTGCAGCTAAAATACAATATTTACATTATTCAGACTATTGTCCTCATCTTTGTCGCTATATTTATTACAACACTTCGGCCGTTGTACGCTCTGGCCTTCTTCAGGTGGTTGGAATGTCGAACTGAACCCTTTATTTCGCTCACTGGTGTAGACTCTTCTAGTTCCACGTGCCATGCTTGATGGATGTCAGTTATCAGTTATCTCCTGTTGATTCCCCCTCTGAAAGTTCTCCACTGCCTTAACCGGGTATTGAACTCACACTCTTTGGGTCCTGTCACTAATGCCTTTATCCACTGTGCCATGTCATTGAGGACATCTGTGTCTTCAGTAATCATTTTTACTAGTTTTTTTACTCATTTTTACTAGTGCTCATATTGCAATTTTTGCTGTTATTATTCCATGTTTTTACCAGAGCTCATATTGCAATGTTTGTTGTTATTATCGCTTTTCTCCGGCACTCCTTATGTACTAAATATGGCTACAAAGATGAGGACAATAGTCCGAATAATGTAAATAGTGTACATAATACCTCATTTCAGAAATATAGACAGATACTACAGCTAAAATGTATTGTTGGTCATTATGCTATAAATATGTGTCGTGGGTAATTTTTTTCATATAAAAAGGTATTGCTACTGTTTTTACTATGGAAATGGATTTTTATACTTTTATAGTGAAGGGGTTCACTATTTGCCAATATATAAGACCCTAACAGGTGCTACCTTCCCGGGTTTGGGAGGACCTGGGAATAACAGCAATTAAGAGATGGTTCTACGCTTTTTAAACCACCTGAACAAAAGCCTTGCTGCCGGATGTAGTTTATCGTCATACTCAAGACTGGTAAAGTACTTTAAAAATCATTTCTCAACAGGAATTTTTAGTAATGAATGTAGAACTACATAGGATGGATATGATGGCTGTGTTAGAGACTGGATCCTTCTACGGAAAAACTAGAACAAAATGGTGGTCATTTATTTATCAATCAGATAAAAACCTTTCAGTGTGGTGTCATGTATGCAAGCGAAACTATCACACATGTCCATGTATTCCGACGTTTCAAGAAATATATTGGCTTTTCCTCAACATCGTCCGTGATTTTTTTTCTAGTCAAATATGTTTCGGCCGCTTTTCTTACCTATTATACAACTGATAAAGTCTGAATAATTGATCGGTGGAAACGTTATGTTAACAACACACAGTCATCAAGACAATATTTGAAATATGAATGGCTCAAAGCTACAGTCACCGCCTTTCTATTATCCCCTATCAATTTTAATCATTTTACTGTGACATATTTGATCCTGCACAGAGGCAGAAATTTGTTGGAATCTGTAAAGACCGGGGAAAACGCCAAAAGCCATCTTTTTCAAAGTTCTTAATATTCAGATATTCTGATGAAAATTTTATTTGTTTACTAAAGCTCTCCAACGTTTCAAAATAGTGTCGGGAGTGTTTTTTTCTGTATCTCCATGACCGTGGTGACATATAACCAGTGTGAGACTAATTAACAGTGACAGGAATGCAGACAAAAGTGCCCTTTACACATACACGTGTGTGTGTGCGTGTGTGTGTGTGTGTTTATCTGGGTAGCAAGCAAAGGAAAAAGAAGAGGAGCGGGATCGTTCACAAACAAGGACACAAATGCATATGCATCCATTCATGGATAGGCTTGGATCCTCGCACCTGGAAAACAAAATTATAATGGCCATACTTACGTATCTACTAATCATAACGACCGGTTACTCGCATCGGAGCGCATCCCTCTACGGCTAGCCAATCCCTGTTTCAGAATCCTGCTCAGGCACATTTGTCTTTGTTCAATATCCAACGCGTGGTCTTCATAGTGCAAGGATGGTGAGCGGAGATTAATTGGAGTTTCTGGGAGAGGGCGAAAATCTAGCGCCATCAACAGTTTGAATGAAGCTCAAAAACTTTCGCTCACAATGTTTGCAAGCACAACAATCAACAGTTTGGTTCTATCACGTGTCATACTTTTCAGACATTTTCCAAAGGGAAACTCGCACTGAGATCGGCGGCTCCACATAAAAGGAAGACGTGACATTTCCTGAAAAATCGACCATGGTGAGATTTGAATCTGGGCTCATGGTCGGAAAGTGAACGTTCTAAATCACTAAATCACGCACACACTCAAATACACACACACACACACCATATATATATATATATATATATATATATATATATATATATATATATATATATATATATAGATATATAGAGAGAGAGAGAGAGAGAGAGGAATCGGAGAGTCGAGTTCGAATTCCAGTCGAATCCATTACATTCACTTACGTGCTAATACCCTTTGGGAAAGATATTAATCCTCTTCTCTCTCCAGCTATGAGTAAATATCAGGGCAGAGTGTGTTCTATAGCCCTGGATAGCAACTGGTCTAGGAGAAGGACAACTCTGAATTCCAAATCTGCGGAGGGTCGTTTGGGGACCTTGTAGCATGTAGTGCACCAGGTCTCTGTATTTGGCCCTTCAAAAAGTGTGGATGGTCCTGCACGAAACCTTCAGCACTATAATCGAATCATATGTGTTGGTTAAATATCAGGGCAGAGTGTGTTCTATAGCCCTGGATAGCAACTGGTCTAGGAGAAGGACAACTCTGAATTCCAAATCTGCGGAGGGTCGTTTACATACACACACACACACACACACACACATATATATATATATATATATATATATATATATATATATATATATATATATATATATATATATAAATCGTTATCACCCCATGCAAGGCAGTAAAGTCACTACAACACAATGACGTTACAAAGTGTGAAAGAATTAGTAAGAGAAACATTAAAAATGAGTGGAAAGAGAAAAGAGTAAGCAGGAGAACAGTAGATAGCGATTGTCATTGCATTTAAAATGTTGCAGATTAAAATTGGCTGGAAAGCATGAACCAGAAGGGAGTTCCACAAGCGAGAAGTGCGAGAAAATAAACTGTTATCATACAACTGAAAATTAAAAACAGAATAGAACCAATCATGGAGCCCTAGTGGGGGATACTCGCGTTAATACGAAAGTATGTAGTCGAGTGGGCGTTCAACATATCTTACATTTCGCGATTTGATAGGTGTGTCCGGAGACACTGTCACTTTTCAGCTTGTGAAGAAGACGTTTATACGAAATCCTATCAAAGGCTTTTGAGATGTCCAAAGCTACATCCTGGGCTTCATCTTTTTTATATAGCGAATGATAGACTCTTTCCGCAATCATCGTTAATACATCAGCATTTGACCGGGAGAAACGAAAGCAATATTGCTCGTCTGAGAAAAGCCCTATGATTAGAAATGCTGAACCAGTTCAGCATTGATTAAAGACTGCAGGGGTTTCCCAAAAAAAGGTAGAAGACTTATAGGCCGATAGCTGGATGAATCGGACGGTTCACCTGACTTCTTCAAAACTGGAACAACAGACGATGACTTCCAACAGGCGGGAAAGCAGGAGGCAGTGGGACATTTATTATACACTTTAGAGAGAACAGAAACCAGTTCGTGAGCACACTTAATGATTATTACAGGGATAGCATCGGGTCCACATGCTTTGTGGGGATCTAGCTTAGAGCTGAACGAAGGGATTATATGTATATCACTTAACAGAGATTCAGTTCTAAGTGGGAAGTTAGTCAAGGATACCCCAGATGAGTCATGGGTAGAGTTTGAGGAGAATTTACGGGCAAACTATTCATCTTTATCAGCAGAGTATGATAACACCTCAAATTGATTGAAGAGGGGAGGAATAAAGACCTTGCACTTATTTAATACTCTGTTACAGAGCCGCCAGTAATCACGAGAGACAAAAATGTGGTGCGTCATTCTATCAAAAACCAGGTACTTAGCTCCTTCGAGAACTCACTTACATTTATTACGAGCAGTAACGAATTGGCACATGTTGTGACGAGAGCTGTCACGCTGGTATAGCCGAAAATAGTGGTTCCTGTATGGTATAGCGGCCGAGCGTGCTGGTGTGGATAATGGAGAGGATTGAGGTTTCCCCCTGATATTTCCGAAAAGGGATGAAAGCGTCCATGCCGGCTTTGACCCAAGATGAAAGTACAGTGGTGCAATTTTCAATTGGGAGGTTAAAGATGTCAGTCCAAGCTGCGCCACAAAGAAAATCACAGAGCCAGTCCCAATCAGCTTGATGGTAACGGAAAGAGGTCTTATGGATAGGGCGTTCCTGATTAATGGATGATTGGAACGAAATAACAATGGATATCACAGAGTGTTTCGAGTTACCAAGAGGACAGTGTTACAAAGTTCGTCAAGAGCGAGGAGGGGAAGTGAGAAATAAATCAAGTAGAGAAGCATGTTGCTCGGTTAGGTTTAGGAAAACGAGTAGGGAGGTCCACGATTTGAGTAAAGGATTGGGCAATGGAAAAAATTTAACGTCTGAATACTATCATAACAACATTTAGAATGCTTCAGTCACGTGTCATGGAGAGAATTAAAATCATCGAAGACAACGATGTTCGCAAATGGAAGGAGAGAAAGAACTTTTTCTATATTATCAGCAATTATGTTGAATATACTGCAGTACTGGGAGGAAGTGGAGCGATAAAGAAAAAACAGAGATATCGAACAGAGAGTTTGGTAACGAAAGACGGAATCACATGAAAGAATAGTCAGTGACCTTGAGAGGCAATTCCCTGGCCATCGGAAGATTATCCCGGGTGTAGAAACCAATGCCATGCATGTGAATGATGGAATCTTTTCGGTAAAGGAGGAGATATCTTGGAACCAAGAATACATTGGCAGCAACGGAACAATTTAAGTTGGTTTCACAAGAACAAAGCGATTTAGCGACAGTTCCGAGAATAAAGATTCCACGCTGCAGAAGATGGAACGGATACCAAGAATATTGGAGAAGGAAAGGTTGAGCGGGGAGGGTTTTTTTTTTCATTCACTAGTTCAGCTATATTTCTTTTTCTCGTGTTTTCTATGCGATTCATTTTAAGAAGAGAGAAGAACGACCAGTATAATTGTCACTATCTATCATCAATGAGAATACAAGCCAGTCAAGGTGAGGCTGAAAACAGAGCATAATATGGCCTCTGGGTTGCCAACCGGAAATACATACAGAGACACCTACGAATGCGCGAGATGGCTACAGGTAGCCCGATATTATGCGACTGTTGATCGAATCAGCCTCTCTAAGGGCTACCAAAGAGTTCGGGCTCCTGACGACCAGGTCGGAAGCAGCAAACTGCCAACCCGGTGTCATCACAATGGAAAGTCACAGTCACTAGTCAGTCTGAGCACCAAAGACTTAAGTTAAATGATTGTGGTCATGGTAAGATAGACAAAGAGAGCCGGTAAACTATATCTTGAACAGGGGATAGACTTCTACTCGTGATCAATAGACATGGAAAGGGTGTGGCCGGATGATAGGTGAGCCTATTTACCCCTACTAACCTGTTAAAAAAATAAATTCGGAAACAACACCATAATTGTCACTATCTGTCATCAACTGCAATATGGACCAACCAGTGCGTAGCTGAGAGCAGAGCATATTGTGGCCTCAGGGTTGCCCACCGTAAATACATGCAAGGACACCTACCCATGCGCGACATGACACTACAGATACCCCGATGCGACTGTCGATCGGGGCGAGTATCCTTGCTAGGCGCTACCAAAGAAGTCAGACTGCTAACGACCAGTCGGAAGCAGCAGCCAGCAAACTACCAACCCGGTATCCTCATAATGGAAAGTCAGGGTTACTGGTTAGTCTGATCACCAAACAGTTAAGACAGTTAAAGCATTGTATCCCTGGTAAAAGAAAGAAATAGAGAAACGGTTGACAATACACTGAACAGGAAAGAAGGGATGAACCTCTGCTGCTGTTCATGGAAGGAGTGCGGATCAGGTGATAAGTCAACAAATCTACTCCTATTATTCTGTCAAAAAAAGGCCATAAAATACGAAAGAATTCAGATTATTAGGTTGGTGCAAAAATAATGTCGTTTTCTCACACATGTGAGAAAACGACATTATTTTCGCGCCAAATAAGTAATGACTGAAACGGTTTTATTAAGAATAATAATCATTATATTTTATCATTATATATATTACAAAATAGATTATCAAGTGCAGAAAGTGGAATCGACAATCCAAGTTCAAATTTGCGTCTTGATTATTGCGTTTACTTTTGCACAAATACCTTTGAGAAGGTATTAATGCATCTCTTCTCTCCCCAGCTATGTGTTGAATAGTAGGTTGAAGTAGAACCTCGAGACCTGGGTGGTTGCCTGTCTAGAAGAACTATTTATTCAAAATCACGGAGAAAGCACGGATAAACAATCTTCTGACGATGAAAGAGAAAATCTCTTTCATAACAGAAGCACATAGTATAAATTATTCAAAATAATTTAAGACTAATATATGTATCCTTAAAAAGGTTACAAAGAGACAAAAGTGGTAATCGAGTGGAAGGAATAGTAATACGGGCGTAGATGGAAGAAAGTGAGGTTTATTGTAAAAGAGAATATACTACTGAAAGAGAGGGAATCGACTAACAATTCCCGAAGCCAGTCAAACAGACAGACAGACAGACTCTTGTATGTCATGTGCACACTACATATATTACTGATATAGTCAGTCCACAATAGGTAATAGGGAGACTGGAAAATTCCATTACTACATATATAAATAATAAATTTACCGGCCTGAATGAAAATTTCTCAGACATTCAGGTCGGTAAATGTTGTTTAATACTCTTTATTATAAACAAAGCATTTACTTAAATATTTGTATCTATAAAAAGAATGTATAAACATAAAAATGTCTAATATATATATATATATATATATATATATATATATATATATATATATATATATATATATATATATATAGTCATCCACAAACAGACTGTATCACTGTATCAGAGTTCATCAGTGTGGATAGACATCCGATCGCTTCAATCCGGGAACGATCAGTCGGAGATTCTAACCCCTTTGCTATCGACGACGGGCACGCGCACGCACACACACAAATATATATATATATATATATATATATATATATATATATATATATATATATATAGCATTCACCCCAAACAAGGCGGGAGTGTCACTAGTATGCGGGGGGGGGCGTACAGAGAGAGAAAGTAGGAGAAAAGACTGGCTATAGGGGGGTGGATTAAAAAATAAAAAGAACGGGGATCAAGGCAACAGAAGATGTCGATTGACATTGCATTAATTTTTTAAGATAATAGTTATCAGGTAAGCAAGTAAGAGGAAGAGAGTTCTACTGTCGGGAAGTGCGAGAGAAGAACATGTTGAAGCAGAAGAGGCGGTTACATTTAATTGTTTTGACAGTAAAAGGGTGGAACCGATAAGCCAACCTAGTAGCAGGCAGCTGGGGCACCAATGAAAACAGCCAGTGAAAGCAGTTGCCATGGGAATATTTGTAGAAAAGACAGAGGGAAGCAACATCACGTCTGTAAGAAAGTGACTGCAGTCGAGCTGCCAAGTCTGTCTCTGTCTCTGTCTGTCTGTCTGTCTGTCTCTCTCTCTCTCTCTCTCTCTCTCTCTATCTATCTATCTATCTATCTATCTATCTATCACACTCTGTTATTTATCTATCTATATCAGTGTTATGGTAATTTACCCACGCACGCATGAACTCTCCCATCTATAAATAGGAGCAGGTACTGCCTTTTGGAGAGGAAAGTTTCCAGCAGTCAGCTCTGATAGTCGGACCGAACATTCTTGCTGTAACACTCTCATTTATATATGTTACTGTTTCTGTTAATGTATTTGTTTAAATCAATTCCTCTCCTGTGTCTTTATTTCTGACCCTAACAAGGCCACAACAATCAGTCTATCTATATCAGTCTATCTGTTCATAGCTATATCAGTTTGTGCACATCTCTCTCTCTCTCTCTCTCTCTCTCTCTCTCTCTCTCTATCTATCTATCTATCTATCTATCTATTTATATCACATTCGATTCATTGTCTATCTATCTATCGCATTCTATTCATTATCTATCTATCTATCTATCTATCTATCTATCTTTTGGGGCATGTTTCCGTAAAAGACATGTCGTCCATGCCATATTAAAACGTTAAGGATGGAAGTAATTTAATCATGAAATGAAAATGCAAAACAAAACAAAGGGCCTATAAGTTAACTGTGACAGATTTTAAGAAAATGTCTACATTTATTTATGTCATTTTCACAACAAATAAATGTGAGGGACTCCCTTTACATAATAATCAGACATTTTGAAAAACAGAAGCAAAAGTCAAAAAAATAAAAAAATTCAAATCATTTTACACGATCAACGAACGAGTGAAATATCACATTATCACTTAAAGTATTTAAAATGCAGAAAGTTTTCAGTGAAACACCGGCCCTTAACTGTGTATCCACGCCAGAGTTCTGGAAAATGGATGTCGAGAATTTTTACGCGGATCTCGTAATTTTATTTTAGTTTTATTAAATCATTCTTAGTTTTTCTTTTGACATGTGTCTTTTACCAGTTCCAGCTTCCGGTATTCACACAAAAATAAAATTAAAAAAAATAAATAAATAAAGATTCATATATTCAATCTTTGTCATCATCAATTGGCCGTGATCATGGTTTTTCTTCGAAATGCTAATCTACCGTAGGCCTGTGATTTATATACCTGTCTCTCTTTGAGTTCAGAACTTATACTAATGCTGCTTTACAAGTCAAATGCACGTGAAACCTGCTTATCCAATGAAAATTAAACAACAGAAAAATGAAAAAAAATTCAGGATTTCTTTCTTTTTTTTATATCACATTCTCTAATGAAGCTTTAATAAAAATGTATTATGCTAAATTTATACATTATTTACATTATTCGGAATATTGTCCTCATCTTGGTGGCCATATTTATTACCCTCATCTTGTTCGCCATATTTATTACTAAAATTATTACTAAATTATTACTAAAATTTATTACTAAATTTATAATCGTCACCCATTTGTTCTTTATCCTATCCTGTGTATCTTTGTGCGAAATGGTGTGACATTTTTTATTGGGGATCCAGGTTATCTGACATAAAAAAAAAATTAGCAGTGTTCATATTTAATTTTATTATGGTCTCGTTTCCTGCCGATAAAAAAGAGAAAATATTTTCAATAACCGACGATTTAAAAGAAATGATTTCATAATAAAATTGTAATTGGTGCAATAAATATGACTAAGAGAAAGGACTTTTTATGAATTTGATTTCATTATTGTCTAACTTATGCATATCAATGTTTGAAAAAATAGGTCCTAGCCGAAAACCCATTGCACTTCAATGAGTTTGTTAATAATGTCGAAATGATAAGCTTGAGAAATGAAAAAAAAAATGAAATTGTTGCATGTTTTCATGCATTTGGCCCTGATCGGATATATAATGGAAAGATGTAAGGAAGACGGTAGGCTTATTGTGTGTGGGGGGAGTGTGTGTGTGTGTGTGTGTGTGTGTGTGTGTGTTTATAATAGTGTTAAAAAACAACCGGCTGTAATTAAAAGAAGATGAAACAAGGAAGAAAAATGCAAATGCTACGAGAAGACTACAAAAACATTGCAGCGAATGGTGTTGACAGTTGCACACGTAACATGTCATTCGCGCCAGGAAATATTTGAATCGAATTTAATGCCACTAAATAACCATTGTTCTAAGAGAAGTTGATCTGTGGTGGCCCCTGTATATACGCAGTTCTATCTAAAAGATACCATAGGAAACTTTGCATGCAGTGTCACACCAAAGCATCAGATGAGCCAGGTGCAGCTTGGAGCCTCACAAGGTGTCAATAGGAACCCGCGACACGTAAAAAGGTGTTTGATCCAGCAGCGGTTAGGCTGTGCAACTGGATAAACTAGACGTTATATAGCCGTCTTACTCGAGAAGGAAAGGATGGATATTATCTCGCATATCCTCTCTAGAAGGTGGTCCACGTTCGATTAAAGCCTCTTCCCAAGACACACACATCTTCACGCTGATATTGGCGAAAGGATATTTATCGGACCATTGAGCAACTTCAGAGCTAATAATACTGAACGACTCGACCGCGATGGGTACGAAATTGTTTCAGTTCGACATTAACTAATATTTAAGTATTTTTCGCTCCTCTGACTATCGGGCAACGGGCCAAGGCGAAGTGACCAGTGCAGTCTGGTTATCACTTGCGAAGAATTGTTGAAGATGGCGTCCCAGCTAAGTAACATACAATAGGAGAAAGTCAAAAGTGTTACGCCGTTCGAGCGACTACTGTATCCACCCCCACACCAGTCGAGACTGAAAGACTCCAGCAGGGAAAGAATACCAGCTGAACCTAGACCCTCTCGATTAATTCATTGACGGTGGCGTGCCGAGGTAGATGGCCTGCTCTCAGGCGAGATGAGCGAATTGGTCGATAGCGAACCCGCAGTGGCAGCAATGAGGCTCGTAGATGTGAAAACCGAGATATGCCAGTGGTCGATAAGCGCCGAGTATTCAATCAATCCCTCTGATAAGACCAACATGCGGTTTGGTTTGGTTTATTTTGTTTTACGGCATATCAAACTCAATGGGTTATTTAATGCCGACAACATATTTTTTTTTATGAGTTCCATTCTCAATTTTTGTTCAAAGAATGTATAGCTGTTTGTATTACTAGTATTTTTTTTAAGTATTGCTGATTATTTTTCCTCCAAAAATTATTGATGGTAATATTTTTTTATAACAAAGTATTTCTGGTATTAAAACCTATTTTTACACAAATTTGGGTGTTAACTATTTGCCCATAACTGGGACCCTAACAGGTGCTACCACATTGGATCAGGGTGGACTTGGGAACACCAGCAATTAAGAGGTGGTTACACCCTCCTCAAAACCTCCTGATCAGAGGCCTTGCTGTTGGACGTAGTTTATCGTCTTACCCAGGACGCGGATGTAGTTTATCGTCTTACCCAGGACGCGGATGTAGTTTATCATCTTACCCAGGACGCAGATGTAGTTTATCGCCATACCCAGCACGAGAGGGAGATGAGGTTTATTGACAAGCCAAATGGCGTTGAACAAGTAAGAACTTGAGACTATTGGATACTTTTACGCAAAATGGGTAATCAAAAATATTAGTCAATGTCCGACTGATACAATTTCCTACCGACTGTGATCGAGTCTTTCGAAATTCTTACTTCGCAAGCTGCTTTATTCGAGCTTGAATCTCCTTCTCGTATGGATGTGAGAGATACTCTCCACCCTTTCCTTCTCAGGTGATGGGCCTATATAACCTCCTGTCATCCATTTGCACATCCTAAGTGCAGCTGGGTCGAGCACCTCTTTACGTATCGCAAGCTCCCTTCGACATTATCTAAGGTGCAAGCTCCCACTGACATACGTTGCAGCGTTAGGTTGTTGTAGGTTAATTTTGTTTAGCGGCATATCAACACCTCTATGGGTTTTTTAATGCCGAAATCTAAATGTTTTGAACACAATTTTATGACTTCAACTAAATATATTTTGAACGCAATTGTATGCCTTCAATTACAGATAAAATATATTGTTGGTCATTTTGCTATAAAATATATTTTTTAGTCATTCTACTATAAATATGTATTGTTGGCAATTTTTTTTCAAAATGTATTACTGCTATTTTTGCCAAAAAAACACATTTTTATACTTTCATAGTGCTTTGTTTTTGTTTGGATGTTCACTATTTGCCCCTAGATGAGACCCTAACAGGTGCTACCACACTGGGTCAGGGTGAACTGGGGAACAACAGCAATTAAGAGGTTGTTCCGAGCTCCTCAAAAGCTCCAGTCCGCAAAAATTTGTCTCAGAAAAGGAACTACCTTGTTACGTTTAAGTAATGAACCGTATACGTAAAATAAGTCAGTATTTTTTCTCGCTTAACCTATGTGGAGTTCACACATCAAAGCGACTAACATAGACAAGGTGGTGCAAATGATTTCCAACGCTTGTTTTTGGATATACGGAGCATGTTGCATAATTTCTTAACGCTGATAATTTTCAAGTAATGTTTTTATTTCACTACTTAACAATCTCTAGTATCGTAGACGCTCGGAAAAATTCGCAAACCAGTTTTAACATGTTTCTATATTCGCAGAACCTACTCCATAAGCTGCACTTATTCATTTATTATTTTTTTACTTTTTTGGCATTTTTACTCGAAGTTTTCTTCTTTTAATATAAAAAAAAGTCATAATATCCTGAAACGTCATAGCAAACCGTGTATGGAGGAAAACGGAGAATCATCAACCCTTTTGAAATTAAATAAAAGTACTAGATATGGAGAAACACTGGAGAGTCATACGTCTGAAACAGGGCTTATACTAAGTAATGAAGACCTCATTAGTAGGCCTAGCATAGACAAAAAATAAGGGAGCCGTTAATAAAGAACGGAACAGCGACAATAGAAAAGAGGGGCTTCGGCAAGAAGCAGCAGTTTCATCAGCAGGTAGGTTACGTTTAAGGCTCTGTGATCTCTCCCGAATTTTTTCCCACTGGGTAATAGCCTAATGGATTAAAGCGTTTGTTCAGAAAATTGGTGAACAGTAATTGTGAGTACTAGTCCTGGGACGGGCGCTGTGTACTTGAACTCAGTGGCAAATAAGAACCAGACAGGATATTCAGAGACATTGTCAGCGGAACGAGAATAATCTACCCCCATAGATTAAATAAAGGGTTCAGTTCAAAATTCCCTGAAGATGATCCGGATTGACAAACAATAACTGAAACTTTGTATTATAACAACAAAGATGGGGACTATAGTTCGTGTGTAAATAATGTAAATCTTGATAATTCTTCATTTCAAACAGAAATAGTTTGTTTTTTTTTATTTTAGACTTATCAAAATGCAATGACAAGCGGTCTTATTTTATTGACGTTAGTTATAACTAAACTCTCCTAATATTATCTAACGAGAAGGATAGAACTTTTTAGCTAACACAATACACAGAATTTCAGGATAGCGCATGCTCATACCGATTCACGGGTTGTGCACGCGCAGACACATTAACAAAATAGGCTGTGGGGAAAAACCGATTATGTATTAGCTAATAGCGTTGTCTTTACAAATATCATACGAGGAGTGGACCACGTCAGGAAAGTCGACTCAGCAATTATTCAAATGGCAGGATTGATAAAATTAATCTGAATCATCAATATTCGCCTTGGAGACTTTAATAAAAGATTGAACTGAATTGGCACTTGTTAAGGCATTTGTTATGTAAATTGATATTCAGTTTTTGCTATAAGCCATGCAAAGGAAAAGAGAAAGAGAAGCGTCCGTTTACTTTACTTTGTGGTTAACTAGCACTGGTACATCGTGCATGATATATACATATATATATATATATATATATATATATATATAATTGTGTATTTTGGCTGCACAATCTCTCTTTTATACAAGTTCCGTTAAAAACGACTGACAAGCTACTGTGGTTAAGTTATTTTATCTAAATTTCTTTTTTTTTTTGTGTGTGTTATTATTATTTTTTTCTTTTCTGGACATAAATTATGTAGAAATGATTGAAATGTTCAGTATTTCCGAGCGCTTTCGGCTATAATTTTAGCCATTATCAGGGATGATCTGACCGCGTGGGGCGGTTGTTAGTTATCCTGCAGTTGAAGATTCATTGTGAAATTCTCTTGACTCACATCTAGCAGTTCACTACTTCTTCTACGCGCCGCTGGCGAATCTTATATGTGTTGTTCTTGTCCTAAGTATTATCGTTCATTATCAACCTTCGTGTGATCATTCTATTCAGTAACCTTTTCTAGGTTACAACAATAATACTTCGTTGTTGTTCACATGTTTGGTCGATGGTATCCTCAGCGTCCTCTTGTAGAACCACATTTCTGTTGCCTCCATTCACTGCTTCATCTGTGAGGAGATTGTTCAGCATTCATTGTCATATAGAAGAAATAATATTACGTAATAGTTCAGTACTCTTTTCTTTGTTTCTAATGAATTTTTTCCCGTCTCTTAATACTCTGCTTAGCTTTTGGAAGGCATCTTTCTCTATCCCAATGCGCGTTCGGATTTCAGTGTTTCTGTCCTCTGTCAAAACACTTCCTAGGTATTTAAATTGTTGTACTTATTTAATGTTCGTGTCTCCAATTTGTTATTTGCCTTTAATTAATCCTTTCTTCTCGTTTTCATGCACTACCTTCTGTGGGATTTCTTGTTCCTTTCTGCGTCTACTATCAAAAAGGTTTCATCTGCATATCTTATGTTGTTAAGATTGTAGCCGCTAATAATGAATGCTTGTAGGACTTCTAATTCTTTCAGAATAGTTTCACCGTGTAGGTTGAATAACTCCGGTGAGAAGACACATCCTTGTATTACACCCCTTTCTATTTTTGTATATCTAGTGAACTCATTTTATATCGGTTTAATGTCACTATAGGTTCTGGATTATCCTAATATCCTTCCCACATATGTCAATGCTGCTAATCAGTTCCAACAGTTCTTTGTGACGTTTTTTTACCAAACGCTTTTGTATAATCTATAACACACAGGTACATCATCCTTCTGCATTTTTATTGCTCTATCTGATGTCATTCTGAGCATAAAAATTGCCTTCCTTGTTCCAGTATCTTTAACGAACCTATCCTGTTCTTTTCCTTTTGCCGGTCCGATTCTGCTGAGCGCGCTGTTCATCAGAATTCGGATGCTCATTAGGATGATTGTTTGATGCAGTACGCATTCGGTTGCACCTGGCTTCTTATGCAGTGCTATGAAAATAGATCTACTTAGGTCTTCCGGTACATCACCACCGTTGTATATTTCATTTATTATGTATGTAATTATCTAAGGCTGCCAGGATCTCTAAATTCCGTCAGGTCCTGCTGCTTTGTTTGCCCAGTACTGATTCCAATTCAAATTTGAATTTGTCCGGTTCATCGATATTTCTGTGTATTGTCGGTTGTACTCTTTCGTGGGGAAAGAGTTCTCTGATATATTCGTTCCATCTCTAATGTATATTTTCTTTTTCTAATATCAGCATTCCGTACCTTGGATTTTTTTTTTTTTTTTTGCCTCTTATTGATGAGCAAACATTTTGTCTTGTTAGTTCTCTTAATTTTTTTAACTATATATCTTCTCGTGTTTTCTAGTTCTGCTTATCTTTCGTTGAGCCATTCCACATTAATCTGCCTGCATTTGTTACTGATTTATTTATGCAGAGTCCTATATTCTGTGCCGCACTTTGGCATTGTTTTTTGTCTCCTTTTCACCATGTAGAGAATTTCATCTTTAATCCATTCTTTTATTCTTTGTCTATTTTTCTTTTTGGATGGTCTCGATTGTTGATGTCACTAAAGCTTCTTTTAATGTGTCCCGCGTCGAGTTTCCATTTTTATTCTGTCCATCGTACCTGCTTTTCGCGCTGTTCATATATTTCTCCTTCGGATTCGAGTTATTCAAGAGTCTATCGTATTGCAATTTTGGTGCAACCTTGGCCCTCTTCAGTTTCCGTAGTTTCACTCTAAATTTGCATATCACAATGTAAAACTGCATTCTTGAATCATTTACAGAGAAAATAATTCACGGGAATATCATAACAGTAAACTACTGTAACCAGTTAGAAAATAGGGAGCCGGAAATGAGCAGAGTTTAAATATTAATAATTTAGGGGTATGTGAAACGAGGTGGTCAAACAATGGTGATTTTGTCAGAGGCAAATACGTGATTAGATATGCAGTCGGATAGAAAAATGAAAGAGGAGTAGGATTGATACTAGACCAAGACATAAAGAAATGTGTTCTGGAATTCCGTCAAATATCTGAAAGAATTTTTGTTGTTAAACTGAAAGGAAGACTTTCAACATATCTACCATATTTTTTATGCACCTGCAGTACAAAGTACAGAAATGTTTTACTGTACGCTACACAATGCCAATACTCAATGCAAATCGCAAGAAATTACAATTTGAGGAATTGGAGAGCCGAGTTCGAATTCCAGTCGAATCCATTACATTCGCTTACGTGCTAATACCCTTGGGAAAGATATGAATCCTCTTCTTTTTTCAGGTATGGGTAAATAGCAGGACAGGCCGGGTTCTATAGCCTTGTATAGCAACTGGTCTTTCTACCGCAGAAAGAAATGGCAACCTAATGCGGGAAAAGCCTGCCTCGTCAGTTATGTATATAAAAATATGTAATCGCCTAAGCGTGTATCACGCATCGCACATAACTGACTGAATGAATGAATGAGGAGAAAATAGGTCTAATGGCGTACGGCAAATTACAAACTAGTACCCAACACTTCGTTTCAAGAACATCCAAAACGTATACCGGCATGGATAAGCCTAGGAGAAACGAAAAAACGAAATCGTAAATTATCAATAAGAAATTCAGTACATTATCACGAAATGTTCATTTTCTGAGGGTAGGAGATAGAGCAGTGTACAGAAATAACAGCTGTCAAAACAAACTTAAAGACTCTCATGGGAAAACCTAATATTACTAAATAATAATAATGACTTCATAACATTTCAGGCTTGGCACCATGGGTATGACGATAAACTACATCCGGCAGCAAAGCCTCTGATTGGGACAGTGGAGGTTTTGAGGAGCGTGGAACGACCTCTTAATTGCTGTTGTTCCCAGGTCCACCCTGACACGGGGTGGTCACGCCTGTTAGGTCCCCAGTTATGGGTAAATAGTGAACCCCCAAATGAAAACATAACACTATAAAAGTATAAAAATACATTTTTATAGTAAATATACTAGCAATACATTTTTTATATATAAAACAATTACCAACAATACCTATTTATAGTAAAATTATCAACAATACATCAATCAACATGAAAGAACTCTTTCATGACATTAATTCATATAATATCCTACAATTTCTGAAATCAACTATATTCCAAAATATAACTTCAGCAAAATTTCAACATAAAGCACACATATCACTGTCTCTATTAATTATTTCGACAAACATGTATATGCACAAAAACTAAGTATCATCCTTGCCATATATGGTCTGGAGCCCCTTCTGTTTGGCTCGGGCGTATATGCAATATAATTGGCCCTGTTCTGGCAGCTCGTCTGCAGTCGCTCTCTCACAGACGCGCCGTCGCCTCTCTCTGTATTTTTTACAAATACTTTCATGGTAATTGCTCCGAGGAGCTGCATTCACTGGTTTCCAGACTTCATGAATTCAAGCGCCCTACGAGGCTGGCATCCCGCTCTCACCCTTTCACTGTCGAAACTGATAAATGTAGCCGTCTCTTCTACTCCAATAGCTTCATGTCTCGCACCTCCCGCCTGTGGAACTCCCTTCCCTATTCCAGTTTCCCTGAGAGCTATAATCTCCAACTATTCAAGTGTAATGTCAATCGACATCTCCAGTTGCCTTAATCTATCCACTACCCTTCTCCTCATACTCTCTTCTATCACTCCTATCTGATCTTGCTCCAAATCTTCTGTAACCCCTTGCGTCCTAGTGGCTTCTCGCCTTGCTTGGGGTGAAACGCTTAAAAAAGAAAAATTTATTCAATTATGAAAGGAGAATAACATATTTTTAATTTTTCAAAGACAAAAAAAATTAAATTTCAGCATTAAACGACATATTAGGAGTTGATATGCCGTTAAAACAGATAAATCAAATCAAATGAGACAATATATCGATTTATTGATGGATTCAATTCTATATCAATCAGTAATGTACCATACGTGATACACACTTGTGCGATCATGTCTCTTTCAATTCAGATGAGGCAGAAGATTTTCTCGCAGTAGTTTGCCATTTCTCTCTGTAGTAAACTGTTTGCTAACCAAGGCTATAGGAGTTTAAATAAACCATCTATTCAACCAATACCTTGAGAGGGGAATAGATAGAGTCATAACTTTCCTATATAGAAAATACAATAAACATCGATTGCAGATTATATAAAAAATGTTAATGACACCGAGAAGCGCAACGCTCAAATTTAAAATCTGACATTCGATATATTTACATTTAATATACATCCCTGGTCAAAATCTTAAGACTAGATACAAAAGGGTTTAAAAAATATAAAATACTGTTACTTTAATCAAAATATATTTGCGAAATATTTACATTTAATTAAAAAATGAAATTTATCAAAAAACAAGAGAACATTTTAAGCTTTTCATTGATTAATTTAAACAAACGTTGAAAAAAGGATTTTTTTTGTTGGCCATAAAGATAAGATCATGTAAATAAAAATAGCAAATACAGAAGAAATAAGACACAACGACAATTTAATTCTCAGTGCCTTGAGGAGGAGGTGGTGCTGTCTTGGGTCAAGACGGTGACTGCTGAAAGACCATGCCACACAAGCAGGAGAACCTAGTCATGGCTATCAGACCATTTCTGCAACCATATCACCCCTTACATCTGGCCACCTAACTCTCCAGACTGCAACCCCCTTGATTATTGTGGGGGAGGGGGGGGCAGTAGAGCGAGAAACCATGAAAATTCCTTATAACACCAAAGATGAACTGAAGGCAAGGATTATGGTAACATTCAGCAACTTAAACAAGGAGACCACCCAGAAGAGATGCAAGAGATTTTGAAGTTGTCTGGAGGTCATGGTTGAAGCCAATGGCGATTTTATTCAATAAATTTACTCTTTTGTATTTCAAGATACTTTTTTGTAATTTTGGTAAATATATGTTAAAATGAGATGTCACTGATATTTTCATCTTTGCGTAATTTAAACGACAATTTATCCATCGCACCATATATATATATATATATATATATATATATATATATATATATATATATATAATAAACACCGATTGCAGATTATATATATATATATATATATATATATATATATATGATAAAAATATAGTTTTAAGGTATGCTATACTTATGAGATAAAGTGCTATGGCCTGACGGTTGCGTTTAAGCACGAAACAGACTGTCGCCGCTCGGTGTTTAACATGATGTCCACTTATATAAATATACATACAGAGATAGATAGATAGATAGATAGATAGATAGATAGATAGATAGAGAGAGAGAGAGAGAGAGATGTTCATCTAAACATATATGCATTCATCTATATGCGTATTTATGCAAACGCCCACGCATAAACACACACAGGCGCACAGAGGCACACACAGACACACATATGTATAGTTGATGATTTATAGATGAAAACTACGCATCATTTTCCATTCTATATTCTCTCTATTCTCCCATGCACATATACACACACACGGTCATACACACACACACTTACTGGCACGTACAAACACACACATTCACGTAAATAGGAACGAACACATATAAATGCAGACATACGAACTGGCACACACATATACACACACTCAATAACATATACAAAGATAAGAACACCAACAAATATATATACACACACTTACGAACTCACATTTATACATATACGCTCACATAACTACGGACACATACGAATAAGAACACAGATATATACACCTACATAAATAAAAACAGAAATACATTCCCATGCAAACATATACGAACACACATATATACATGCACACGCATATATACAGATATATACGAATACGCACACGCGTACATACCCACAAAGAACGCATACACATACACACACATATGAACACTCACATATGTACGAACATATGCGATTTCGTACACACATACATACACATAAATAAAAACTCATACACATACACACATATAAGAACACACAAACGCACACACACACACACACACACATATATATATATATATATATATATATATATATATATATATATATATATATCCGAAGAATAAAATTGCAACGTTCAAAACATTAATTTAAAACAGGGCTCAATACATAGAAGAGTAGAGCAATAAATATTTATTATACACTGTTACATTAGAATTTACATGATCTAATGTAACAATGTATAATATATATATATATATATATATATATATATATATATATATACTCACATGTACAGACACATAAGAATGCACCCACATACACACAGACACACACACACACACACACACACATATATATATATATATATATATATATATATATATATACACCCACACACACACACATATATATATATATATATATATATATATATATATATATACACCCACACACACACACACTCACATATTTACGGACACATAAATACGATCTTATACACATACACACATATAAGGATATGCAAACATACACATTCTCCTTTAATCTTCTTCGAAGTATGGCACAAGATCAATAGAAAAATGAGCAATAGTGGAGAAGATTGTTCTACGTCAGATTAAATTTTAATACTAATCTACATGTGTTGCTTAATTTGAAAATAATGAAACGAGATTTTGCCTTAATAGAAAGAAGCTCTGTTTTGTAATAACAGGTTTGATTCGTTTATAGCCTCATGTTTTCACCTACAGTATTTGACCTCAAATAGGGTGCACTTTTTTTTTACTAAAAATATCTTTTAAAATTCCTTTGCGTCTTATATGCCATATGCAGGTTGCAAATTTCGGCCGAAATTAGATGACGATGATAGTAGTATTGAAAATGAGTCTCAGAGTTTTAATAATGAACACGACGCATTTTATGGATTTGAAGATAAATAAAATTTTAATGGTAACTGTACTGTTTTGCTCAGTTACAATAATTGCTTGATTTTTATTTTATTTACTTACCTTTGGATATAATAAACTTTTTATAGGCTCATGTTCTTCTTTTTACTATTATTTTTCGTTTAATTGTCATCATGACTTGTTTAA
>OZ010589.1:69646203-69651203 GCA_963932145.1 Acanthosepion lycidas
TACACGAAAGCAGACTGGAACAGTTTCAGATCTTGCATGGCGGAAATTCCTCTCTCAATCTTCTTCAAACATATTGCCTCTAAAACTGCGGGCCTCGTATCAGAATGTATCCTGACTGAAATGAAGCTTTATGTCTCAGAAGAAATTCTAGCAGAAACCAAACAGCCAGCCCTGGTTTACCCAACAAATGTGCTGCAGCCATAGCTCATGGTAACCACTACTACAATATATATTGCAGGGTGCAGTGTATTAGGACAATTGCCGCATTCAGAACTGCCAGCTGTCACTGCAAGAGACTTCTAGAAAATGTAAAGTGTAACTAGGCAACGAGCAGTCCAGGGTTAAATTGGATAGCAAACCAATTGGAGATCTCGAAGATCTCTCATAAAATTCAGAGGCAAAGCAGGTCGTCTCATCCTCGTCAGATAATGCGAAGCTCTTTGACTCAATCTTCGCCTTGAACACAACGTTAGATAACAAAAAAAAATCCGCTTCCCGACTTCCACTGTCTCACTGACCACACAATCTCACTAATATTTTAATTACTTATCAAAAGTTTTGACCCCAAGAAGGCCACCGTTCAAAAAAAAAAACAGTGGTTTTCCTTAATAATATCAACCCGGAACTGTCCCCGATCTTAGCAAAATTATGCCACCGCTGCTTGAAGGAGAATTCTTTCCCGATTCTGTGGAAGGTATCATGTATATACCCGGTTTCAAGAATCATCCCCACACAATAGAGACCTACCCGTCTTCTCATTGTTATTAACAAACTCTTTGAAGCTATTGGGGTGGTCAACAACCTTCTTGTTAATTAGAAGTTTGTTGACCACCCCAATAGCAACAACCACTTGAGCGACAAACAGCACGGATTTCGTTAGACCCGGTTCATTGCTGATATCTTAACTGCGATTACTCACAAAATTAGTGAGGGACTTGACAACAAATACGAATGCACTAGATAATTCAAAGGCCTTTGAAAAGGTGTGGCATAAAGGGTTACTGCTCAAGCTCTCTAGCTACGGAATCACTGGAAGAGTTTTCTCAATTATAAAGTCCTTCCTAACGGGTAGGTTCCTAAAGGTAGATGTTAGCAGCCAATCCTCCGAGTCCTATGGAATCAATGCAAGCGTCCCCCAATTCATTTCTCGATGTAACCCTTTTTCTACTTTACATAAATGATCTGCCTAAGAGTATACTCTGATCTTTTGTGAATATCTATGCTGACGATAGAACAGTATAGAAATGAACCTCTAAAACCCTCGATGATCACAGATTGGCATCTGATCTCACCTCTGACCTAGTTCTAACAGCTCAGTGGGTGAAAATCGGCTGGTCGTATTCAGTGCATCGAAAACCAAACTAGTTATAGTCCACCATCACCAATAGGATCCACAATTTTCACCAATCACGATGAATGGATGCTCCTTCATGGAAGCCCCCTGCTTTGAGCGCCTCTTGGGACTTAAATTCAGCCTAGATCTCAAGTGAAACTCGTATATACGATCCATCACTAATGATGCTGGGAGAATGGGCGGTTTCCTATACTTCTAAAGCTCACACCTCTCGCTATCCTCTACGTTTACAAGAGCCAGCTCAGACCAAAAATGGATGTACAGCTACCATATATGAGCAGGCGCTGCTCAGTCTTCACTTCCCACTATTGATAGAGTTCAAAATCGCCTCCTCGTCCTTGCAGGCGACGAATTATTTCCCATTTTCTACCAGACGAGAGGTTACAATCCTCTCACTGCTCTATTACTATTTCTATGGAGGGTGTTCAGACGAACTACTCTCCTTTAGTTCCACAGATCCTAATCCTCAAGGCTAAGACCAGCCATGATACGTCCATTATAGCGAACCAAACGCATTCTCTTCATATTCCTTTGTTGAGATGTAAGTTCTATCCATGCAGCTTCTTACCACGATCCAGTTCCCAACTAGGATGCTCTTCCCTGATCACTACAATCTTAACCGTTATCATCTGCACATATCCACATAATCTTTGACTCTTACTCCATAATTCCTTACATCGAATGGCTCTTTGCAAAGTGGGAACATTATTGTTAAAAAAACTAACTAAGAAGGTCAAAAGCATTTGAAAAAAATAAGAAAATATGAACTTAACACAATTCTCAAAAACAACTCATTCGAAAATTTGAAAAATACAATAAAAAATTAAACAGACCTCATCAGTTTTTTTTTTCAATCCAACATATTTTGATGAATACTTACTGTCTATATGGACCGCAGCTCGGATTGAGGAATCGGAGAGCCGAGTTCGAATTCCAGTCGAATCCATTGCATTCACTTACGTGCTAATAACCCTCTTCTTCACCCCCACACCCCCGCCAGGTATACGTTATAGCAGGACAGACCGTGTTCTATATCTTTGGATGGCAACTGGTATACAGTAGAAAGAAATGGCAACCTACTGCTGAAAAAAATCTGCCTTGTTCGAAAGATACATGATCGCTTATATATATATATATATATATATATATATATATATATATTAAGACATTTTTATGTTTATACATTCTTTTTATAGATATAAATATTTAAGTAAATGTTCTGTTTATAATGTTTATTATAAACAGAGCATTTACTTAAATATTTGTAAATGTTTTTAATACTGTTTAGTATTAACAACATTTACCGGCCTGAATGTCCGAGAAATTTTCATAGAAAATATTCAGGCCGGTAAATGTTATTTAATACAGTTTATTATAAACAGAGCATTTACTTAAATATTTGTATCCATAAAAAGAATGTATAAACATAAAAATGTCTTAAAAAAATTGTCGGACTTAGTCCATTTCATAATATATACATATATATATATATATATATATATATATATATATAATATCACACACACACACACACACGCACACACACAAGAGAAAAAATGTTATTTGTTTTCCAAGTTTTTGCTATGATAGGGCTCATGATTATTCATCAAGTTATTCATATTTATATTATTTATATGTCGCAAAATAAAATCCTCGAATTTACCTTGATTAAGTCTCTCAGAGGACGAAACGCGTCGGCTAAGCTACACACACATACACACACACACACACACACACACACACACATATATATATATATATATATATATATATATGGAAAGTCTGAAAATAGTACTTATTGCTTGCCGACACGATTCTTTATTTGACTTATTCAAGGCAAGTGATGATAAACAAAAACTAAATGTTGTATCGTTTTATGAAAGTAAAAATTTTTAAAAAGATGCTCATGTGTAAGCCTCTTCTCGCATATTAGTTACTTTTTCTTCTTTTTTATCCAATTTCAATTTTCTTTTTCAATTTGTCTTCTATACAGATTCATTCTGAGAAATTTAACATACACACATAAACACACACACACACACATATATATATATATAACTTTGCTGTCCAAGCGCTCAAAAGAAAATGGTGGTTTTATCTTTTGTTTAAAAGAGATCCATTGTGCGAAACAAATCGCAGGGTACATTTTCTTTATTACGATTCTCAATTGCAGAAACTGGTAGTTGCACGTGTAACCACTAAAATATAATGTTTAACTAATAAGAAATGAAGTTGCATTAAAAATAAAAAGTTCATATTATATATATATATATATATATATATATATATATATATATATATATATATCCATTCTGTTTATACGTTATTTTTATAGATACAAATATTTAAGAAAATGTTCTCTTTGTAATAAACAGTGTTAACTACATTTACCGGCCTGAATGTCCGAGACATTTTCATAGAAATTATGTTCTCTGACAAGTATCGAACCTGCATCCTACACGAAACCGACATATAAAAATAAAAAAAAGATGTGCTATACCGTTTAGCTACAGAGGAAGCGTTTCGTTTGCGAAATCAAATTACTGATTTCCATTCCTCTTTACTTAGATATTTGTATCTATAAAAATAACGTATAAACAGCAAATATATTACAATAATTGTCTGACTTAGCCCATTTCATAATACATACGTGTGTGTGTGTGTATATATATATATATATATATATATATATATATATATATATATATATATATATACTTTAAAAATTAGGAGGTCAATTAATTAGGAGCTCTACATGTTATTTTTACTTGCATTTTTTTCTCACGTGTATTGAGCACCTGGTCTAATATATATATATATATTCAACCGTATAAAGTGCATACACAGGTAAGCGAGTAAATATTTACTCAATTTAATTTAATGTGTAAACAAAACAGTGCTCAATAATTTGTGACTGATGACTTGGCAGAACAACGAAACTTTTAAGTTGCACTTCGAACAAGGTATATGTATATTTATTAATATATACATACATAAGTGTGTGTGTGTGTGTCGTGTAAAATTGGTTATATTGAATACAGGATAGAGCGTTTACAGATATAGGCAATCTGGACATAGTCATTAAAGCTGCCTGGTTATTGTCAGTTTCATGGCGCTATACACTCTTCAGATATTGCTACTGGTGAGGAAAAAATGTAGTTTTATTAACATATAATTTATAGCTCTATTATATTACATGGAGTACTATTTTATTAATACCAACACCATATTATATATTTATATATGACAATATGTAAATAATACAGGTATATTTAATTTCCACGCACATACAAGCGCACACGCACATACACGCACACACATACACCCGTACATGTGTATTTGAATTTGAATTATAGTCATATATTTGTAGTTGGAAATGTTTAAACGCGTGTATATGTGAATTTGTATATGTGCATATATTTGTATATATTATTATTTTGTTTTATGTTTGGTTACAGACCAACATAATAGATTCTCTGCTAATGATTTTTTTAATTTATTTTTCAATAGTTCAGATTCATGCAATTAAAACTAAAATTATACATAATTCAATTTCAACTTACACTCCAGAAAAAAAATCGGCCGAAATAAAAAAAAAAAAAATCTTTGAAAATCCACTTTCATTTGTCTTTAATAAACCTTCTAT
>OZ010589.1:69653703-69663703 GCA_963932145.1 Acanthosepion lycidas
GCTGTATATACATATATATGTGTGTGTATGGGTGATTATTCGTGTGTGTGTGTGAGAGAGAGAGGTAGTATGATTGGGAATACCTGCATGACGTTGCTTGTCTGCATGTGCATGTGCGTGTGAGTCTATATCTACGGTTGGAGCCGGGTGAGCTTTGGGACAAATGTGTATGAACATTTTGAAACTATAAATCAGTTTGTTAAATTTATAGACGTGTCTCAATGTTCGTTTTTCAAGTAATTTTTTTTTTTAAATTCATTTCGCCCTACAAAATTTGGTCACATCCAACGTGATCCTTTCGACCTAAGCTTCTACAGCCTTTGTATGTGTGACCTTCTGTATATGTGTGCATTTAGAAGAGTGCGTGTATATATGTGCTTTTGTTGTTGTTTTTCGTGCGTGCGTGTGCTTGAACTTGAATGTGTATGGTTGTTTCTGTATGATCATGTGACAGCCTGCGTATAAATCGTTTGTGCGTCTTGATGCATACATATTAACGAGCGTGCATCTGCGTGCGTGGTCAGGCGTGTAGTTTGTAGGCATGGGTAGCTATTCATTTTCTTTTGTTTCATCTTCATTTACACGCCGCGCCGCTTCAGGACGTGGGCGATCATAACTCTCCCTATTTCCTCGGCCTTTTGTAGCTCTGAGCAATATCTGTCTCCTTCCTCTCCCTTCCAGCCCCTCTTCTGACATCCATTTACACTAGTTCCGTTACCTAGATCATTAGCTGTTTCTCTCTGCCATCCTTGTTTTCTCCATCTTCAGTGAGTATCAAACTTTCCAAACCCTCTTTCCTCATTAAATGTCTGATAAACTTCAGATGTTTCGTTCTGGTCCTAAATACCAGTTTTTGGGAGTTGTTTTTTTAAATTACTTGTTTTAATTTTTTCGGGGGTGGGAATAGATATTTTATCCGTTTGCTGATTTTTATACCTGAAACTTGTGTTAATTTCTGATATGTTCAACTGCTGAGACTGTCCTAAAAATATTGTGGTGTCTTCTTTTTCCACTATTTCCTTCAGGACATTGGCGATCATGACTCTCCACAATTCACTGTCCTTTGTAGCTCTTAATAAATTTTGTCTTTTTTTTATCTATCCTAAACCCTGCCATCCATTTACTCAAGCTTGCTAGGTAGGTTATGCGTTTTTTCCTCTGTCCGTCTTGCTTTCAATCTGCCCTTTGAGTATCAAATTTTCCAAGCCCTTTCCTCATTATGTACCCTAGAAATTCCAACTGTCTCTTTCTGATGTTAAGTATAATTGCCTTTTTTTGTTTCTAATTTCTCTAAAACTTCGTCGAGCTGCTGCCATTATGAAATGGACGACTGATGTTGCCCATATCCCCAATTCGTTGACTTTTTATAGTTTTTTACGGTTTATCAACCCTTTGCATGTTATTTAAGACCAGGAATATTTTTTTTTAATCTATAATTATTTTTTGTTGATGATAAAGATTTACTCATGCAAGTCCAACTAATTAACCCATACTTAGTGGATTCATACCTGGTCCCAAATGTATTTGCGCGTAAAAAGAATAATATAATATATAAAGAATCCGAGTAGAATTGGAACTCGGATCTCCGATTAATATTTCCGAGACGTTATCCATTACACCACTCGCACATTCAAGCATAGAGAAAGTGATCATTTCAAAATGATCACCCATCCAGACTCGACGTTGTAAATATTAGGTTGGTGCAAAAATAATGACGTAATAACGTCAAAAAACGACATTATTACGTCATTATTTTTGCACCAACCTAATATAAAAGTACAAATATCTCTAAGAAATCAGAGATCGATTTGACACTGTATTTATATTATGAAAAGGACCCCCATTTATAAAATGATACAAACCATACCAATATTTTTAATGTCTGATAAATATCAAGGATAGCGGTGGTTCTAATGAATGCTAATCTATCAAAATTAAAAAGAAAATATTTCCCATTTTTTAATGGCGAACTACTAGTAAATTACATCAGTCATGGCATTTTAGATGTTTCCAAAATGAGCAATTTCTTTTTTAATTAATGTCTCTGCCAGGAATTCGCGAACACATAAGGCATAATGAACAAGAGTATTGCTATGGTGGAAAATCCATTTGTCCGACCAGAGGTCAGGTCTTTTTTCCCTGAATAGCCTGTAGTAAACCTTGTCAGCACTTCTACTTGCACTGTTTACATTATTCGGACTATTGTCCGAAAGAGCCACAAAATGGATGCTGAAGACATTACGTTTATAATACCCAGAAATTCACACATAGATGTCCTGAAGGACACATGCCACAGTGAATAAGGGCGTTAGTTTGATCCAGTGACAGGACCCAAAGCGTGTGAGTTCAATACCCGGTTAAGGCAGTGGAGAACATTCAGAGGGGAATTGACAGGAGATAACTGACAACTGACATCCATTAAAACATGGCATGTGGAACTAGAACAGTCTACCCCAGTGAGCGAAATAAAGGGTTCAGTTCGACATTCCAACCACCTGAAGAAGGCCAGAGCGTACGACGGCCGAAACATTGTAATAAATATGGCGACAGAGATGAGGACAATGTTCCGAATAATGTAAATAGTGTACATAATACCTCATCACAGAAATATAGACAAAAACTTCCACTTGCATCTGTTCCTAGTTTTTTTGCCACTGTTTTTTTCCTTCTACTCACTTTTTGCATCATCGATCACATTTCGACTTTCCCTAAAATGCCTTACGGCCATATCCCTTTAAAGCGCCAGTTCCTGTACGATCACTGAAGTTAAGCAACGTCGAGCCTTGTCAGTGCCTAGATGGGTGACCACTTAGGAATACCGGTTGCTGTAAGCTTAGATGTGCGGGTGGTGTAATGGATCGATATTGTTAATCGGGAAACCGAGTTTCAATTCATGTTGCATTCGTTATATTCACTTTTTACACACACACACACACATACACACCTTGCATAGCCAATGAATTGGAAATAGTTTAACTTGGTTTTCTTTTATTTTTCCCCTCCCACAAATGTTTGATAAAACAGTATTTATTTAACCTAACGGATGTTTAAATTAACCAAGATATGGGACAATGGCCTAAGGCCCAGTGGTAAATTTTGGTACTATTATCACACACGCAATTCTTAGTTATTGGCAGGCTTATGGTGATATCACATTGAAACACTGGCTCTCATGCAATCACCAAAGTTAAGCAATGTCGAGGAATACCAGATACTATAAGCTTGGGTGTACAGGTGGTGTAACTGATAATGACTTAAAATTGTTAATTGGAGAGCCAAGTTCCAATTCCTATTGCGTTAGTTATATTCACTTATGTGCAAATACTCCACCTCGTCTGCCCCCAACTATGGGTTAATTAGTAAGACTTGCATCACTAAACCATTGTATACAAAAAAAACAAAGTTCCTACAATTCAAAAATGTTTTGTGGCTTTAAATAACCTGTAAAGGGTTGATGAGCCGTAGAAAACAAATCAATCACTCAATTTCATTGAACAGCATAAACCACTTAAAATTACTCGATTTCTTTATCGTATATTCACCATAAGTCATTTTTTTTTATCAAACTAACGTTTCATTAGCAAATTTATCAATAAAATTTGATGCAATTCCTCTGCTCCAGATTCCTTTCACTCATTTCCTTCCAACAGTATAACATGAACACATACAAATTCTTCTACTGCTCGGTATCAAATGATTCATTTGGCCTGCGTCGCAAAAAATTGGAATTTGAAACATGTCCAGAAGTTTTCGGGTACGAATGAATTCCTGACGCATTAACCTAGGGACCCGTTACTGTCATTTTAGAAATCAAATTGACATTACACTGACATAGGATTTGATGCTATCCACGGTTTGAGGCACCTTGGAACATATCTTCAACTGATAAAGGGGACTAGTGAATATGACAAAAATAATATCAATCTGTCGCTATCTCTCTCACTCTCTTTATTTATATATATATGTGTGTGTGTGTATAATCTATTTCTCTTTCTACATTCTCTTGTGATACTTTTTCTCCTCGCCATTCTATCTACTTTCACTTTCACTTTCACTTTCGTCATTTTTTTGTCCTCATTCTCCCCGTTTTCTTAGAGGTTGATATGCCTCTAAACAAAACCAAACAATCTCCTCCCTTTCTATCTTGCTTTCTCCCATCACCCGCCCTCCACTCCGACTTTCTTTCTTGCTTATCCGTCAACAATATCTTTCTTATGTTCCATCCCTTTTAATACTCAATCATTCTTTCTTTCTTTCTTTCTTTCTTTCTTTCTTTCTTTCTTTCTTTCTTTCTCTCTCTCTCTCTCTCTCTCTCTCTCTCTCTCTCTCTCTCTCTTTCTCTCTATGTCTCTCTCTATCTATCTATCTTTCTCGGAACTTTCTGCCCAGCATGTTTTTTTATATTTGTCTCTCTAACTCATTTTAACTTTCTTTCTCTCTTTCTTTCTTTCTTTCTTCACTTTTCCTCTCTTTCGCTCTCATTCCATTGTTTTTATTCTTTTCTCTTTCTCACTCTTTCTCTCTCTCTCTCTCTCTCGCTATCTATCTATCTATCTATCTATCTATCTATCTCCTTCATTTCTTTCTTTCTATCTATGTATCTATCTATCTATCTGTCTATTCTCTTTCTCCGAACTATCAGCTCAGCCTTTTTATGCCATGTTTCTCTACTTCATTCTAACTTCCCTTTATTCTTTCTTTCTTTCTTTCTTTCTTTCTCTTTTTTCTTTCTTTCTTCTTATCTCTTCACGTTTCATCACTTTCTCTCTCATTCTGTTGCTTCTTTTGTTCTTTTTTATTCAATCTTTCTTCCTCTACTCACGCTGTCTTTATTTTCTTTTTACATTTGGTTTAACCTTTTTATTCTTTTCTCTTTCTTTCTCACTCACGCACTCTTTCTTTCTCTCTCTCTCTCTCTCTCTCTCTCTCTCTCTCTCTATATATATATATATATATATATATATATATATATGCGTGTGTGTGCACGCGCGTGTGTGTTTGTTCTCTTTCTCCGAAATCTCTGCCTTTAAAATGTCTTGGCTCTCTCTACCTCATTCTAATTTCCCTTACTTTCTTTCTTTCTTTCTTTCTTTCTTTCTTTCTTTCTTTCTTTTCTTCTTATCTCTTCGCGTTTCGTCTCCTTCTCTCCCATTCCTTTGTTTCTCTTTGGTCTTTTTTATCCATTCTTTCTCTACCCACACTGTTTTTATTTTATTTTCTTTTTTACATTTACTTTAATCTTTTATTCTTTTCTCTTTCACACTTTCTATCTCTATCTTTCTTACTCCATTTCCCTTCCTCTCTCTCTCCCTCTTTGACTCTCTCTCTCTCCTTCTTTCTCTCTCCCTCTTTCTCTCTCTCTCTCTGTCTCTCTTTCTTTCTCAAGTCTCACTTTATTTTCAATTCACCTTTTTCATCATCTCCTCCCGCTCAGTTTTATTTGCCTTTCCCTCTCTATTTTCGCCAACAACCTTCTCCTCAACTTCACGCAAACATATCACTTTCTCTTACCTCTCCTTTTTTTCGCTATATCTTTCCGCCCACCCTGTTTTTATTTTTCTCTACCATTGTTGTAGCCATTCTATACATGTGCGTCACTATATTTGTGCATCTCTATATGTGTGTCTCCATATTTGTGCGTGTGTGCGATTCTGCTCGCTTGCTCTAATACAGGCGACCTTCTTTCCACTGCAACTTGTTCTCTTTTCTATATCCAGGCTGTTTGTTTCAATGCCCCACACGTCCGTTCTTCTAACCAAGCGGGCGAGCATGTTATCAGTTGGCATGGCAACCAACCATCATCTCTAAAGAAACGCTAACAATGAAAAAGAAGAACGTGAAGAGAGAAGGACGAAGAAAAATAAGCGGAAAAGAAATTAAATGAAAAGGAAACATAGTTTGCAAAAAAGGATGAAGAAAGACGAATGAAAAGAAACAAATTAGAAAATTGTGGAGAGGAGGGAAAAGAATAAGGAGAGAGGAGAGGAGAGGAGAGGAAAGAAGACAGAGGCGAGAATGAAAGAAAAGGTGTGGACAAAGAAATGAGAGGAAAAATACGAGGAGGTGGAGTAAATTGAAAACAAAAATGGAAAATAGGGTAAAGAAAGAAAGAGAGATAGATAGATAGATAGATAGATAGATAGATAGATAGATAGATAGGAAAGAAGGAACTGAAGATAGATAGATAGATAGATAGATAGATAGATAGATAGATAGATAGGAAGGAAGGAACTGAAGATAGATAGATAGATAGATAGATAGATAGATAGATAGATAGATAGGAAGGAAGGAACTGAAGATAGATAGATAGATAGATAGATAGATAGATAGATAGATAGATAGATAGATAGATAGATAGATAGATATAATGGAACTGAAAATAGATAGATAGATAGATAGATAGATAGGAAGGAAGGAACTGAAGATAGATATATAGATAGATAGATAGATAGATAGATAGATAGATAGATAGATAGATAGATAGATAGATATAATGGAACTGAAAATAGATAGATAGATAGATAGATAGATAGATAGATAGATAGATAGATAGATAGATAGATAGATAGAATGGAACTGAAAATAGATAGATAGATAGATAGATAGATAGAATGGAACTGAAAATAGATAGATAGATAGATAGATAGATAGAATGGAACTGAAAATAGATAGATAGATAGATAGATAGATAGATAGATAGAATGGAACTGAAAATAGATAGATAGATAGATAGATAGATAGAATGGAACTGAAAATAGATAGATAGATAGATAGATAGATAGATAGATAGATAGAATGGAACTGAAAATAGATAGATAGATAGATAGATAGATAGAATGGAACTGAAAATAGATAGATAGATAGATAGATAGATAGATAGATAGGTAGGTAGGTAGGGAATAGTGTGTAAAATAGAAGAGGAAGTGAACTGATTGATTTGTTTTTGTTTTTTACAGTTTATCAGCCCTTTGAGGCTTATTTCAAGCCGAAACACATTTGGATTGCAAGAATAATAATTTTTTTAACGAGTGAATATTGCATTATTTTGTTTAATAACAATGATTTTTTTCCCAGATACAAGTCCTACTTTTTAACTCATATCTGATAGGGAAGAGATAGATTAATACCTTTCCCAAGTAAATTTAATGAATCCGACTGGAATTCGAACTCGGCACTCCGGGAGTGAACAAAAGAGAACCGAATAGAAAATATGTGGCGAAGGAAGAATAAATGAAAAAGAAAAGAGTTTAAAGCAAAAATGGATAAAGAGAAAAAATTAAAAAAGAAAGAAAGAAAGTGATATAGAAGAGAGAGTAAGATAAAGAGGTATGGAAAAGAAAAATGAGGGAAAGGGGAAGAAAAAAGAGAGGAAAAAATACATGAAGTAATAGAAGGAGTAAGACGGAAAAATAAAATGGAGGGGGAAGAAAAGAGAAGACCGTAACAACGAAAGATAAAAGTAATGAACGAGAGAAAAGTTTAAGAATAAAATGTGTTCTTCAGTATAAATATTAAAGAGAGAAAATCCCTCATCCCCCCAAAAAAAATTTTAGTGTGGGTAGCAGAGATTAAAACTAATTAAAGAAAAGTACGGATTAAGGAATCGGAGAGCTGAGTTCGAATTCCAGTCGAATCTATTACATTCATTTACGTGCTAATTCTCTTGGGAAAGGTATGAATCCCCTTCTCCTCCTTCTAGCTATAGGTAAATAGCAGCACAAACCGGGTTCTATAGCCTTGGATGTCAACTGGTCTACCGCAGTAAGAAATGGCAACCTACTGCGGGGAAAAAAATCTGCCTCGTTAGTCATGTATCGAAAGATACATGATCGCCTAAACGTGTATCGCGCATGGCATATAACAGTCTAAAAGAAGAAGCGGGAAAAGAATGCGAAAGGAGAGTAAGTATATAAAATAGGAAGAGTAGGGTTGTAATTACTCTCTATCATAATTACTCTCTATCATAACCCATTTTCTTAAGAAGAAGCGAAAAAAATATTGGAATATTTATCGGGGAAAGATTATAAAGGATAGTATTTACTAACTTATATTAGTCTGGCACAAGGCTATAAGTAAGAGTATCTGCCCAGGATCGAACTCAGTACAGTCGTAATGGTATGCTAAAGCGTGCTTAGGAATCATTGTTTCAAACTTGAAAATTTTAACCTTGTCAAACACAAAGCTACAAGTGTTTCGTGGGTTATATAAGGTTCATATGATCTACTGTTTTAGCACCAAATACAAGGACCTTCTAAAATAGTCCTGCCGGTCGGAATTTTCCAAACATGTCAATTTAAATAAACGTGAGAGTATAAGTTTCCTTTTTTATACTATTCTCAAGGTAGAGATTGTTTTAAATGTGTAAAGGTGGAGATAAGAGGTGAATCCTATGAGGATATGTAGGAAAGACAACGCTTGAAGAGGTTAAGAATGTAATGATCGGGGAAACATTTTTCAGGTGTTTGTTTTTTACTAATTGTTCGCCCAATGTAGAGGGTAATTGAATGAGAATGCTTAAGTGCGTGAAAAGGGAGTGAAAATTATGAGAATATGTAGGCTAGATACAAAAGCATACCACGGGGAAGATTGTTTTAAAAATATAAATTATCGTATACACAAGGTCGGGTGAAAGGAGATTATTTAATTTTTTTTTTTTTTTTAAGCATTCGACCCCAAGCAAGGCGGCAAGCCACTAGCACGCAAAGGGTTTCAGAATATGAGCGAGAACAAAAAGGAATGATAGAGAAAAGGATGAAGAGACGGTTAGCGGATAGATCAGGATATCTGGAGACGTCGATTGACGCTTCATTTGAATAGATGGAGATTATAGTTATCAGGAAAACAAGAATTGGACAGGGAGTTCCACAGGCGAGAAGTGCGAGACATGAAGCTATTGGAGTAGAAGAGACGATTAAATTTAACAGTTTCGACAGTGAAAGAGTGACAGCGAGATGCCAGCCTAGTTGAGCGCTTAAATTCATGAAGTCTGGGAACCAGCGAAAGCAGCTCATCGGAGCAGTTACCGTGAAAGTATTTGTAAAAAAGACAGAGGGAGGCGACGGCATATCTGTGAGAGAGCGGCTGTAGATGAGATGCCAGATGAACACTGTATTTAAAATATTTTGCAGGTTAAAGGGTACTTTCGCGTAAGTGATTATAAGTGGAACTCGAACTCGGCTCTCCGATTAACGATTCTGAGCCGTTATCCTTTACACCAACAGCAGATCCAAGCTTACAGCACCCGGTATTCCGAAACGATCTAGGTAATAACCAGGCTCAGCGTTGCTTAACCTGTATCACTCTGTATGGGACTTCATTTGCTGTCCAAAAAGTTTATCCTGCCACTGAAGGTGACTCTGATCCCTGAATTTAAATTTTTTTAATTTCATAGTTGTGTTGTCATATCCTGCTATGACAACAGAAAACAACTAAGGATTCTGTAATTGAGAAGCCTTGAAAAAGAATGCAGTGGAAAGAGAAGTAATGTTATTAATGCAGGGTGCTAAAGTTTAACTTCGGGAACAGGTGTTTCAACGGGATATGGCCGTAAGACCTCCAGCGACTAGGAAGACAGACAATTAAAAAAGCAGAAAAAAAAAATACGGAAGGCAAAAAGAGACTTGGATTAGTGAATTAGGAATGAAAAACTGGAAAGATCTAGACAAAAAAGAACAATAAAACAGACAAAAAATGGCGCCGGAAAAAAATGGCGACGAAAAAAAATGGCTACGAAAAAAAAATGGCGACGACAAACGAGATGGGATGAAGAGGAAGATAAAGAAAGAATATAATAAGCATCCCAAATTCAGTCCAAAGGTATGGTCGAACTGAAGGGCGTGTACTGAATAACGATGGAATAGTGTAATTGAGGGGGATAAACGTCTTGGCACGAACTGTAACACTGACACAAATCCACGTTGACCGAAAGCCGACATGAAAGGGGAAATTAAAGATTAGAATAGGGTCCCTGTTGTATTTTTGCCAAGGCTAGAATAAATAC
>OZ010589.1:69666203-69773703 GCA_963932145.1 Acanthosepion lycidas
GTGCGTATGTAAGTTTAAATCTTGAATCATTAGTACATTTTTCCTAAGCAGCCGTTTCTCGTGATGAAAGAAAATAAGGAAAATGGGTGACTTTTAAAAAAGCTGTCGATATTTATTATGTATCTTTTCTTTATAATTCTTGGTTCATTCTAAGATTTATAAAGAAAAAAAAGGGGAATACACACACTTCTTTCTTTCGTTTTTGGATTTGATGAAACCTAGAAAGATGAATCGCGTAATCAAAACTAGTTTCAATGAAACATTTTCCATATATATATATATTAGGTTGGTGCAAAAATAATGACGTTTTTTGACCTATTTTTTAACGTCAAAAAACGTCGTTATTTTTGCACCAACCTAATATATATATATATATATATATATATATATATATATATATATATATATATATATATATATATATATATATATAGAGAGAGAGAGAGAGAGAGAGAGAGAGAGACATTTAATAGACAGTTTAATAAAATTTTAAAAATAAAAAGCCAATAAAATGATACCAATATTGGTAATAAAATGGATATTTATTATATATTAATCTTTTGACTGAATTGATGTAAGAAGGGAAATATTTTAATGTCGGTATTTTTGAACACGCCTGTGTTCTTTTTCAATCATAGGAGAAATAGACAAAGAAGTGGGACTTACTCTTCCAAGGGATGGTATTGATTAGATGTCTCCCTGTGGAAATTATGCTCTCCTGCGGGAACCCAAATCCATGTTTAGTCCCTCAATGGTTGAATTTATTTTGAAAATAAATTTCAACTCAGACCTTCGCCTTTCTTCTTGGCTGTTGAATGAGGATATTAAAAACACACATCTGATGTCATCGGTGCTATGAAACGGTTGGCTGAGACGGCATAAAATTCTTTTTTGTTTTCCCTCATCATTTTCTCGTGGTTGTTAATCCGAAGTCGGACTTCATTTCCCGTTTCTGCAACATAATTCCCTTGTTTTGCATTTGTGGTAGAAAAGCGGATATATAAGATTTGAAGTATCACAATTCAGAGCCATTGGCTTGAATACTATGTGAGAGTCAGACTTGGCATCGGGGTTTATTGTAAGTGACATTCTCTTGGTGAGGTGGCGAAATATGTATGCATTTTACATATATATATATATATATATATATATATATATATATAGATAGAGAGAGAGAGAGAGAGTATAGTATTAAGTACCAGAATTGCTGCTTCTTTTTCCGGGTGGAAAAGCCTTTTGAGCAGACGGTTATAAAGAGCTCGATATCAAAAGTTAGGGTAGACCGAGAGGCGATAAAAAGCTCTGAAGAGTTAACATGCTATCTTGATGCGCTCACAATACCACGTAGTAGACATCACTGAACCAACACCACTCAGCTAAATGATAAACTTCTCCAAATTAATCATATATATATATATATATATATATATATATATATATATATATATATATATATATATATATATATATTATGAAATGGATTAAGTCCGACAATTATTTAATATATTTTCCGTTTATACGTTATTTTAATAGATACAATTTATGTAAGTAAATGATCTGTTTTTTTTAAATAAACAGTATTTATTACATATATGGCCTGAATGTTTGAGAAATTTCGTAAAAAATATGCGTTCCCCGATAGGAATCGAATCGGTATTCCTATACGGAAATCGTCATTTGATATGACGTGTTATACCATTCAGCTACAGAGAAGCGTCCGGTTAGTAAAATCTAAATTACTGTTTATAAACAGACGACCTGCGCCGATATTTCTCGAAACGCTATTATATATGCATTGGGTCAACTGAAAAATGACGTCATTTACTTTTTATGCTTGAAGAGATTTTTTCACGTGCAGAAATTAAAAAAAAAAAAACACATTTATGGGCACAAAACAGACCTCATAAATAACAATTTGACAAATACACTGGTCATATAAAGAAATAAATTCAACCACAATTTGATTTTAAAAATTCTACATTCATAAAAAAAAGAAAATTATTTACTCAGAAGAAAATCCTCAAGAGTGCCGCCATTGAATATTATCCAAATATGAATATACGCCCCGGTTTTTTCCCAATCTCACTTTTTCTAACAGAATCACTACTCTCCCAAGCCAACATACATAACAAATATATCAAGAAATAAAAAGGAAACGTTAAATCCGTTAACATCACAATGCAAACAACATTTCTACATGTAAAAAGAATTCTCTTCAAACATAAAAAGTAAATAGCGTCATTTTTCAGTTGACCCAATGAATAATAGCGTTTCCAAATTGTTCTAGTTACTAACGTCATTTTGTTTTTTTGTTTATAGACATTTTATTTCAATAAATTCATCTTGTTTTTTGCCGTAAAAAATTCCGCATTAGACGAAACGCGTCGGTTAGACTACACAATTTTTCTATTGACTTTTTCCTTTTATACATATTGTCTTTTTCTACAGATTACATGATATATTTTTTACATATATCTATATATATATATATATATATATATATATATATATATATATATATATGTGTGTGTGTGTGTGTGTGTGTGCGTGTGTGTGTGCATTTGTTTGTTTGCCTCTATTTTCTCTTGAAACTAAAGCCATTTTACGACGTCTGGAAAGGCTCATGATAAAGCATAATACGCATTCGTTGTCTGTTATATTTAACAATATATGTTTGAATATACATATATACATATGTGTGCGTGTATGCACACACACACACACACACACACACACACACATATATATATATATAGTTTATGCAAAACTAGGTAATCCGCATGGGTAGACCCAAGGAGGATGATATCCAGAGAGCTCAATGTAAATTCAGAGCAAATATGTTTGAATAAAAACAGATCCCTTTAAGGTTCCATGTAATAAGTTATTTCACCACAACCGCTTTAAAGTAACGCGAATTAACAGCGTCTAAGAATTTGAATGAAACCTGTCCTCGTGGAATGTAATTTATTAGGGTTGCTGTAGCTTCTTCCTTTAATGTCGGTCTTCACCCCTTGCCCATCTATATCTAGAAACAAGACGCGTTAGGCTTAAGCAACGTCTAGCCGACACATAGTTAAGAATAAGGAATTGAAATGGTACACCTAACCCACTCATCTTATCTTCTCTCCCACCTTACTTCCTCATTTCGTTAATTTTACATATGCTTGATGAGGTCCATCAAAAACGCGTGAATTTCTTTTCATTTTTCATTTCAACCTTTGGATGTAAAGTCTGATGATCCAGAGTCCTGTTAAAGGGGTTGTGGTGAAATAACTTATTACATGGAACCTTAAAGTGGTCTGTTTTTATTCAAATATATATATATATATATATGCATACACACAATGAAAAGAACAAATCTAGATTACAATACTCGAAGCAATTTATATTGAAAAATTAAAGCCAGCACTGCACAGAATCAACTATGAATTCTGCCGTAGTGTTCTGAAATGCCTGTAAAGGAACAGTTGTTTTTTTATGCTTTAATGCGTACGTGACCATGACATTATAACATAGAAGAAAAAGTTTCATAATGGATAATTTTTTCACGTTCTAATGAACGCTCAGTCAACCATTTTACATTTAAAAGCATTATGAAAAACCGTTTTGTCAACCGTTTTCCATTTAAAAGCATAATGAAAACATTACAGTAATGGATAACAATGCACATCTTTATATAAATACTTATACTAATGAACAACATAATAGTCTTGCACCACTTGCACCCCTGAAGATTATCTTGGAAAAAGATCGAAAGTACTTGGGAAATTAAAATAAAAGAAATTTAAACAGTTATAGCACATTTCTCTCATCCTTTAACATCAATACACAGAAGTTTATTTGTGAGTATGAACGGATTTTATTAAAAATTAGCAGGCATAATGGCTGTAATTTATTCAATCAGACATATATATTATTATCGATAAGTCAGATAAGGAATATTTGTTTAAATTTCTATGTAGTTTCTCTTATTTTTGTGAAAGAAAACGTCTTGGTTCAAGTCTCTGCAGGAATTGCCTATAGTTCTGATGTTCAGTACCAGTTCTTTAGACCAATCTCTGTCATCCTCCGCAATAAAGTATATACATGCCATTTGTCAGAAGATTAGATGATGAACACAAAAATGTTCTATGAAAGAACATTAGCGCTTAAGAATATTACATTAGAAGATGTCACTGGAAACATTAGTGAAGGTCATTGCTTATAATGTCTGTAGCTTGACCCCATTTACATTGGTTTTGAAAACATTTCTCTGTTAGATTTAGTTTTTTCTTAGTTATTGAAAATGTTCAAAACTCCGCTAATCAGACTAAAAACATTTTTCTCATGTATAATTTATGAGTGTTTTGGTCATTTCGAGTCTGTGTTTGCAATTAATGTTGCATAATGTGCGAGTTATTATCGAGCATTGTTAATAAGAATATTATATTTGTTAAGGTGTTATGTAATTGAATTTTGGTCGGATATGGGATAAGTTAATCTGCAAGAAAGCGTAGTGATGTCATGACCTACATAAATAGAATTTTGTTTGGAGTTGCAATCTCTAGCTGGACATAAGTTTTCGTAACCAACGTCATATACAAATCACCTACTAAGTCTAAGATTGACAGTTGAAGATAAAAGTTGCTGTTTGTTTTCTTTCAAAAGAATGGAATAATGTTTTACCGAATACATTTTCCCCACCATCCTGGTGATTTTACCAGTAACTGCTGTATTAAAGCAAGGAAATTATTTCATCCAGCATCATGATCATTTCTCTGTTGGAATATTTTCTCATCATGTGCTGCGTTCTACGGTTTTTCAAAAGAAAATTTCCATTATTTTTTTCGTCTCACACCAAAATGCAATCCAGTAGCAATTCAACTTATCGAAAAACATTTTACCAAATTCTAAACGAACCCTTTTATATGTTTTCTCCGGGATTGTTTTTGAATCGTGCAACCCATCCATGAAATTCTTGTCGGTTCAATGTTGCGTTAAGTGTTGAAACGTTTAAATCTGTCCCAGCGTTCTTAAGATCTAGGTAGATATATTTTACTCTCGGGGTCGGAATGAATGAAACATTCCTTGTGATTTTAGTCACTTCCAGACTTGGAAACCTTCTTTGGATGACCTGATATTGATATATATATATATATATATATATATATATATTTAAATATGTTTGAAACAGTACAGAAGCGTATTAAGGCATTAAAAACAAGAACTTTTATATTGTAGGCCATCATAGATTTAAAACAAAACACACACCAGTCGACCGGTTTCGTCCCCTCTCATCAGAACTGTTAACGGGAAACTAAAATTATGAGGAAAAGAAAAAAAAAGAGTCTGTTATGGATGACATGAATGAGTGTACAAACATATATATATATATACCCACAGACAGACTGTGTTCGCTGTAGGACAGATCTTCAGTATGGCTAGACGTCCGATTGCTTCAAGCCGGAATCAAAACCCGACCGATTTGGCATCAGTCAGAGATCCTACACCTAGGCTATCGTCGCACGCCAGAGAGAAAGAGAAATTTTAACGTTTTTCTATTCGAAATACGCCAGTGTCCCGGAGAGCTCAATTCAGTTGAAGAGCAATGAGTTAATAGCAGTAGGCGCTACTGATTTTTTTTTTTTTTTTTTTTAATCACCCTTTTCTCAAGAGAGCTCAACCCGATTTACCGGGAGCATATATATTGTCTGTATCTCTGTTTCTCTGTATCACAGCTCTTCAGTGTGGCTAGACGTCCGATTGCTTCAAGCCGGGATCGAAACCCGATCGATTTAGCATCAGTCAGAGATCCTAGGCTATCGTCGCGCGGCAGAGAGAAAAGGAAATATTAACGTTTTTCTATATGAAATACGCCAGTGGCCCTAAGAGCTCAATTCAGTTGAAGAGCAATACATATATATGAAATTGAATCAAATATGGATTGAAATCCGACAAAATGATAGGATGATGAACAAATAGGAATCTTTTATAAATTTAAAATGTTTCGCTTTTATTAAAGCTTCATCAGATAATGAAATATGGAAGAAAATATCTGGTAATTTTATTTTTGTGTTGTTTGTTTTTCATTGGCAGACCTCACGTGTATCTATCCTGTCAAGCAGTGCTTGTGTGTATAATTCATGTGTGTATGATAATTCTACTTTCTCTATGCGGAATTCGAACGATACTGTGGATGTGTGCATATAAAGTAGACATCTTTATCAATGGCTGGTAGGCACAAGTCAAACGTACTTTATTATATCACCAACCTTTATAAAAGCCATGCTTAAAGAATCTAGGGTGCCTAAAACTACCAGCAGTGTAAATTACATTCTTTACCCTCACACAGAGCGTCCCCAAGTCGACAGATGAATCTTTAAGAAAAGCGAAACAAGTTAAATTTATAGACGTTACCTATCATTTCGTTTTCCTATTATATATATATATATATATATATAGTCATCCGCAGACAGACTGTTTCACAGCTCGTCAGTTTAGCTAGATATCCGATTGCCTCAAACCAAGATCGGAGACTCTACCCCTAAGCCATTGGCGCACGGTAGGGATGAAGGTGAATTTAGACGTATTTATTTTGAGATGAACACACCTGTGACTGGAGAACTCGATTCGTCTTAACGAAGAGTCTTGGATCAGCAGCAGTAATAGTCACTGTTTACAAATTCACTTATTTATATATATATATATATATATATATATATATATATATAATGAAATGGACTAAGTCCGATAATTATTTTTAATATAGTTTCTGCTTATATGTTATTTTTATTGATGCAAATATTTAAGTAAATGCTCTGTTTATAATAAACAGTATTAACAACAGTTGCCGGCCTGATTATTCAAGCGACAGAGGAAGATATGAACGTTTGAGAGAAATCATGGGAAATTTATATTTTAAAAACAATAATTCGATCTTACTAACCCGACGCTTCCTCTGGAGCTAAATGGTATCCGTGTAGGATACAGGTTCGATTCTATAAAATTTCTCGGACATTCAGGCTGATAAATGTTGTTAATACTGTTTATTATAAAGAGAGCATTTACTTAAATATTTGTATCTATCAAAATAATTTTTTTATATGGTTTTATTTCCTTTGGTTTCTGGTGTATACTCATTCCTTTCCAGGTCCCAACCAGAGACCTAAGGTCAGAAATGGCATCATGACATTTTTCACTGAGCAGTTTAAAAAAAAAATCGCACATATTTTACATAGATAAACCTCTTTGTAAGGTCCGCGCTGTACTTGTGCGTACAATTTCTTTGTATTTCCTTAAGGTATGGACTACAGGGAATTCCCTCAATGAGTTTGCTGGACTCTTTTTCCAATCAATCCGAGGGCTCTAAATATAACTAGAATTGTTGATGTTCCCATGTGCCACATTTTTGAGATTTCGATTTCAAGGTCCTTGTATTTTGATAGTTTTTTGAAGATCTTTAAATATACATTGCAGTCTGACATGTCAACAATGAGGCACATTTTGTCTTTGCGGTCTCTAATCACGATTTCAGGGCGATTAGCTTTGATTGTTCTCTCTATGTGTATTGTAAAGTCCCATAAAATTGTTACCGGCCCTAACTATGCTATGTGTCCTCAAGGACACATGACACAGTGGACAAAGGCGTTGGTAAGATCCAGTGACAGGATCCAAAGAGTGTGAGTTCAATACCTGGTTAAGGCAGTGGAGAACTTGAAGAGGGGAATTAACAGGAGATAACTGATAACTGACATCCATTACAAATGGCACGTGGAACTAGAACAGTCTACCCCCCCACACCAGTAAGCGAAATAAAGGGTTCAGTTCGACAGTCCAACAACATGAAGAGCGTACAACGGCCGAAACGTTGTGATAAATATGGCAACATAGATGAGGACAATAGTCCGAATAATATAAAAAGTGTACATAATACCACAGTCTTCACAGTAGAAAAATGCCAACCAATTCACAACCTCTGTAGAATCGAATCCCATGCCATTGATACAGAAAAAGTTTGTCTTGTCTTTTTGGTCCCCATAGAACCATTGTGGTATAGGATGGGATTCTCGGCTTACTTAATGATGTTGATTTCCGGGTCGCTGATGGTGCAATAATTCTTGGCCAGGTTTACAGCTGCCATTAACAGGTCTTCTGTGAAAGACGGGTAAAAATTTGAGAGGTCGAATTGCATAAAGGTGCATTCGTTTTTTCTTTTTATTTTAGAGACCTTTGTATTCTTCCATTGGTTGATCCCAGTAGCATTCTTAGTGTATTTGCAGGTTCATTCTAGTATAACCTTGCAGATTTTGCCTATATTATTCTTGGAAGTGTTAAGCAATTTTATTCTCGCTGATTTGAAATTATTGTTACTACCATCTCTTGCTATGTTCTCTCGTTTTCAAATACTCATCATCTCTTTTCCTAGAACATCCTTCTTTCTACTTAGTCACCACCGCCTTCTTCTTGAAGTAGTCATCATCATCCTCATCTTCTTCTTCTGACTCTCTCTCTCTCACTATACACACACACACACACACACATATATATATATATATATATATATATATATATATATATAGCGTTCCTCCCATGAGAGCCAGTATTTTTAAAAAAACAACTGTAATAAGCGGCTCATTTGACATATGTGCCTGTCGACTTGGGAAACCATGAAACTTTAAGTTGCTCTACAAACATAGGTATACGTGTATTTATTAATATATACTTCATAGCTCTGTTTTACTTTATTGAGCACTGTTTTGTTTGCACCATAAATTAAATTAAATAAATATTTATTTGCTTATCTGCGTATGCAGGCTATCGCACGCCTATACAGTTGCTAATATCTCGTTAATTAGTTTATATTCACCTTTATATCTATACATTTCTCCTTTATGTTGAGCGCTGTCTTTGGTGTACATCAAGCTATATACTTTACCACATACGTCATTGGGAAATGGAAGCTTTCATTCTAAATTATTCCACCAAAAACATCATCATCCCCGAAAGGAACCATTATGAACTCAACTTATTACATAAAATAGAGTGTGTCGTGGGTAGAATGAAATGAAATCTTGTTATATTCCGTGCTAAGGGGATAAACATATAAAACCAGGTGGATACTAGAAGGAAGGTTGATTGTACAGAACAAGTACAATACAAAATACGCTACAGTTATACACACAGGTCAATATAGTAGTTAGTGCCGCTAATTGAAAGGTCGGACGTGCTTGCGTCGTCTCTCTCTCTCTCTCACTCGCCTGTCTACCCCGTTTCTCGGAGACAGTCGACTTTATAGTTACTTACTACCTATAGTGTAATTATTCATGGAGGTGCCGGGTTATTCTATTACATCAAAGCTATTTTTCGCCAAAAAGGAACACCTCAACGAATATGAATCTTTTGATTACTTTGGATTTAAGTCCCAGCTATGATCTTCTCCTGGAATTTGAAAAAAAGACTTATTCTCTGTGTTGTGGATTCCGGGTTGAAATCCGGTACCAATAAATAACAAACACCAAGAATGAATATATGAAAATAATGTATTAACGTAATAATACAAACTGGTAATGTAGGTTTGTAGTTCCAGGAATACGGGTTAGTAGAAAAATATCTATACAGTCTTTGGTATTGAAGTATCGCTGTATGACTTCTTAGTGAGTCTACGCGCTCGCTCACGGTGACTCTTGCTCGCTACGTTCGTTCTGTCTGTCTGTTACCTTCACCCTCGGTTGCTCTCGTCACTCGGGTCTTCACGTAGCAGTAGTGTATGTATATACTGGGTGAGTCCAGTTGTGTAAAAAGGAGAGGACCCCTCAACACTCTGTACTAAACAGAATTAAATAGACCACCAAATATAACAATCTACAGAGGAGAACATGAAAAAAAGACATTGCCAAAATATGCAAAACCAACAAAATTATTATCAAATCTGATAAAACTGGTAAACACTATTGCTACAATGTCTTTAACTACTATAAGGTTATCTAAAAAGAAGTTAAAAAAATATATAAGAAAGGTTCAGCTGAATGGGAAAATGATATTAATAAGCAATAATCTTAAGATCAATGCTAGAGTGCATGAGATACACAAGCAACAGGCTTTTATTACCGTAAAGGACCACAAAGATAATTTCCCCAGTAATCCGCAGTCCCGATTGCTTAACACTTCCAAGAATAATATAGGCAAAATCTGAATGAACCTGCAAATACACTAAGACTGCCACTGGGATCAACCAATGGAAGAATACAAAGGTCTCTAAAATAAAAAGGAAAAACGAATGCACCTTTATGCAATTCGACCTCTCAAATTTTTACCCGTCTTTCACAGAAGACCTGTTAATGGCAGCTGTAAACCTGGCCAAAAATTATTGCACCATCACCGACCAGGAAATCAACATCATTAAGCAAGCCGAGAATCCCATCCTATACCACAATGGTTCTATGGGGACCAAAAAGACAAGACAAATTGTACTATGAAATACGGTACAGTCATGCACACAGCTTAATCTAGTAGTGAGTGCCGCTAATTGAGAATAAAATTAAAGAATGAGTAAATAAGAAGAAGAAGAAGAAGAAGAAGAAGAAGAAGAAGAATGTATGAATGAAATAAAAATAATGCTGGTGGCGACAAATGAAATGAAAAAATAAATTAAGGAGTCAAATTTGGAAAACTTTTAAAAATGACGGAATCAGAAAACAGAAAAAGAAAGAATGTAAAAGAATGAAAATGGTCATCGACGAAGGAAGCAAATAAGAAAAAATATGTCTGAAAAGACGAGAAAAAAAGAAGAAAAGAAAAAAAAAAGCAAATTTGATACAAACGATATTTGTAAAGAACGAGGGAAGAGAAAGAGGAAAGATAAAAAAATGAAACAAAGAAGAAGAAGAAGAAAGCAGTAAAACAATATGATTATTTCTACTGGTTCAATGTGTAATTACCGTCTCTTGGAAACTCGTATAAAACGTATTTTTTGTTGGCAGGGACAATCATGGGCTTTCTTTCTCTTGATTCTCTACAGTATAGAGTGCACTTCACCGTTAAACCTCGGCATTTAGTTTTCTTTACAGAATAACGATTCTTGTCCCGCCCAAACAATTATAAGCGTTCAACCACGGCAGCGGTTCCCCTCCCAGATCTTCCGTCACCCACCGTCCATTGCCTGCATCGGCGCAGTCGGTGGTATTCGGGAATTTGTCATCAGCACACCGCATCAAGAGACCAAAGGGAAGCCGAATGCAAGCCGAAGGGAAGGCCTAAAAACCAAAGTTGGTAAACAAGGCAGAATAAAAAATATCAAAAAGTGATTTTCATTAATTACTGTTTTCATTTAAAAAAAAAAAAAAAAACAATCAAAAAGGAGTCTTTTCATGAAATTGATAGAGTCGTGTTAATTTCATTGTAATATTAGTTAAAATAACTGTATCCGACTTCATTTTCTTGACGATCATGTCTCTCCCCAATTTCCCTTCCTTTATGCTCCTTCAGCAATGTTTGTCTCCTTCCTCTCCTTACCAGTCCTTTGCTCTGCCATCAATTTACACTAGATCTTTACCAAGATTATTCGCTTCTGCCTTTCAGTGTCTTGTGTGAGTGGCAAATTCTTCAAGTCCTAGTCCTGACTGTGATGATAAAGAACCAGCAGCAAGGCTTTGATCAGGAGATTGGGGATTTGGGGGAGCCAGGAACCACCTCTTAATTACTATTGTTCCCAGGTCCACCCTGACACGGCGTGGTAGCGTGTTAGGGACTCAGCTATGGGAAAATAGCGAACCCCAACCAAAAAAAAAGAAATTATAGAAATACATTTTATAGTAAAAATGCCAGTATTTTTTTTACTAACTTTCAATAAATACAAGGAAAAATGACCAACAATATATATTCATAGGGAAACTAGCTTTAAAGCAGCCCTATCAGATGGTAATTAAACTAGCTCCTGTGGAGGTTCTTGATTAGGCTTTCGGCTTGTTCAGGCGTTTGAGAGTTTTTAACTCTTTGCATATTTTCAGCATTGGAAGCTCTCCTGGCTGCCGTTTGATCTGGGTTTTTCATTCTCACCGGACTTTCTTTTCCCCGTTGCAGCGTTGACTCTTTTGATTGCAATCTTGTGTTCTGTTTGCAGAGATTGCTTTTTGCGATAGGCAACAATAAATTACAGAAGAACCCAAAATTGTTCGCTGCATTTAAGTATTGCATTAATATATAAGCTTACCTTTTAAAACTTCAACGATAATTCCTCTACCCACAAAGACAATTTGATGTACGTAGGTCCATACTTTACGTATAAACAATTATTTTTATTTCATGGGTGACTTTTGCTTATTCAATTACTCCCAAATTTGTTTCCAAGTTATAAAATAATTTACCGTACAAAAAATTCGTTGCAAAAAATCATGTAAAAACGCCGAAAAGAATCGCAGTAATGAAAAACTTGGGAATGCAAAATTTCAGGATTGTGGGTCCCGATCTGGCCTGGAATGTTTTTAATTTGCTCACGGAGTCGGCCTGATTCCAAAATGGTGACATGTTGTGCTCACGGCCTCTATTAATAAAGATGAAAAAATGTGATACACTGACATCCTCATTTACTTATATAGATTACCAACAGTTACATATTTAAAGCAAAATTACTAATACATTTTATCGGTTGTTGAAGGCATATAATTGCGTTCAAAATATTTAGATTGCGGCATTAAATAACCCATAGAGGTGTTGATATGCTGCTAAACAACCAACTTCAAACTCTCTTTCATCATTAAATGTCCGATAAACTTTGTTTGTTTCTTATCCTAAATACAGATGTTGTTTTTTTTTTTTTGATATTATTAATATTTTTATTGGGGATATAGTCCACCTGTTTACTGATATTTATGCCGGAAAACTGTGATATACTTCACTGATGAGAATATCCGAAAAATATTATCATGCCTTCTTCTTCTTCTCCTCCTTCTTCTTCTTCTTCTTCTTCTCATCCTCCTCTTTCTTCTTCTTCTTCTCATCCTCCTTCTTCTTCTCATCCTTCTTCTTCTCCTCCTTCTCCTCCTTCTCTTTCTTCTTCTTCTTCTTCTCCTCCTCTTTCTTCTCCTCCTTCTTCTTCTTCTTCTCCTCTTCCTTCTTCTTCTTCTTCTTCTCATCCTCTTCTTTCTTCTTCTTCTTCTCATCCTCCTTCTTCTTCTCATCCTTCTTCTTCTCCTCCTTCTCCTCCTTCTCTTTCTTCTTCTTCTTCTTCTCCTCCTCTTTCTTCTCCTCCTTCTTCTTCTTCTTCTCCTCCTCCTTCTTCTTCTTTTCCTCCTCCTTCTTCTTCTTCCTGTCTTTTCCTTATATTAATTATAAGTGTCCTTTTTGTTTCCATTTTCTCTAAAACTTTGTCGTTGCTCACGTGTTCGGTCTTCTGTATAAGCACGTTCCTGTTGCTTCAAGTCCAGCATTCACTGCCATATAGCAGGGGCTGATATTACATCCGGACTTCAAGGATTATTAATCTGAGGATGGCTTTTTTCTTATAATGATTGCCTATGAATTAATTAAACTGATAACTGATCCTCTACTTTTCCCGCCAAAATTTTCCCTATTTCTTTTTCTTCCTCTTCTATTTGGTTTTCTTCTTCTACACTTTTAGGCTTACGACCATATTACATTGAAACACCAGTTCTCATACGAACACCCTGGTTAAGCAACATCGAGCGTTTATTACTTAGATGGGTGACCACTTGGGTATACTAGGTGCTGTAAGCTTGGATGTGCGGGTGGTGTAATGGATAACGGCTCAGAATTGGAAATCAGAGAACCAAGTTCCAATTCCAGTTTTGTTAGTCTATAATCACTTACGCTTAAGTAGCCTTTTGGAAAGGTAGACATCTACTTCCCCCTCCCAGCTACTGGTTAATTAGTAGGACATGTACTAGTAAATCATTATTATCTCCAAAAGAATTCTTATAATCTAAAAAATATTTTCTGGCTTTAAATAACCTTCGAAATCTCTTTTTTCTTTCTCCTCCTCTTCTGTTGTCATCTTTCTCTCTTTCTGCTTCTTCTCTCACTTAATCCCTTCTTCCTCTTTCTTTTCTTCTTCTCTTATATCCCTTCTTCTTTCATTTTTCCTCCTCCTAGATAGATAGATAGATAGATAGATAGATAGATAGATATGAACAGACTGAGTTAGATAAGAATAGACTGAGATAAGAATATTCAGAGCAGCTGGGCAAAAGATTCAACCTTTTTGGTGATCTTCGATTCACTTTTCAACTATCATTTACAGTCCACTTCGAGGCATTTTTTCAATCACACACACTCTCTCACTTTTTCTTCTTCTCCTCTTCCTCCTTCTGCTCCTCTTCTCTTTTACAGATTTGTCCGACAACAGAAATGTCTCTGCTCTGTAGCACCGACTTCCAAGAGGGTGTTTTCCCGATCCCTACAATCTTAACCTGTTCAAGTCTCGGCTTAACCGTTCTTTTTTCCACATATCTGCTTAGACTGTACCTCTTACTCTGTAACTCTCTCTCTCTCTCTCTCTCTCGAGTGACTCCAAGGCTTTGTACATCACTGTTAGAAAAAAAAATAGATAGCATCAGTTTGATAAATAGATTAGTTCATTCTTTCTGCTAATGTGTAATATTCGGTAATGACTCGTGGTCTCCTCTCTATTTCCATATCGTCTACAACCATTACTACTACTACTACTACAACTACTACTACTACTACATCTATTATTATTATTATGTGTGTGTGCGTGTTATTCACATTATATGTATATATATATATATATATATATATATATATATATATATATATTATATATTTAGGTCAGCAAGTATTCATCCAAGCAAGTTTGATTAAAAAAGAAAAGACAAGGTCTGCCTGTTTAATTTTTGTTGTATTTTGTCCAATTTTCGACTGAAGTGTTGTTGATTATTCTTCTCGAAATTGTGGATAAACTGTCTGAGGTTCATGTGTTGTTTTGTTCAAATACTTTCGACCATCACAGTCATTTTCAAGAACCAATGTAGTAATGCCTGTGTAGTAAGCATGACCCATTTATCTATATCTTAGTATTCTTTAGAAAGTTAAAAAGTTTACAATAGTCTACGATGATGTTATGTGTAATGGTTATTGAGAAATATTTTTATTTAAAAAAAAAAGATTTTTTGCGTCTGGAATTAGTTTCTCATGTCTTCTATCCGACAGTGTGGCGTTTATAATTCATTTCACACTTGGACACCACAAGGTGGTGTAATGGTTAGCAAGCTTGTCTCGCTAGAACAATTAAGACTGAGTAGTGAGTTCGATCCTCACTGGGTGCTCCTTGTGCTACACTTGGTAAATCACTATAATTCATTTCGGAGTTTGGTCCCATGGGAGGTTATAACTTTAAAAAGCAACATATTCGCCATTTCTTACTGGATGAATTCCGAAAGGTTCGTTCTGCTACAGAGGCATTTAAAAAGATTTTTACGGTGTATACGGCTGCACTGATGGCTCGTTCGTCTCAGTTGTGGTTGAAAAATGGCTATTGTAGAATATCCAAGCTTCGCTCTGGAAGACGACGCCTTCAGAAAGAAGAAAATGATTATTGAATTGGATCCATATTGAAGTATCAGAGACTTGGTGTAAATCTTACTGTCCCATGTTCCGCTCTTTTGTCCGATTGTGTGTCCATTAGAGATCATGGATTTAACCCCATGGAGGATTATATAAAAAACAACATATTCGCCATTGCTTACTGGATGAATTCCGAAAGGTTCGTTCTGCTACAGAGGTAATTAAAAAGATTTTTGCTGTGTATACGGCTGCACTGATGGCTCGTTCGTCTCAATTGTGATTTAAAAATGGCGATTGTGGAATATCCAAAAAGGTTCGCTCTGCTAGACCACGCATTCAGAAAGAAGAAAGTGATTGCACACTAACCATAGAGGCTACCCAGAGCACAGCTGATTGCCTGTCTGACAAAGCACTAGGTACTTGGTGTAAATTTTAGTTCAACTATTTATGAATATCTCAAGCGAATTCGGAAAACTTGCAAAGACGAAATTTAAGTTCTTCACAAGCTTTCGCTTGAGAATCGAACAAAGCTTTTCACCACCTGCGACATTTTTTAGCCAGGAATGACAACCTTCATTTTTTTTTTTTTTTGTTTTGTTTTTTGCATTGCACTGTTATAGGTGATGAAAAATGGGTTTTGCTTGTTAACCGAAATGAAAAAGACAACAGTTGTCACAAAAGGAGAAACTAGTGCCAATACCAAATCCAGGACTCCATCCACAGGATTCCTTGCTTTTTGTCTGCTGGAACATGAATGGTGCCATCCACTACGAAGTGCTGTAGTAGAAAAGGATCATCATTACACACATTTATTGCCAGCAACGAAGCATTACTTCTAAAGAATAACAATACAAGGAAAGGCTTTTTTAATCATCTCATCCCAAGGAAGGCGATAGAGCCTCTAAGGCTCAAAGTGGTTACTAATTTTGAAAGAATCTGAGAAAAACATTAAGGAGAATGAACAATGAAAGAATATGTTTCAAGGAGACCGGAGATGACGATTGAAATTACATTTCAATTTTTTTTTTTAAATCAAAGATGACGGGAAAGCAAGAAACCGGAAAAGAGTCCCACAAGCGAGAAGTGCCAGAGAAGAAACTGTTAGCATAGAACTTGCGGTTGCATCTAGACATTTTAACTGTAAAACGATGAAACCCTGCCACTAGCCTAGTCGTACGCTTAAATTCATAAAATCTAGGTACCAAAGAGAAAAGCTTATCAGAACAATTACCATCAAAATATTTATAGAATAGACACAATGCAGCTACATTAGAGAGGTCAGAAAGTGACTGAAGCTGAGATGCACAGCCAGGATCGATAATATTGCAGATTCTTCTTTGGATTATATAAAATTTTCTAGCTAGAAGAAAAATAATATCATTAGGTTGGGACGTTCTTCTACATCCTCCCTAAATGCACCAGATTTATCAATTACAGATTTTCATTAGTGCCAAAAATAAAGAATCTGGAAATAGACTTTCAAATTTTTCAGGAAAAAAAACAGATTTCTATAAAAGTAGAGCTGAAAAATGTCCTTCCCGTTGCAATGATGTCAGAAAAATTGAAAGTGATAGCATTTTTGATAAATAATATTTAAATAAATTTAACTTACATTTGTTTTATCATTCTTTTTGATAAAACATCATTACTTTCCGAACTCACTAATATGTGAATAAATTGAACTTATTTTTATTTTTATATACTTTCTGGTAAAGAGTAATACCTTTCAGAGCATCCCAATATGAAACAAAGTGGGGTGACATACATATTGATCAAATAAACTGATTTGTCTTTCTTAGTAATGAGGTATTCATTCAATTGCGATTTATTAACACTGTTATTTTCTAAAATTACGGGGAAAATAATAGATAGATAGATAGATAGATAGATAGATAGATAGATACGAACAGACTGAGATAGATAGATACGAACAGACTGAGATAGATAGATAGATAGATAGATAGATAGATAGATAGATAGATAGATAGATAGATAGATACGAACAGACTGAGATAGATAGATACGAACAGACTGAGATAGATAGATAGATAGATAGATAGATAGATAGATAGATAGATAGATAGATAGATAGATACGAACAGACTGAGATAGATAGATACGAACAGACTGAGATAGATAGATAGATAGATAGATAGATAGATAGATAGATAGATAGATACGAACAGACTGAGATAGATAGATACGAACAGACTGAGATAGATAGATAGATAGATAGATAGATACTAACAGACTGAGATAGATAGATAGATAGATAGATAGATAGATAGATAGATACGAACAGACTGAGATAGATAGATACATAGATAGATAGATAGATAGATAGATAGATAGATAGATAGATAGATAGATAGATACGAACAGACTGAGATAGATAGATAGATAGATAGATAGATAGATAGATAGATAGATAGATACTAACAGACTGAGATAGATAGATAGATAGATAGATAGATAGATAGATAGATAGATAGATAGATAGATAGATATGAACAGACTAAGATAGATATGAACAAACTAAGATAGATAGATATATAGATAGATTAGATGGCTCTTTTTCTCTCGATTTCGCTTTCTCCATCTTAGACCCATACAATCAAAAACTTTCTCTTAAAATCATATATTCGTTTTCACTTAGTTTGTTTCCTTTCAGAGCGACTGGTGGAAGCGGAGAGGCCCAGAAAGAATAGACAAAGAGAGCGAAATGTTAAGGACATTATCCCTCACTTTCTTCCGTATTGCATTTCGCTAGAACTGCGCAACGAGATGGTGTATTGACAATAAAACAAGGCGCGATTATTTGTCTCTCCAACATTTATTTTTTCTTCCCTTTGTCCTGCTTTCTCTAATGACTTAATACCAATACCAGCGCATTCACAAACTGATAGATAGATAGATAGATAGATAGATAGATAGATAGATAGATAGATAGATAGATAGATAGATAGATAGATATCGCACACTAAGTGCTGGGGTCAATGAAATAGTGCTCGATCTAATATAACAGGAGCTATTAATATTTATATTAATATATATATATATGTATATGTATATATATATATATATATATATATATATATATATATATATATATATATATATATATATTATCCCTTACCGGTAGCATGAGTTGGTGTTTCATGCACAACGCAATCTTCAAGAGCTAAGTAGAGGCTGATTGTTACAAAATTTAAACTTTAATAAACATATGTTTATTGTATTTAAAATAGATGGGATTTATATTTTATATTTAAAATAAAAGCGAATTCATATTTTATTTTATATTTTAAATAAACAGGGATTAATGGAATTTATTTAAAAAATATATTAAAATAGACTATATAAAAAAACAAATTTTTAATTATTAATTTTTTAAAAATAAAACCCCGCAATTCCCATATAATATATGAACTCCGCTAGCATTGCGTTAATCATATATTTTTATTAAAATTTAAATTATGTCACGGCCAGTCTCTACCCAGCACATGAAGATTGCGTTCTGTATGAAACTGTGAGCCCTGCTACCGGTGAGGGATAATATGCATTATATATATATATATATATATATATATATATATATATATATATATATATATATATGGTGGACTCTCCCGTCGTGTTCGATGTATAAGGGTCAAGAAGCACAGTTCCTAGGAACCAACAGCCAGACACCAGCACGCGATTTGATTATGGTGGTGATGGCTTTGTGCAGACCCAAATACACTTTTTGAAGGGTCGAATACAGAGACCTGATGCGCTACGTGCCACAAGGTCCCCAAATGACCCTCCGCAGGTTTTGAATTCAGAGTTGTCCTAGACCGCTTGCTATCCAGGGCTATAGAACCCAGTCTGTCCTGCTATTTACCTATAGCAGGAGGGAGAAGAGGATTAATACCTTTCCTAAGGGTAAACGTAATTGAATGTAATGGATATATATATATATATATATATATATATATATATATATATATATATATATAAATGTATTTGGACACCAGTCATTCTTTAATACATGTATCGTTGAAACAAGACTGGTAATGTATGATATCGTAATAACCTCATTACGCAACCTGAATATGATGTGTACCTCCCATTGCAAAAACCGTTTAAAATTAATGGGAGCCCTTATAAAAAAGAAAACGAAACCAATTTTTAATAACCATCGAAGTAATGTAATGTTTAGCATGCTTGTCTCACTAGATCAGTTACGACTGAGTAGTGAGTTTGATACTCACTGGGTGCCCCATACTTTCGGCCTTGTGTCGCATCTGTGCTTACACTTAGACAACCACCTTAAATACATTATGAACACTGTCACAATGTATTGGCCATGTTTAGAAGTTAAGCATGTATCTATTTCCAATTACTTTTATACCGTCTAGAATAGCATTTACACACCATTTATTATAAAAGTATAAGATAACGTTTTTAAGGCGAGCATTCTTTGTAATTAAAGAGTTATCAAAAGATGGAGCATTAATAGGAACAAATAAAATGTTCAGCTTATCTGTACCTACTCAGTGATCTCTGGATACAGTATCCACCTTTTAGGATCTTGACAATAAGATTATACTATCAAACTCCTGATGAGTGGTTATCATTTTGACAAAACAACAAGTATATATATATATATATATATATATATATGTATATATATATATATATATATATATATATATATATATATATATATATATACTTGTAGTTTTGCCAAAATGATAACCAAAATGATATATATATATATATATATATATATATATATATATATAGGATTGGTGTAGTCGAAATAAAATTCCAATAAGCAAAAACACTATTATTTAAAGAGTGCTCAATACGGAGTAGATCAAAAAGTATTTATTAAAAAATTATAACATAAGCATGTTATAACATCACTACAAAAGTCACCATTTTATTTCAACACGTGTGCTGTCTTATCAAATAATGGTGTTGATTGCGAAAACTCTTTATTATATAGAAAAAGTGTGCAAGACAATAAGAAACAATACCTGCCAAAAAAAAGTGAAGTTGAAATCGGTTGAAAAATGGAGGAAATACGATCCCATATATAAACGAACACACACACACAAACAATGTGGGTTTTATAATAAGTATAACTCGATATGAGTTGTCACCCTTGCATTCTCGCGATGCTTCTTAATCGTGTTTCCAAATTGATTTCGTGCAAAAACAATTGTGTTTTTCTAATTTTGGGCTCTGCCAGAACCACCGCCATGTAATTTTACGTAGTTCTGTGAAATTTTGTTGAAATCGGTTGAAAAGTGTAGGAAATCCGATCCAATATATAAATGTACGGACACACACACACACAATCTGCGTTTTATAATAAGTAAGATATATATATATATATATATATATATATATATATATATATATATATATATATGTAAAAGACAATAGGAAAACTGTAATAGTTGCCGACACGTTTCGTCCAATGTGAACTATTTTAAGGAAAGAAACGAAATGAATTTATTAAACAAAGTAACTAATAATAACAAAACAAAATGTCCTTAGCAACTGAAAGAATTTAGAGAACTCTATTTTCATACTGTTAACTGAAAATTACGTCAATTACTGTCACGTGTGCATATATTGTTATTATTGTTGTGTTGACGGATCCAACCATTTTCTTTTGATTTCTTCATACTGTTGTGTAGGTTTGTTTGGCAGAGTAATAATACTGTTGAAAAAGGTGAAATAGGGAAAAAACCTAGGCGTAGATTATTTTTTCATATATATATATATATATATATGAGATAACGACATATATTTAAATATATCAAGAACAGTATTGGGGGAAAATGTATGACAAAGTGGAAAAAGTTTTCTTGCGACGCGTTTCGACCCTTAGTACTTCATCAGACTAAATTTGTTATGTTGGTGCGACGACACATGCGCACGAACTGGGGATGCTGGGAATTTTTATTTAGATTCTTTTTCTTTCCATCACTTTTGTTAGCAGATATCCCACACTGTATAAATAACAAGAAATAATCCTTAAAAATGGCTTGCAATTTAACCGAAAGCTCTCCGGACCAACAACTTTTCGAACGATTTTTACATTTTTTTAAGTTCAGGTAAAAGACACTTGGATGCATTTTTATTATAGAAACATAATAAAAATAAACAAAATAACTTTTCAATCTTGTTCAACGAAACTGATAGATAGATAGATAGATAGATAGATAGATAGATAGATAGATAGATAGATAAGGGAGAGAGAGAGAAAGAACGGTTGTGGAATAAAGAGTTTCGGTGGTGGATTTAACAGGTCCCTGTCTCGGTTGGCTTCTATCCGGTCCTTTCAAAGTCCTAATCCCCTTTTCCGAGATTTCCGATTGAGTACTGAGCCGTGATCCGTATTCCCCCGCTCTGTTGCACTTCCGTTTTCCGGTTTTCTTTCCCAAGGAGACACATATATCAGATATTGATGTTATTGATCGGCCTTCTTCAGCTGCTGTTTGAGAACAATTACTGATCGGGCTGGGCATGAGATCAAAGATGGTAGGGGAAAAAAACTGCAGTATTGCAACTGTCCTAATTCTGACCGCTCTGACACTGTCCACTAATAAAATAGTGCTCGGTGCAATAAATATAAAAGAGCTATAAGCTATATATAGATAAATATAAATGTTTCCCTTGTCGGTAGAATGACTGGGAAATTCATGCACATCGCAAACTTCAGGTCAAGTCAGCACCTGAAGATTGCGTAGTACATGAAACTCCGAGTCGCACTACCGGTGAAGGAAAATATGTATATTTATTAATATATATATATGTGTGCGTGCGTGCGCGTGTGTGAGTGCGCGTGTTGAGTGCGCGTGTGTGTGTGTCTGAATGAATATCTTATGATATTGTGTGTACATTTCTAAAAAGTAATAGTTTTTTATTTATTAATCCGACAGATTCTATCACTTAAACGTTATTTTTAGTACAAGGGTGGCGCAAGCCAGTGTCCAGCCGCGGAGGTGGGGGTCATAATTTTCTTTAATAAGTTTTCTCAAATATTCAGGGCGGTAGACGAAAATAAAATAAATATATCGTTTAATAAATAAACGAAGCGTCTACTCAAATATGAGTATCCACTAAAAATATCGTTTAACATATATATATATATATATATATATATATATATATATATATATGGAGAGAGAGAGAGAGTGAGAGAGAGAGAGAAAGAGAGAGATTGCTAGCCGAATTACCCGCGCCTTGCTGCGTGTCAAACATTTTTCTTATAAGAAAATGAGGATTAATTTTAAATCATTGTTACAATTTGTGGAGAAAAATGACGCATTTCAATATTACTCAATCATCTTGCCGATTTGACCTCCATCTTCTGGTTTTCTCCTTCCCAATTTTGGATAGGAGTCATTCCCTTGTTAAAATTAAAATTTAATTTAAATCAAAGGAAAAAAAATTCAGTAGGGGGTTGTGCAATATACTTAACCAATTGCTCTAGGAGTCATTCCCTTGTTCAAATTTAAATTTAATTTAAATGAAAGGGAAAAAATTCAATGGGAGTATGCATGCAAAAACAGCTTGATCTGACCCCTTTGATGTGTATTTGATACAATATTTGATTGAATGAATTGATGAGGAGAATTCAACATTGACATGAGAGTTGAATTGTCCCTACAAATATGTATTGTAAGATACTACCCACTGACTAGTCATTTCTTGCTCAACTTAACGCCCATATTGATCTTCCTAATATGACCTCCATTTTCTGGCTTTCTCCTATATTTTGGATAGTAGTAATTCCCTTGCTCAAATGTAAATTTAATTTAGGTCAAAGAGAAAAAAATTCAGTGGGGGATTCCCACCCCGGGGATCCACTTTTATCAAAATGGAGCAAAAATCGATTGGTACACAGTCAGTTGAATATCACTGATGGGTCTGAACTGGCTACCGGATTTCCAATTCCACACACCCCACTTTATTCTTGTTGTATACGGCCTGCGTTGTCACGGACAGCAATATTCCTTTTTTTCAAATGATAATCACTGGGCGCTTTTCGACCAAGTTTATATGGACATGTTGTAGCTGCTGGACGTATAAATGTACATTTAATATTTTATTGCGTTTTAAGAACGCTAAATAAATAATCCCTCAACGACTTCACCACATGTACATCATTATCCATCTTATATGGAACTCAGCTTTTAGGGCGGGGGGGGGGATTTACCTTTGTCAGTCCACTGACATTTGCGTGGAACATTGTCGTATGCAAACCCCTTTTTCATCACCTGTCATGATATGTTTAAGGGACGGTTAGTTAGGATGTCTCCTTCTCCATTGCTATTGGTTCTTCAAAATGGAAATTACTTATGACTCACACTAATATATGTTTGGTTCAAGAGTTTTTTTTTTTAAATTTCATTGTCAAAAATAATTTTAAAAAAGTAATATGTATCAACACGGTAATTTTCTCTCTTTCAATAATGACACCAAAATGCTTGTCCGTGATTATGAAAGGTTCCAATTGAAAATAAATAGACAAAACTTGTCTAAATTATTCAATGAAACATATCTCAATATATATATATATATATATATATATATATATATATATATAGTTAGGTAATGAAATGTTTGATAATCCGTATGGATAATCCCAAGGAGGATGCAATCCGGAGAGCTCAATGTCAAAACAGAACGAATATTAGTTTAATTAAAAATACAGACAACATTAGGATCCATTGATTTGATTTGATTTCCTCAGGAAAGGGATTTTTTTCTGGTTCCTCTGATCACATTTCCAAGCATGGTTTAAAAATTCACATATTATATATATACATATATATATATATATATATATATATATATATATATATATATATATATATATATGAAGAGATATACTTTTAAGATGTGCTATATTTATAGGATAAAGTGCTCAATATCAGAGATAGAACGTGTATAAATATAAAAGTGAACACTGAAGTCAAAATTTAGAGGCGACAGGCTATTTCATGCTAGACGCAATCATCGGGCCTGACGATTGCGTCTAGGATGAAACAGCCTGTTGCCTCTACGTGTTGATTTCAATGTTCACTTATATATATATATATATATATATATATATATATATATATATATATATATATATATATATATATATATATATAATTCGTTTAAAATTTCAATTACTCTTCCACTGATCAATTTCATCTGGTTTTAATTAGTCTTTCAAAGCGATCAATCAATTAACTTCATTATGCACAAATTAAGTCCTTTCTCGTCGCCTTCACTTCCGTTTCGTTTTCCTTCACCAATGACTATTTCATTCCTACTCAGTGAATATCGATTTTTTCTCATCTATACTCAATAAATGTTCCCTTGTCTTGAATACAAAACAAAGTGGTTCCACGGGATCATACCTCTTTGCTTCGTTCCCGTCGCTATTCTCCAAATTAATGAGTGTTGTTGCACTGATATTCGGGATGAAGCTGACGGCTTTCATACAACAATAGCGAAAGAAGAAAAAAAATTGATATTAATGACTCCGCAAGCTAATCCGAGGTTACATTGTTGTTAATACTTGACTAATTCTGTACCTGTCGCTTCAATGACGGCAAATTGATCAAATTCCAAATCTAAATTGTTTGCCCATTCAAAATACTACATTTATTAGTAAACTCGATCACCAATAAACACATTGGGTTTCTTTCAAAAGCAGTTCAAGATACAAAATAATAAGGTACCAATATTATTTATTGTACATATTTGTTTCTTCCGAGCATTTATTTTAAAATACGTAACGGCAGCAAATCAGCGTGCATCTATTTATTTACTGTCAAGTCATGTGACACATATGGCCTCTTAACCTTTCAAGTAGTTTATAAAAGGTTCTAATGTAGTGTAGTGAATTGTACAAATACATGTTGTTTTATACATATGTAAATTTATTTAATAATGTTGTTATAATGTATTATGAATGTCTATTATTTTTCACATATACAAGTTAGAATATAGTATCTGTCTATATTTCTGAGATATTATGTACAGTATTTACATTATTCGGACTATTGTTCTCATCTTTGTTGCCATATTTACCACAACGTTTCGGCTTTTGTACCCTCCGGCTTTCTTCAGGTGGTTGGAATGTCGAATATTCTAACCGCCTGAAGAAGGCCAGAGCGTACAACGGCCGAAATGTTGTGATAAATATGGCAATAAAGATGAGGACAATAGTTCGAATAATGTAAGTAAGAATGTAATATAAGTGTTTGTTTATATACGCGGATTGATATAAGAATGTGTATCGAAAACAAATACTGAATTTCCTGTTAAAAGGACTGTAAAAACAGAAAAACGGCCCTAGCTGAAGAACCCGTTCTCTAATTTTAATGAAATTTCCCACTACGTTCGGTAAGCGGGCAAGGTACAATAGTTGGAGTATTATGTACCGTTAAAGCTGTATCGCAGGAACATACATAATAGCTGGCCACTCGTATTCGAGGATGCCCGTCTATTAGGGCGGCTAGCCAATCCCTATTGTAGACTCTTGCTCAGGAACATTTGTGTTTTTTCAAAACCCACAGAGCCAACCTGTGGTTTATACTACAACTATGCTGAGTAAACCTTAGATAGAGTTTCTGGGACAGAGCGCATTATCTAGCGTAATCAACAATTTGAACAAGGACAGAACACTCAAACTCTCGATCACGATGACTTGTGACTTCGTGCTAGCACAGCTATCGACGGTTCCCCAATTGTTCCGTCTACCCAGTTTCATTCGAAAGGCTTGGGTCAACCCATCGTATGGTTTTTCCAAAGGTGCCGCATGCTGGGATCGTCCCCCTCCAGACCGATAACATCAGGAAGTCTCCTTCCTGACAAATCAACCCTGGTGAGATTCGAACGCGGATCTCTTAAATAGAAAGCGAACGTTCTAAGCACTCGGCCACGGGCCCATAACTACATACATATATACAAGATTAGAGTTTTATATATTCAGTTTAGATACAGGACATAAAAATTACTTCAAAGAGTCGACTTTTACTCTTTTCCTGTTATCCAGGCCTTGTTGCCAGACAGAAAGGAAATTTAATTCAAATTGTATGTGTGTATGTACGTTTGCGTGAGCATATTGTACAGTGGGGGAAACAAATATTCGTACACGTACCCATTTTTAATTTATTGTATTTCCAACTAATGAATAAAAATACTTTTCATATAATTAACTCTACACAGATGCATAATATCTAAATATTCATAGAAAACAGACGAAAATTGTGTTCATAGAAATAAATCCCATTTATCCATATCAATGAATGAAAAAAGTATTTGTACAATACAAAAAAGAATACATAATCTTCATTTTATACTTTGTAGAATAGCCATTATTCACTTCTACAGGAACCAACCTCTCGTTGTAGTTCTCAATTAATGTTTTGCAAATTTTAGTTCGTATTTTGTTCCATTCTTCTTCGTATATGGTCTTCAGATCCGGGATGTTTGTTGGAGCTCTCGATAGGATTTGAATTTTGAAATAACGCCACAAATTCTCGATTGGGTTTAAATCTGGGAACAGACTTGGCCATTTCAGGATATTTATATTATTTTCAACAAGACTTTTCCTCGTAGATTTTGCAGTGTGCTTAGGATCATTATCTCGTTGGAAGATCCAATCAGGAGAAAGTTGAAGGTTTTCAACCGAAATCATTAAATTTGCTTCCAAAATATTTTGATATGCTGATGCATTCATTCTACCATCTATTACTGATATGTTGCCAGTACCTTTTTCTCAGAAAAACATCCCCTCTCCAAACCATGATGCTGCCACTACCAAATTTCACTGTTGGAACTGTGTTCTTTTGTTTGAAGGCATTGCCATCTTTCCTCCATTTCTAGAATTTCGTTCAAAGAACTCAATTTTGCTTTCGTCTGTCCATAATCCTCTTTCCCTATACAATTTTTCCATAGCCTGATTTTCACCTGGTTCAACCTGGCATTTCGGTGTCTTTTCAATAGCAGTGGAGTTTTCCGAGGGGAGCGTGACTTTAGACTATTCCGATGAATTTCGTTGTCCGTTTAGTGAAACAGATTCCTGATGAAAGCAAATGATCCTGCAACACTTGACGAGTAGCCGTTGGATTTTGTTTATTTTGACGCATTAATTTCCTTGAAGATCTTGAAGAAATCTTCCGTGGATCATCTGTTCTTCTTTGGTTTTCAACAGTTTTTGAGGTTTTTTTTACCTTGCAATGAATGAACTAATGGTAGTAAATGGTATATTCGGGTTGTCTGAGATTTTCCTGTAACTTTTACCTTCTTTCTAGAGCTTAGCAATCAGTTCTTTTTTCCGAATTTGTCAATTCTTTATGGCATGATGATAACCTTCTTGCACGAATATCAATTACAAAATAATGTTTTTTTTTTTTATTTTTAGGCTAAAAATAACTACTGATTACATTATTGAAATATTCTAGAATATATCACTTCAATAATCGAGGATATTAAAGCAATTTAAAAGTTTTAAAATTTGAAATTTGCATTTTACGAATACTTTTTTCACTCATTAAAATAAATAAATGAGATTTATTTGCATTATATCAAAGTTTTGTTTTCTATGTATATTTTGTTATTATGCGTCTGTGTACAGTTAACCCTAGAACACTAACCATCAATTAAAGTTACGCCACTACTAACCATGGGTATATCATACCCGATTTTGAAAATATCAAAAAAATATTAAATACAAATCTTTATTTGAAATATTTTACATGCAGGCACTTCAAACTTTGTACTTTGAGTTAACATTAATAAGAACTGAAAAACATATTATTTAGGTAAGAAAATCAGGTACTGAAAATTGTAATTAAAAATAGGAAAATTTCCGCTCGCTACCCATGATTAGTATTCTAGGGTTAATTATATGAAAATTATGATTATTCATTAGTTGGAAATACAATAAATTAAAAAATTTTTACGTGTACGAATATTTATTCCCCCTCATACACACACGAATGCACTGTATATTTTGATTCAATTTTTTTAAATCATGTTGTTTATTAACAAAGAATTTCCAAAAAGTTCAATAAAATTTTATAATTATTCAAATGTTGGGCTTAAAAAATAACAGTTGCTTTTTTTTTTTTTTTTTTGTCTCCAAGACTATGATTTTATTGCTCATGCTAGGGTAAGGGTTGTTCTGACTGAATGGAAAGGGAATGTATTCTTCCAATAGCTTACTTTAAACTCTATACATACGCGTATGCATAGTCACACGCAGTCAGTATGTGGCCAATATAGAGTCAGCTTTTTCTTTTATGTGTATTATAAATTACCTACCATGAAGTTTTGCTTTGTGTTGATGTTGTATACGGAGAGTGCAGAATATTACAATGCCAAATAGGACAGCTTGGGCATCTATGGACGTTGTTCAAGGAATGTAAAGGCAAAAGCGAAATCCTTTTTGAAGAAGTAAAAAAATGGTTATTGTTTGGAATACGATCAAAGAAAGATAAAAACTAAAAGAAACTTGAACAAATTTGACATTCAACTGATCATGCCACCTGCCAATCTTTCGAAAAATGCATAAAATTCGTTTAGTTTTTTAGTTGTTGTTTTTTTTTTTTTCTTAGGGTGATTGCAAATTTTTGTAAAACCAAAATTTCAATGTTTTTCACAGAGCATGTGGTTTTTATATCGCTAAAGGTTCAGGTTCTTTGGGTGACACAAAGACGTTAAAGAGAGATTTTTACAGATTTTAACGTCCTACAACTATGAAACTGCATAAACTAGAAATAAAATAAAAACAGAAATGTTATCTTCATATATTAGATTACACGACAACCAATATTTAACTAACTATATTCTGAGAATTCAAAATTGTGAAGTGCCAGAATTTGCAAATCATGTTATTTTGAAATAATGAAAATTGACAATAAATTTCAAGAGACGATAACTCCAGAACTAAGAATTTAAGCTAAAATTTTAGGGTCTTTCGTTTCTGAAAGATGGCCATCATATATTAAAATTTAATAAAAGATCTGAGATGCTGTTTATGTGAACATTGGTTGACTTTATATGGAATGAGCATATATATATATATATATATATATATATATATATATATATATATATATATATATATATATATATATACAAATAACGGATTGGGGTAGATGGAATACAATTCCAATAAGCAAAAACACCATTCTTAAAGGAGTGCTTAATACAAAGTAGAGCAAATATTATTTATTCAAAAATTATGACATAAAAGTATTATAACATGTTTACGTTATAATTTTTTATATATATATATATATATATATATATATATATATATATATATATATATATATATGTATATGTATATATGGAGAGAGAGAGAGATAGGAAGGAAGGCGAAGGGGGCACTGTGGAGTAATGGGCAGCGGGTCGGATTGATGAATCGGAGAACCGATTTCGAAATTAAATCGAATAAATTGCATTCACTTACGTGCTAATACCCTTGGGAAAGTTATGAATCCTCTTCTCTCCCCACGCCTCCGCCTATCCATGGGTAAATAGCAGGGCAGACTGGGTTGTATGAGGTGTAGGAGAAGGGCAACTCTGGGGAGAGTTGTTCATATATATATATATATATATATATATATATATATATATATATGGTGGCAAAAATGTCACTATACATTTACTTATAATAAAAAAGCAAAGCATTGAAAGTGGTTTCTTGCAGTTCGAACACAATCGATAATTACTTTAGTATTGTTCACCATGGCATCTTATTGTTATTAACAAGAACCATTTTAATAATAAATTTCTGCACTGTTGATTAATTGCTTTATCTTAATTTTTATTGTAAGTAACTGTATAGTGACTTTATTGACACTCTTTATATATATATATATATATATATATATATATATATATATATATATATATCAATTGTTGATACTCCTTGATGAGTGGACAGAGTGATTCCTGGAGGGTCCATTTACGAAACTCTGGAGTCGGAATGCTGAAGGTAACACCAACGAACTAAGTAACAAACATTTTACTTGTATTAATTATATATACAGTGCTGTGCCAAAGTCAATCCTAAGATAATATTTTTTCCAGATATCCATCAAATCTTAATTAAACTATATATTCATTCAGCAAAAAAAAACGTTATTAAATCAATTACAATCACTTTTTTCTAAAAAAAATTATCAAACTGAATTAAAAATATTGATTAAAAATTAAGACGCGTAAAAGTAAATAATCCCTTACATTTAATATTTGGTGACTGCTCCTTTTGAGGTCACAATGTTTGCCAGTCTTTTTCTATCATTTTTAAGTTCCTTACAGCAATGAGTGCCGATTTTTGATCATTCTTCTTGACGAAACTCCCACAATTGTTCGATATTATCTGGGTTTCTTACATGCACTGTCTTCTTCTGCTTGCATCACATTTTAGATAGGGTTTAGATCAGGACTTTGACTAGGCCCTTCTAAGACTTGAAATTTCCTTTTACAAACTCATTCTTTTGTAGATTTGCTTTGATGCTTCAGATCATTGTCCTTTTGGAAGCTCCAGCCCCGACCTAAACGCAACTTTTGAACTAAGGACAAAACACTTTCGATCAAAATTGCTTGGTATCTTGCAAAGTCCATTGTGCCATCAATGCGTACTATTTTACCTGTTCCAACTACAGCAAATAACTCCCCAAATCATAATGCTGTCACCGCCATGATTAATTGGTATCAAATTCTTCTCTTCAATAGCTGTATTAGGTGCTCGTCAGATATATCACCTGTTGTTTGTTCCTCCCAAAAAGCTCTAGTTTGGTCTCATCGGACCATAAAACCTTTTGACAAAATGTTTGTAGCTTATTAATATGAGCTTTGGTTTAGTTGAGCCGAGCATGCTTGTTTTATATCTTAAGCAATGGCTTTTTCTAGGAATACTGACATGAAGATCGGCAGTGTTCTGATTTTGTCGCACTGTAGATGTATGCACATTGATTCCAAAATTGGCCAAGGAGTGCTGGAGAAAGGCAAAGGTGACAGCAGGATTTGCCTGGTCATCCGAACTAGATGGCTACTTTCTCTTGTTATTTTTCACGAACGGCCACTTCTCTAATGTAGTCTCTCCTCTCTCTCCCATTATCTCTTAATGAGTCTCTCCTCCACCTTCTCTCTTTCACGCTCTCTCATCTAGTCTCTCCTTTCTCTTTCTCCCTCTTACACACACACGCGCGTATCCTAACTTTCCCTATCTGTTTTGTTCGTAATTCTTCTCCCTTACTCTCTCTTTCTCTCTCTATTTTCTCTTTCTCTATCTCTTTCTCTCTCTCTCTCTCTCTCTCTCTCTTTATTTTGTTGATTTCATTACGATTCTAAATCTTTCTAAAATTCCTAACTCTTACTCTTTTATCTTGCTCAAACAGCATCTCTTTCTCACTCAACCACTCTGCTATCTATCTATCTATCTATCTATCTATCTTCATTGTGTATCTCTCTATCTATCACTGACTTTCTTCTTTCCTCTTCGCTGCTTACCCTCTCTTTATCTATCTGTCTCTTTCCTCCTCTTCGTCACCGTTATCCTCTTTCGCATCCGAAACAGGCGATAGACTTTTTTCTTCTCCCATTCTAACCCGACTTCTCTGCCATAAAATCCCATCTGGTCGACAACGATTATTTATCGGCCTTCCGACATTTACTTTCGCTAGCATTTGGTTGCCATGGTTACTGAACGGCCGCTAATCTATAGTAGTTCCCTTAGAGATGCTCAGTCGCCATTATAACCACGGTGACGACTATGATGATTAGAAAGAGGACATTTTCTTTGCGCCTCATATTATGAATACATCTTATTAGGACGATAACTGACAAATAACTTTTAGAATAAAAGCAATAATGACTGTAATCTTTTTAACTGGTGTTTCTTGTTTTAGGAATATTTTTAGACTATAATTTTTCTTATAAAATTTTATCGATTTTCAAAAAATATTGTCTATGTGGTCTAATGAAAATCTTAATGACGTTAATTAATACTTTTAATAAGGTGTATTATCTAAACGAGGAAGATTATAGAATGGTAGTGATGGTGATGGTGATGGTGATGGTGGTAGAGGAAGGTTTTTTTTGGGTTTTTTTTTTTTTTTTTTTTTTTATTCGGGGAAATAAAAAAGAAAACAACATTCCGAGACATGAGTTTTCAATCTAGTGAACATAATGTATTCGATTGCGTGTGAAGGGTTGATAAAACTTAAAAAAAAAAAAAAAAGAGGTATGAAAGATAAAGACTCAATCGTAGTGTAATGAAAATGTCCAAATATTAGAAGCGAAAACAAAACAAAAAATGAAATTATTATGGCTAGTGATAATATCGACTGAATTTTACTGGTCTATTAGCTAATTAGCCATTTAAACATGCGCAAAAGTTTCCGGCGGAAAAAGAACGTTTTTCCACTACGTATTCATTCTCTAACATTAGAAAATAGAAAAGAAGAAAAAAAAAAAAGAAAATATAAAAATCGGGTGCTGGACAGTTTTGCACACATCTAGTTTCTATATTATTACCTACAATTCTACGCTGATATAAATTCAGTATTGTTATAAAGACATAGAGAATCTGTATACCCACAAGCCATTGTTAGTGACTTTGTTCTTCACCTCGAACATGGCCTTATACCAAACTTGTCTTTCTTTAATATTTATCTTTTGTAAGCTTACCAAGATATCTTTCCCTGATAATTCTTTCTTGAACTCCGTAGCTGACAAAGTTACAACAATCTTATTGCATCTTTTTTTACCAGGAAATTTCACGTTCTAGCTAACTGTTCATTCGTCAATTCAATGGGCCAATTATAAAAAACACCCCTACATCCTGCTTCTTTTTTTTTTTTTTTTTTTTTTTTTCATTCGGGACTTGTGACTGTCAAAAATAAGATATATTTCCAATAACCTGTGTCACTGTTTATTAGTTAAGTTTTTTTTTTCTTTTTAATCCTTAACCTTAAATCAAACCCCCTTTTATTTGACGCAGACACAATGTTACACAACCATTGTTGAAATGGAAGAGATGTTTGATCCGAATTCGCACAATTGAAACTGTCTCATGCGATTCAATCTCCTGCCCGAAGACAAGAACACAGACCGTCTCCCGTCGGAAATAAAGAGTGGAAAATGTACTACACCCCCAGCCCCAGCGCCGAAGATTCTATTTATTTTATCCGCCTAAGTACTAAACACTGCAGATACTTCCGTGTATGGATCAGCTATAACAATTTAAGTATATAAGAAATGGAAAATGAACTTAGAATAGTCTGTGCTGTGAGTAGTTTCACACAATACCGCAAATTGCTACAAAACCAAAATATTAGACCTAAAAACTCAAGTCATGTTCTTAAATAGCCTCATTAGGTCAAGACTTTCATATGGATTTCATGTATGGTGCCAAACCTGTTCAGAAATATCTAAACTGTTAGATGTAAACAACCACATCCTAAGATCAATGGTGAAAACGGACTTTGAGGATTGTGAATTGGCGCTACAGAATCGCAAAATAAGAACTACCAAATAACACAGGGGTTCTCAACAGGGGTGAAATTCACCCCCAAGGGAATAAATTTTGGATTTTCAGGGGTGGGGACTGTGACCACAGTAAGTTTAGTGGGGAGGAGAGCAATTATAGAATTTGGCCTATCTGTCCTGTCCACTTGAAAAAGAGAGGGTGGAATGGCATTCTGACAAATGGTGAAAGGAGTGCATGGGGCAAGTTTGAGAAACCCTGAAATGACAGAAATCTCATCACTTGAGGACTACCAACAGCAGCAACAACTAAAATGAATAGCACTTGTAAGTAGAAAAAAAAATAATGCCATAATCAAAATGTTAACATTCCACACTATTTCAAATAAAAGGTTCGTAAGGAAACCCACATCAATAATGAAAAGAGTGTTAACAACTACTGGACTTGAGAAAGCTGTTTTCCTGGAAAGTTGTTTTAAGAGAAAGATTTTATAAATTTCAACTGAAAAGAGTACTGGCAGCTTGGTCAATGAATGCCAAATGTTTCCTTGTAGGGAAACAGCTAATATTACCATTATTGTTATTATCACAACATTTCAGCCATTGTGTCCCCCAGCCTTCATCAAGGGATTGTCAAACTAAGTAGCTTTCAAACTGAACATTTTTATTTAATCCATGAGGGTAGAGTGTTCTCATTCCATTGCCCATGTCTAGGGATATCTCATCTAGGCCTTATTTAGTGCTGGCTAGTCACTTGTATCTGTATTTGTTTCTATATACTAGGTTGGTTAGCCAATCCCTGTTGCAGATGCTTTCTCAGGCACATTTGTTTTGTTCAACACCCATGAAGCCAACTTGTGGTTTATACTACAATTATACTGAGCAGCCATTAGTTACACTTTCTGAGAGAGAGAGAGAGAGAGAGAGCACATTATTTGGCATGAAATGGGAACTATTCTCCTTGAGTCATGTTCTTAAATAGCTTCTTCAGATCCAGACTTTCATGTGAATGCCATGCATGATGCCAATCCCATTCAGAAATACCGAAAATCTCAGATGTATACAACCTTTTCCTAAGATCAATGGTGAAAAAGTCTTTGAGCAAGTGAAACCTTCTTTGAACCTTGTGGACTGGTGCTACAAATTCACAAAGAACTGTACCAAATAATGGAAACCACATTACTTGTGGACTACCAACAACAGCAACAACTAAAATGGATAGCACATGTAACTTGAAGAGAAAATAATGGCATAATCAAGATGCTAACATTCCAAACTAATTCAAATAAAACGCTCGTAAGGAAACCCACGTCAATACTGAAAAGAGTGATAATAACTACGGGACCTGAGAAGCCATGACCCACAATTGTGAGATGGAGGAGAATGGTGGCCATAGTGGTGCAAATTTCCCTAACCGAATAAAATGAAATGAAATGGTTTTACAAACAGAGGTTGACAGATATCAACTTTTTCTTGCGTCTTGGGTATGACGATAAACTACGTCCAGCAGCAAGGCCTCTGATCCGGAGGTTTTGAGGAGCATGAAACCACCTCTTAATTGCTGGTGTTCCCAGGTTCACCCTAACCCGGGCTGGTAGCACCTGTTAGGTTCCCAGATATGGGCAAATAATTAACACTCAAACTTGTGTAAAAACAGGTTTTAATACCAGAAAATCCATTGTAATAAAAAAAAATTAATACCATCAATAATTTTTGAAGGAAAAATTAATATCAGTAATATTTAAAAGAAAATACCATCAATACAAACAGCTATACATTTTTTGAAAAAAATATGACCAGCTATAGATTTCTTCAAGGAAAGATATTCCCAGAAATAGATTTTTGAAGTAAAACATTAGCAGCAATAAAAATTTTATCGGCATTAAATAACCCATTGAGGTTGATATGCCGTAAAACAAAAAGCAAACCAACTTTTTCTTCATCATGGTAAAAAAGGCATTGAGTAAGTAAAGCCTAAGGGCCATACTTCTTTGAATATTGGACATGATGACGCTACAGAATCGCAAACAAAGAACTCTACCAAATGACAGAAACAACATCATTTGAGGACTACCAAAAGCAGCAACAACTAAAAAGGATATCACATGTAACTAGAATAGAAAATAATGACATAATCAAGATAATAACTTTCTGCACTATTTCAAATAAAAGGTTAGGAAGGTAAACCCCGACCAATATTGGAAAAAAAAACAGCTACTGGATTTGAGAAACATGTTTTCCTAAAAAATTGTTTTAAGAGAAAGATTTTATAATTTTCAATCGAATGCAGTACAATTTAAAAATAGATATTTTTAAAAAAAATCAATAAAATATTAGTATGTTGAAAGTATTTAATTTTTAAAAATTATGTGTAGTTAAATAAGTTGGTTCACTTAAAATTCAAAACAAAATTTGTCACTTCTGTCCTTCCGCCTGACACTACTGAATCATAAATAAGTGTATTAAGTAAAAGAAACCACATCACTTAAGGACTACCAACAGTAGCAACAACTAAAATGGATAGCACATGTAGCTAGAAAAGAAAATAAGAACATAATCAAGATGTTACCATTCTACTTTAAATAGAAGGTTAGGAAAGAAAACCCAATCACTATTGGAAAGGGCAATAACAGCTACTGGACTAAAAAAAAAACTGTTTCCTAAAACAAAAACAAAAAAAAAGACAAGTGTTTTGATAGAAAGATTTTATAATTTTTTTTAAGTCCTGGCTCCTGGGAAAATGAATACGAAATCTTTCTTTTCTAATATCACCATTACCATTACTGAACAAAAGAAATATGGATATATCATCAATTTAATGGAGAATGCCCATACGCTTAAATGCAGGTCAAGGATAAAAACTGCTCAAACCACATAAGTACTACCTTTCTAATGCAATGATGGAGCTGCCGCTGCAGAGGTTAGGGTTAGGGTTGCAATATCTAGGACCAGGATTCCCTCATCGCTTTTCCTTGAACTACAAAAAAAAAATCTTACGAAAGCTTTACTTCTTTATTTGTTTATTTAGAACTCAAGGAAAACCGCTTGCATGCAGATAGAAAATGAATTGAGTAGCTATCCAAAAATAGAAATTTCCAAAGCCTCTGCTTTTTCTTTCCATGTCTTCTCAATAAATAAGAAACTTTCCTTTAAATTTGCCAAGACTCCTTCTTCATTCTTTTTGTTAATTTATCCAAGCCTTCTTTTTCTTAGCATTTCTCCTTAATTCTTAACATACTTTATGTTGAATTTTCCAAGTTCTCTTCTTTTCCTTACCATTTCTCTTAAATTCTTTGCATTCTTTATGTTAAATCATCCAAACCCTACTTTTTCTTATCATTTCCCCTTTAATTCTTTTTGAAAAATCTTTCCAACTTCTCTTTTACTTTTAACATTTCTCCCAAATGAATTAAAAAAAATTATGTGTTGTGTTAATCTCCTACGTGAGACAGATCTTTCTGCTTTGAAAAACTTCCAACTTTGAAATCTGCCTCTTTCACCAAGCGGAAATATGCAACTATTTCAACTACAAGGCGGCCTTTTGGAACGCAATATGATATTACACAAGTAGATATCCCCACGTTTGTTATTACAAAAAAAATAATATGGAAAAATGTTTCTTAAAAAAAACGTTTCCAGTCGCGATGCATCGTGCATTATTTTTTAATATTCTAGCACAGAGCATCATTATAACTTGATGCCATTGTCGAGATGTTTTACACAAATTGCATGTTTTTTCAAATGCCAAACTTGATATTACTGTTAATGCCACGGCAGGAGTTAATGTTCGGAGGTGGGGGCGGTGAAAGGAACCGGTGTCACGTGACGTTAAGTCGAATGGCGATATCTAAATATCTCTCGTTACAATGAGACGGAGATAATGAAGCAAAGTCTAATGAAATGCATTAATTCTAGATTGACATTGATGCGTATAAACATGTGAAAATCATCAGATAGACATTAACAGATAGAGATAAAAAGAAAGAAAGAGAGAAAGAAAGAAAAAAGAAAGAAAGAAGGAAAGAAAGAAAGAAAGATAGAAAGAAAGAAAGAATAAAGAGGAATGCAGATTGACAAAGATAATAACAGAGTCGTATAAATAGAGAGATGTTCTTATGGAAAGAAAGAAATAAAGGCGTCTATGAAATACAAATAAACTGTGATGAATAATCGAAACATAGATAGATAGATAGATAGATACATACATACATACATACATACATACATACTGAACAGATTGATATAAATAGATAGATATAGATAGATAGATAAATACATACATATTGAACAGATTGAGATAGATAATGAATAGATACATACATACATACATACATACGTACGTACGTATTGAACAGATTGAGGTAGATAATGAACAGATACATACATACAGACTGAGATAGATAGATAGATAGATAGATAGATAGATAGATAGATAGATAGATAGATAGATAGATAGATAATAGCTGGTCACTTGTGTTTGAGGGTACCCGTCTACTAGGGCGGCTAGCTAATCCCTATTGAAGACACTTGCTCTGGCACATTTGGGTTTGTTCAACACCCACAGAGCCACCCTGTGTTTTATAGATACATACATACATAGTAAACATATTGAGATAGATAGATAGATAGATAGATAGATAGATAGATAGATAGATAGATAGATAGATAGAATAATTATACTACGTAAAGTTATATAGAAGAAAATTATAAAATAATTTTTCTTCTTTTTTTTTAGTTTTCTTCATTCTTGTTACCCCATTGCTTATAGCCGAGCAGTATAAACAGTCAGATGCTTATATGTAAAGAAAGAAAGAAAGAAAGAAAGACGTCGATGACAAAAAATGAATTGAGATGAATAATCGAAAAATAAATAGATACATACATAATGAACAGATTGAGATAGATAGATAGATAGATAGATAGATAGATAGATAGATAGACAGACAGACAGACAAATAGACAGAAAGAAAGAATTAATAAATAAATAAAGTTAAAGTTTTCTTCGTCCTTTTCGTCCCCCCCCCCGTTTACTTCCATCAGGAGTTGCCCTAATTGTGGGGTGGGGTTGCCATGACAGGAATATTTAATTAAAGAACGAGTGCGGAAAGTTTGCCTCTTGCTTTGTCAATAAGGGATTAACGGATAAATTCATTTTTTCTTGTACACGAAATGAATTACTACATATATATATATATATATATATATATATATATATATATATATATATATGTAAGCAAATATATGGATATAGATCCGACAGTATGAAGAAAAATATACGGAAAAGGCTTAGTCCTTTCCAAGGATTAACCTAACGTTATAATGCCAACGTCGGACGTTTCGGTCTAACAGACCATCTTCAGGACATATTCTTAAAACATAGTCTAATGTTAATTATGTTTTATGAATATGTCCTGAAAATGGTCTACTAGACCGAAACGTCCGACGTTGACATTATATTAACATTAAAACAGCATAATTGCATATTAGGATTTTTTTTTCCGTATATTTTTCTTCATATATATATATATATATATATATATATATATATATATTAAATATATATATATATTAAATATGTTGTGCAGTTTAATTTATATTAAAATGAATCATTCATACAAAAAGTAAATTAGTAAAGTTAATGAGATTTTTATCTCATTAACTTTACTAAACTTCGATAACTAAATTTTAAAGATGCATTAACCCGCTAACGACTTTGATCCTTGTTTTGTTTTTGTTTTTTCGTTTTGTTCTGTTTTTTTTTTAAATTATAAACTGTATGATGTCGTCTTTAAATATGCAAGTACTTTCTACGAGTTCTCCGGTCATCATCAGGCATGGAAACTATTTTCTTTTTGGTAAAATTCAGGTAGCTAGCGAGAGGAAAAATATAATGCAAATCGAAATGTGTTTTTTTGAAATTTGTTATTGATAACAGATACACAATTGTGGAGCTCTGCAGTCACAATGCTAAGGTTGAATTTTTGAAAATTTAAGTGAAAGCGTTTTTACTAATAATTTTTGGTAAAACAACTAATACATTGCATTAGTTATTGAACGATTTAATTTAGGCCACGTTAACTAATAAACACATACAACAACAAAAATCCTAAATTGCCATATTAGTAAAAATGCTCTCACTTAAATTTTCAAAAACGTGGTCCTAAATGTAACCACCAACGTTCATTGACAACCCTTTATCGTTGAAAAGTCTATCACTTCTCAACCCACACACCACACTCTCCTCGGTCGCGGGCTTTGACTCTTCTTCCTATATTCCTCTCAGTCGCGAGTCGATAGATCCACTAGTTTTGTTGAGTAATACCGATCATACGGGTCATCCAACTTTTTTTTCCTTCCTGGGTTGGGGCCGGTGTGTCGTCTCGATAGGGTTAATTGATGTTTCCAAAAATCCTTCTCTATTGAGATTGATGGCGAAGGCTAGTGTGAACCCCCCCTCCTGTACGTTGGGGGGGAACAACACGTATATTTCGTTGGAAAAGCACAGGTAAAAAAAAAGAGCACTATTTTCTCACCTGACTACATGTATGAGATTGAAGCATTTATATTTTATACTATTCAACGAACCCGTTATATTATGTACATAAACACCCACACATATATATATATATATATATATATATATATATATATATATATATATATACAGGTTGTAACAGCAAAACTGTCCACTTGTTAGATTAAGTTTGAACCATTGTATATTAGAAATGATTAAATATATCTTACTGGAATTCTCCGAAAATTTTATAACACTATTGAACTGTGCTTTGAGCAATAAGAATGTATAATTGCTCTCCAAGATTAACAGAAGAATCGTGATGAAAATGAAAAATTAATTAATCGTAGCTAAGGATCGGAAGCTCATGAAGTTCATATATATATATATATATATATATATATATATATATATATATATATATATATATATAATAATAATAATAATAATAATAATGGACTCTCCCGTCGGTTTCGACGTATGAGGATCTGCCAGCTTATTGATTCAGTTATGAAAGTTTATGCGATAATCTTAAGTGGCATTTAAGACCCGCTAGGAGGCCACATATGGAACAGGTGTGAGAATTGTGAGATGAGATCACTGTTAGAGTTCCTGACCTTTTAGATCTTGCTCTCGCTTCTTGAAGGTGATTCAGACATATATATATATATATATATATATATATATATATATATATATATATATATATATATATATATATTATGAAATGGTCAAAGTCCGACAATTATTTTAAGACATTTCTATGTTTATAGATTCTTTTTGTAAATGCTCTGTTTATAATAAACAGTATTCGGACATTCAGGCCGGTAAATGTTGTTTAATACTGTTTATTATAAACAGAGCATTTACTTAAATATTTGTATCTACAAAAAGAATGTACAAAGATAAAAATGTCTTAAAACATATATATATATATATATATATATATATATATATATATATATATATATATATATATATATATATATATATATATATCCCAGGATCATTTTCCAACTTGTTCAATATGATCTTCGTCCTGTAACATTATGTCCTGGAGTAACAAGGTGCCTCACAGTTTTCACGTATGATTTCACTTTCAAGTCTATTTTTACTGCTCTTTGGGCTGTCATGGCTGAAAATCCTTTCTCACGCGCCAAAGGTCTTATGGATTGAGTTGGATTTTTTTTTTTTTTCTAATTGATCTCTTTAGCTTTAAGTTGAAATGATGATCAACCTTCCTGTTGTGACCTCCTGACCCAATTTTCCTCTTTACTGTTCCCTCTTTTTTAAACTTATTTACCGTTACCTTAATGGCTCTTGAAAAGACTTTGAAGATGGAGGCCAGAGTATAAATTTTGTTACCATTACCGAAGGTCTGAATGATCTTTTTCCTTTCACCATTGCTCAGTTGGGAAGACATAGTGAGGCTGACAACAAAACGATTTTAAACTTTCTAACAGAATAATTCAAAGGGTTTGTCTGTGATTCTTACGACAAATGGTGTCAAGATGGCTAAGCATCTTATATGAAAACCTTAAAAAAAGAAACTGTATTAGTTTAGTGGTTTTTTAGATATTAAACATTTTCTGGGATGGACAATTATCCCATGTGTGTGTGTGTGCGTGTGTGTATGTGTGTTAGCATTTTTGTTATGGCTTTTTGTAGGGAGCTCTACCAGTGTCTGATATAATGGGGGTGATGCCTGCTTTGTGGTTTCAGGCAGACCATAACGTTCGGTTAATTCTTGGAAAGGACTAAGCCTTAATTACACGAAGGCTAAATGCATGCCTGTTAACAAAAGGAAAATCCCAAGATGAAAATTACAAATTGTGGATACCGAAATCAAGCAATTGCAATAATTTAGATATTTGGAAAGGGTATGAACAGAGAACGGAAAGTGCGACACGGAAATCCGAGGTCGCATTGGTATAGAAAAAGTGCCTTCCAAAAGCTAAGCAAAGTATTAAGAAACAGGAAAAACATCAGATCTTTTGTAATATCAACCCTCCTATATGGAAGTTAATTCTGGATAATCTCGGTAGAGATGAAGAAGACGGGTGAAGCAAAAGAAATTCAGTTCTACAGAAGGATGCTGAGAATACTATGGGCCGAATATGAAAACAACGACGAAGTTCTAGAGACAATGGCAACAAAAGGACACTTCTATTTAACATCAGGAAGAGATAGTTAAAAAAATTTTAAAGCACATAATTGGGAAAGAGTACTTTGTAAATTTGATACTAACAGGACAAAGCAAATCAAAGAAGAAGGGTGATACTAAATTAGTTTAACAATAACAACAACTTTAACGACTCTCATTGGATCAATCCCCCCATCATATATATATATATATATATATATATATATATATATATATATACATATACATACATACATACATACATACATACACATACACCCGCACATGTAGACACATACCAAAGGTACCATACCTACCCATACGTACAAACAAGCACACCGATGATAGGTGTCAACACACACACATACATACGGTGTTTACTTGTTCTCCCACTAGAACGAGATGTAACACAAGATCGGTTTAATGTGGGGACCCGAGTGCGTACACTCAGGTAGGGACAAGAATTCCCCTCAGCCCCGCAACCTTTCCCTCCCTCTTGTGCAATGGGAGGGCGCGGCCTCGGGCAGCTGTTCCCCAGAGCTAGGCACCTCTTCAGTATAATTTTCTCAGTTGCCCCTCTGTCCTTTACTAGAGAAGCCCCTGAGCGCACGCTGTGCAAGGACAGAGACGCAACTGAGAGATGATAAGCCTGCATAAAAATCCCTCCAAAGAGGAATTTACATACATACACACACACACACATATAGATATATATACACACATATAACTATACTTACAGATATATTCGTATATACACATAAACACATACACATTCAACCATACATATATATATATATATATATATATACCCCCACATACATACACATAAATATATACATACAGAAGTGCACGCAAATAGAAATATATACATACACACATACCCGAACACACACACACACACACATATATATATATATATATATATATATATATATATATTTTTCCCCTCTCTTTTTCTCCTACTTTTTACCTTCTTTCTTTTTATAAAAAATACCTACGCACATATATATATATATATATATATATATATATATACATCTATCAGTAAAAACACACGCACACACACACATACACACACACATGCAGACACGAACAACACAGTACACTTACACCAACACATACCCACATCAACAGGAGGACCATCAGGTAATAAAAGTCATAACCTACTAAACTTACAGTGACATATCATTATCGTTGAAAGTATTACAACATCTATAGTAAGTTAAATTTATAGAGGTGTTTACAGTTCCCGGTTAGTTCATTTCTTTTATTTAAGAGATGGGTCTTATTTTCAAATCTAATTATTTCAAATTCTTCGTTAAAACATAGATAACAAGGGGCATATAGATAATTACATGTTCGGGCTCTCTTGGTCAATTTCCATTTAGCAGTAGGTGTTTTATTCTATTCTTTTTGACTACAAAAATAGTTGGATAATGAAGTCTTGTACTTGTAATCACTGCTATTAAAAGATTGCATATGCCCCCTCCAACGTTCCTAGAATAACTTTACGGTGCTACTAATGTCAAATCTTTTGATATTTGGGTTTTCTAGTGTAGAGATTGTACTAAGATAAACTACAGAACTAGTCATACAATTATTCTGTAGTGAACAATTATTTGGATTCCTACAATTGCACAAGTTGTTATTCCTGTCATTATACTTACTAGTACTACTTGCAACCTGGTGAGTAATCAAGCTTTTTGAGTCCCTATACTTGTTAAAGACTCTGTTGTTATGTTTTTTAATTATTTTCTCTGGGTTATCCGCACAACTATAGCTTAATTTAAGGGTATTAGGATAGAATATTTTACTAAGTGGGTTAGTTTCGGTGTCGGGGAAATTTTTCTTGATGAGGTTTAGAAATATAGATCCTAATTTAGTTTTAACCATTATATTGAAAGGGGAAGTAAACCAAATGATCTTTCTAAATCTTCTTTTTTTATTATGGTTATAATTAACAGGGTTTCTATATTGAATAGTGGTACCCTTTTTAAGGGCAGAATTGTAAAAATCATGATGTTTATTAAAAACCCCTTTGTTAGAACAGCTAGTACTAGTCCTAAATCCAATGGAGGAGGGTATGTGCTAGATAACCGAAGGTGGATGGTTGGAATTGGGATGCATATATACTGGGGTTGGAATTAATCTTCACATAAGGTTGGAAAGTGTTGCTAGTAAAGTCTAGGGTGATGTCCAGAAAATCTACTTGTTTAATGTTAGTTGTCCTAAAACCTAAATCCTTAAATTCCCAGTGGATCAATTTCCTAATGCGGTCTGCCTTAATTTTAGTAGAGTCTCTAACAAGTAATAAGACATAATCGCTATATATCCTACACTATCAGAATCTAGACAATCAAAGGCACTTAAATTGTATAAAAGAAATAATCCAACCAAGTCAGAGGCTTCTGCAGAATCCAAAGAACCCATTGAAATGTCAAAATTATCACTGCAAGACTTTTTGGTCCACTGTTCTTCATTGTAGACCAGAACAGAATTTCGGCATTTCATGATTATATCCACTTCACTCTCAGAAATATTGGAGTATTCCCGAGCAAACTCCAAAGCCAAAGTGAACAGATCCTTCGATATGGAGGGATAATAGTCAATAATGTTGAACTGTATGAAAGTACAGTTGTCCTTATTTTGGATGTTAGTAAACAAGTTGATAATATCAGCTGGTTTAATCCACTGTAAGAGCTCAAGGGTGTTTTTTATGGAGTGGTTGCTTATATATATATATATATATATATATATATATATATATATATGTGTGTGTGTGTGTGTGTGTGTGTGTCTGTGCGTATATGTATGTGTGTATGATAAAACTATAGCGTTAAGGTATGTTATATTTAGGAGTTAAAGTGCTCAATATCAGTGATAAAGCGTGTGTAAATATAAAAGTGAACATAGGATCAACAGCCAGCGGCGACAGTCTGTTTCACGCTTAAAAGCAATCTTCAGATTATATATATATATATATATATATATATATATATATATATATATATATAACTTGAAATCAAGCTAGTGGAATCGGCTGATCTCGTAATTTTCTATACTTAAAATTAAATTAAAGTTAATTTTTTTTATCTTTTTACATGTGTATTGAGTACTTTTAATACCAAAGTTTCTTGGTCTAATTCAACACTGAGCATTAACATTTTTATTATATATATATATATATATATATATGTGTGTGTGTGTGTGTGTGTGTGTGTGTGTGTGTGTGTGTGTGTGTGAATTATAATCAATGAAACCCAAACAAATTGCCCCGTACAGATGGCCATTTCGTCCTTGGGAAAAATTTCTCTGGACTTCTCAATGCAAATATATTTGTTGAAATAGCATTTTATTGCAAATACATTTTAAACAAATGTATTTGCATTGACAAATCCATGGAATTTTTTTTCTCGATGATGAAATGGCCATCTGTCCGGGTCAATTTGTTTGTGTTTCATTGATTGTAATTGGCATATATATATATATATATATATATATATATATATATATATATATGTGTGTGTGTGTGTGTGTGTGTGTGTGTGTGTGTGTGTGTGTGATAAAATATAAGCACAAAGCGTAAAATTTAAACAAAGGGCCCCATATTTAAGTTGCTAGAGCTTAAATATAATATGTTATGATATTATTAATATATTATTAAATACCATTAAATTATTTTAAATATATCATTAAAATATTATTAAAATAGCATTAAATTATTATTAAAATATTAATCTCTCAAAATAAATATCCGCTATATCATGACGCAATGTACTGTAAAACAGAAAAATGTCGTTAGAAACAAAGAAAAGAATTCTGGATTTCTATGTGATATCCATCCTCTTCTATGGCAGTGAATGCTGGATAATCTCATCAAAGATGAAGAGAAAACTGGAAATAACAGAAATCTAGTTCTACGGAAGGGTACTGAGAATTCTATGAACGGAGCGAGTAAGCAAGAAGGAAGTCTTAAAGAAAATGGCAAGAAAAAGAACAATTTCTACTGCAAATCAGAAAAAGACAGATGAAATTCCTTGGACACATAATGAGGAAAAGAATACTTGGAAAATTTAACCCCCGGAGAGCAAGAAAACTAGGGGAAGCCAGCGATCCTACCTGAAGAGCTTCTGCGAATGGTTAGCGAAACGGTTGCTGGGGTGGTGCTTAGCAAAGGTAGAAAAACTGCTAAAGATCACAAAGGATAGGAAGTTTTGGAGAGCCATGATCGCCGATGTCATATGAAAGGACGCACACATAGAAGATCTGTCAGACGATTGTGTTACGGTATGGATATATATTTTTTGACGACATTTTTTTTAATTGTGCAAACTTGGCTGAAGACCAAGGAATGTTCGTTATTTTTTTTTTTTTTTTTTTTTTTGTAATTTAATTTTTCTTCGGTCTCTAGAAGAATTAAATAATTTCGCGTCCTCAGAAAAAGTAATAAATCCACGACACCACCAAGTGAAGCGAGAAAATGGGAGAAACGCGAAGAAATAAACGACGTACCAATTAGTGTACTGTGAAAAGAAACTCAATACCTGTCAATGCAAAGATAGCTAAATAGCTACAGAGATAAAAGGTTAATGGTCAGAGTTGGTTCTAGGAACATCCGCCTTAAACATTTCTGCCGAAGGAAAACTCGCCTCGAGAACATTCGCCTTAAACATTTCTGCCAAAGGAAAACTCGCCTCGGGAACATTCGCCCTAAACATTTTTGCCGCAGGAAAATTCGCCTCAGGAACATTGGCCGTAAACATTTTTGCCGTAGGAAAACTCACCTCAGGAATTTTTGCCTCAGGAAACTTCGCTGCATAGGATAAGACAATTTCACTGCATTTTTGTTCAATACCCTTAACTTGACCGTCCCTTTTGGAGTAATGTTCAATTTAATATGCGAAGTACCTTGTTATCAAGGATATATGGATGTCTGTTTTACATGGACAAATATCAGAAAAGAAATTAAAAAGTAAACATTTATTTTAAAAAAAACTAAAACACTAAAATATGTCAAATTAACAAAGAAATGATTTAAAATGTGTGCAGATTCCAAGCAATACTTCGTAAATAATGTTTTTTTGAGTTGGACTGTAATGAAGCATTTTCCGCTGAAGTCTTGCGTTGATATCAATTTATATTTTCTGTATCTCCTCCATCTAAATCAGGCATTTTCTTTTTTGCTAATGTCTCTTTCCTCTTCAAATACGCAATTAGTTTCCACAAATTTGAGTGCATGTTAGTCATAGAGTTCTGTACTGCATTGTGTAGGCCTTCTACTTTGTTATTGGTTGCCAGATATACCTAATAACAAGTTACTTCGCATATTAAAAATTGCGGCGAAATTGTCTTACGGCAAAAATGTTTAGGACGAATGTTCCTGTGGAGAGTTTCCCTACGGCAAAAATGTTTAGGATGAATTTTCTTGTGGAGAGTTTCCCTACGGCAAAAATGTTTAGGGTGAATGTTCTTTTGATGAGTTGCCCTACGGCAAAAATGTTTAGGGTGAATGTTCTTGTGGAGAGTTGCCCTACGGCAAAATGTTTAGGGCGCATCTTCTTGTGGCCAACTTCCCTACGGCAAAAATGTTTAGGGCGAATGTTCCTGTGGCGTGTTTCCCTACGGCAAAAATGTTTAGGGCGAATATTTCAGGGGCGAGTTTCCCTACGCAAAAATGTTTAGGGCGCATGTTCTTGTGGCCAACTTCCCTATGACAAAAATGTTTAGGGCGAATGTTCCTGTGGAGAGTTTCCCTACGGCAAAAATGTTTTGGTCGAATGTAATAAAGCACATTCCTAAAGGAATAGAGTCTCGATTATCCAGAAGCTCTTCTAGTAAAATAGTTTTTGAAGATAAAAAGAAAGTGTATAAGAAAAACACCAAGTTTGAGGGTCACAAAACCAAACTAGAATTTAAACCTCAAATTAAACAACATATGAAGAACAATTCGAGAAAAAGAAAAAAATATTATTTGGTTTTATCTACCGGCTTTTAACTTAGAAATAAAATGTAAAATATGGAAATTATTTTTCAGATTACTTACTAAACATTTCCCAAAATCAGAATTACTTAAGATATTCAATAAAAACACAGTTAAATTAAGCTACATTTGCACAAGTAATTTAGAAACTATAATAAATAAACAAAACACCAGAAATTTCAAAAATAACGCGTAGAAAAATTTAGTTAAAACTCGTAATTTATTCAACTGTAGAAATAAAAATAGATTTTCATTAAATGGAGTTTTTAAAATAAAAGCAATAACCTATAAAGCAGAAGTAACAGATAATAATGGTCAAAATACAACATACATAGAATGTACTGAATGTTCTTTCAAATGTAGATGCTACAATCATAGGTCGCCATTTAAGTTTATTAAATCTTAGGTACTCTACCAAACAAGCTATGTGTGGAATTTATAAAAAAAACAATAGGTGGAAATAATTCTAATTAATGCAAAGCCTTATAACAACCACAACAATATTTGCAATCTCTGCCAACAGGAAAAATTAGCAATTATGACATTTCCTGGTGCAAAGAACCTTTTGAACCAGAAATCCGAAGTCTTAAGTCCTTGCTTACCATATTAGGAAATTCCTGTTAAGCACATACGAGGCTGGAAAAAAAATAATTTACATTTGAATTAACCCCACACGAATACATTTATAATACCCTTGCTATTCTTCTTCTTCTTCTTCTTCTTCTTCTTCTTCTTCTTCTTCTTCTTCTTCTTCTTCTTCTTCACATCCTCCTCCTCCATTTCTATTACACCCCACGTCATGCGTTTGTTTATTTATTTTCGAAAATAATAATATAGCGTTCATTAGTTTTGTTTTTCTTTTTAAATAAAGTGTTAAGAGGTCATTTTATAAAAATCGCCTGAGGATACCTTAAGGATGAAACCAAGGTAGCGGATACAACTAATGTCCTGATTTTATAGCTAGATAGATAGATAGATAGATAGATAGATAGTGTACATAAATGTAGATAATCATTAGGTGTAGTCAGGACCGGATTATGACCTTTTGAAGCCCCTAGGCTAATTAAATTAAACATTCTCCCCAGACTCGCCCGCAGCCATTTTGAATACTTTTTAATTGTTATATATTTTATATACATAAACATCACTTGAAGTAAACTTAATGCAAATTCTTTAAATAATCTAGAATAGCTATCTTTTGTTTGTCAAGGATCATATTCTTTTATCACTATTTTACTACATATTACAAAGCTAATTAACACATATTTAAACACAACTATAATAAAAAAAAACAATAGATTTTTTTTAAACTAGCATTTATAATTATAAAACAATCAAAATAAATATGAGTTTGTCATATTGATATCATTTTTAGTTTATGAAACTATTTAGAAGTTATAACATCTGGAAAATATAAATTGCTACTTTATAAAAATGTCTATGATTTAAAGATTCTGAACTAAAATCAAAAATGGTATTGAATTTAATTATCTACTCTACACTGCATGCAAAATTATTATCGAGATAATTTTTTTTTAATATTTCAAAAACCGTCTAATCAATTCACACAAAATTTTCACACAATGTTGGCAATACTGACCTGCACAATCCCTGAAATTTTCGTAGTGATCTGCGCATTGTAAACAAACTGGCGCTATATTTGTTATCAGCGCGGTGATTTGAGCGTGCCAAATTATTAGAAAGGTTTAGTAAAATTCTCAGAATTGAGCAAACAAAGCGTTTATTAATGTTGCACGTGAATGTTTATGATCAAAAGAAGCTAATAAATAAGATAATCAAGCAAATAATAACAGATACAAATAAAGGCACAGTTTTAAACAAATTAATATGGAATGTGCTTTCCCTGTTTTGAAATTACTTGAAGAAGTCGACGATCCATAGAATTTGTTAATTGTAGGATGTCATCTGCTGTAATATGCTGCGAGATATGTCAAGAATTGCTTCCCACAACTCAGCGTTGCTCCTGAATTGTCATTCGTTGGCGTACAGTCTTCGCTTCATGATGCTCCAAGTGTTTTCGATTGGGTTCAAATCCGGAGAATTTGCTGGCCACTTCATTTTTCGAGGTCCATCGAAGCCTGTTTCAAATATTCAGTAGTCTTCTGAGGAGCATGTGAGGGAGCATTATATTGCATAAAAACAATGGCCCTTCTGAAAGCAACTCTTTTCCTTTTCATACACGCTTCAAGATGCTTCTTCATAAACGCTATGTATGCATCAGCAGTCATTTTGACGCCATCTGGTACTCTCCATGGGTCCACTAATGTTTTTCCAATAATACTACCCCAGATCATTATGCCTCCACTGCCTTGTTGGCGTCTCAAACGATGATGGCGATTCTGTTCGTTCATTACCCAGCCTTTGCACCATCTGTCTGGTCCATCAAGTTTTGCTCGAGTTTCATCTGTGAACAAAACTTTAGAGAAGTCAATCTTCATATTGTCCTCGGCCCATTTCAATCAATTTTGAATGTGATTTCTTGTCAGCAGAGGCTTGGATACAGGTTTGACTGTTGTTGCTATTTCCCTCAGATACCGACACCAAGTACTTTTAGACACAGTAGGATCCCCAATGTGACTGAAAAGCTCTTGACTGATAAGTCCAGGGTTCTTCGTGGCCTCTCGTTTAAGTCGTGACATGAGACGACATGAAATAACCCTCGGCTTGCCTTTATCTGCCCTTTTGCGTACTTGTGTAGGGTCGGTGGTGAACTTTTTCACTGTTTGATGACACCTCCCTATCATTTTAGAAATTTCTAGGGTAGATTTACCTTTTGAGAGTTCTGAGGTGATAGTTTTCTTTTCAGCCTCACTTAAACTGCTTTTACGGCCCATCTTTTCACTAAATTCTTACACATCCTAATAATTTAGCACCCTCAAATCACCGTGCTGATAACAAATATAGTGCCAGTTCGTTTACATTGCGCAGATCAGTACGAAAATTTCAGTGATTATGCAGATCAGTGTTGCCAACATTGTGTGAATTGATTGGGCGGTTTTTGAAATATTAGAAAAAAGTTATCTCGATAATAATTTGGCACGCAGTGTAAACATAATACCACAAACTAAAACTTTGCAAAATTTTTTAGCTGATTTTTTCTCTCTTTTTTTTTTTTTTTTGAGGGGGTGGGGAGACGACGGAAAATCCGAAACTGATTTGTCCTCTAATTCTAAAAAAAAAATTAATATTTCTCGATTCTGACAAATATAGAAGCCCTAATGAATTCTAATCTACAAAAATTACTACCCTCAGATTTCTTACCCCTAAAATTCTTACCCGCAAAAATTTTTTCAGTTTTTCTTCTTTTTATTTTTTCTTCTTCTTTATTAAGTGCGGACCCGTTAATCTAAGTAGTGCTGAATGTATTGCCGCTTATTCCTCTGTTATATAGTTTTGCTTGCTCTTTGATTATGTAAGGCATATTTATATAGGTTTTCTTCTCTTTCTTCTTTCCTTTTCAGGAACGTTTTAAAATGTCAATTTCTATCATTTTAAAATGATGTGAACCTAAATGATTATTTTAGATGAGACACATTTAGGAGATTGCATACTGTACTAGGTCAAAAGGGTTCATCAGCTTCAGAAATGTACTGTCTATTGCAATAAAGGTTTAACTATCGGGATACGTCCAGTCATGGTTTACGCAGTTTCGGTCGGGCAATCTTCCCTTAAAGATTCCTTTCCTTCTGGGGCAACCATCTTCAATCGATAGCCAAGTTTTCCAAACCGTAATTGAAGCAAATCCTAGACTGCTAGCACAAACAATGGCAGAATATTTTAATATGATCCGCACACCAAACTTGTACTACGCTTTTGCCAATCATTTTACTCCAAGCAAGGCGATAAAACTACTAAGATGCTAATGGATACTGGAAGTGAAAGAAACGGAAAAAGAACATTGCTGGGGAAAAAGGACAGGCTTCAAAGAGGTAGAAGATGACGATTGACTTTCTATTGAATTTACGTTTACACTATTCACTGTAAAATAATGAGACATAACTGCCAATCTAGTACCTACGCTTAATTTTATTAAGTCGCAGTACCAAAGGGGAGAGTACATCAGAACAATTACCATAAAAATATTTATGGAAAAGGCATAATTATTATGTGCAGTCAGGTCCGGATTATGACCTTTTCAAGCCCCTAGGCTAATGAAATTAAGCGTTCTCCCCAGACTCGCCCGCAGCCGTCTTGAATACATTTTGTTATATATTTTAGCGACATTAACATCACTTGAAGTAAACTTAATGCAAATTCTTTAAATAATCTAGAATAGCTATCTTTTGTTTGTCAAGAAAAATATTCTTTTATCACTATTTTGCTACTTATTGCAAACCAAATTAACACATTTAAATACAACCACAATTTAAGAAAACAATAGATTTTTTTAAAACCAACCTTTATAACTATAAATAAACCCGATACAGTTTACTTCGTTAGGCAGTTGGAATGTGACTGAAGCCAAGATGTGAGGTCAGGGTCGATAATATTGCAGATCCTTTTGGGATTTTGTCAAGAACTTTTAAAACATATAGCAGAAGCATCAGACAGGAGTGGCCACAATATTCAATGCACAGACCATGGTAAACGTATAAATGTGTATGATAGATTAAGATGAGAATAATTGTCTAGCAGGAACCAAAAAAATTGTCTAGTATGAACCAAAAAAATTGTCTAGTATGAACCAAAAATTGTCTAGTGTAAACCAACTTTCTTGTCTAGTGTGAATCAAACTTTGTCTAGTATGAACCAACTTTCTTGTCTAGTATGAATCAAAAATTGTCTAGTATGAACCAACTTCCTTGTCTAGTATGAACCAAAAATTGTCTAGTATGAACCAACTTTCTTGTCGAGTATGAACAAAAAAAAGTTTAGCGTGAACCAACTTTCTTGTGGGGTATGAGCCAACAATTGTTTAGCATGAACCAAATTTCTTGTCTAGTATCAACCGAAAATTGTCTAGTATGAACCGGTTTTCTTGTCTAGCATGAACCGAAAATTGTCTAGTGTGGACCAACTTTCTTGTCTAGTATGAACCGAAAATTGTCTAGTATGAACCAACTTTCTTGTCTAGTATGAACCGAAAATTGTCTAGTATGGGCCAACTTTCTTGTCTAGTATGAACCGAAAATTGTCTAGTATAAACCAACTTTCTTGTCTAGTATGAACCGAACATTGTCTAGTGTGAACCAATATTCTTGTCTGGTATGAACCGAAAATTGTCTAGCATGAACCAATATTCTTGTCTGGTATGAACCGAAAATTGTCTAGCATGAACCAACTTTCTTGTCTAGCATGAACCAACTTTCTTGTCTAGTGTGAACCGAAAATTGTCTAGTGTGAACCGAAAATTGTCTAGTGTGAACCGAAAATTGTCTAGTGTGAACCAACCTTCTTGTCTAGTATGAACCGGAAATTGTCTAGTATGAACCAACTTTCTTGTCTGGTATGAACCGGAAATTGTCTAGTGTGAACCGGCTTTCTTGTCTAGTCTGAACCGAAAATTGTCTAGTATGAACCGAAAATTGTCTAGTATGAACCAATTTTATTGTCTAGTATGAACCGAAAATTCTCTAGTATGAAGCAACTTTCTTAGCAATTGCCTCGATATAATCGTTAGAATGAGAAGGTGCCACGAGTTACTCTCCTGAAAGACAGCATCATCTGGAAGTTAGCATTAGACAGAAAAATTCTCTAAGATGATTAAAAGATATTAGTTTAGCTTTTGAGGCGTTAAAATTAACAAGCCATTTCGGCTCCAATTGACAACACTTTGAAGACCAGCTACCAATTTGACTTTATTGAACCTATCAGACTTACCATCAAGACTGGAGTAAATAGTTGTGTCGTAGGCAGAGATATCGATTCTAGAACTGTTGACATTGGAAAGGACATTGAAAAAAATAGGAACAACATAGGTTCTGGGATATAGCCGTTGGTAACATCCGTCTTTATGTATAAAGATCTAGAAGATTGGCCATTCAAGAAAACCTTCATTTCGCAATTTGATAAGAAGGATTGAATTAAAACAAGAATTTAACAGGAAACAGCATAGATCCTCAGCTCATGAAGAAGGGCGGCATACCAAAGTCTGTCAAACGCTTTCGAGATATCTAAAGCAACAGCCAGCCCTTCACGACATCCATGAAATCGGTTAATTGTCAAAACCTGACTATTTGGTTCTATAATATTGGACAGGTTATTCAAGAATTCAGAGTTGTTCTTCTCCAAGGTTACTATTTAATCCATAGTTGGGGTTATAAAAATGGATTCTTACTTTCCCAAGGGTCATTGCGCGTAGGTGAATGTAATGGACAATTAAAGTTATTTTTTATTTGCCAATGTCTCGTTTAAGAAGAACATTAGAATAAACGAAATAATTAGCGTTGTTGAATTTAAAAATTCTTAAAAGCCAACCAAAGCTTCACTTATATTTATAAATAATTGTTGCAAAATAAAATCTTTATATCAGAGGACGAAACCCGTAGGCTAAGAAGGGTTTTCTTTTTGTCTTTATTCATATAGAAATTTGTAGACAAAATTATTCCCCCCGCCCTGGCTTCTATAATTACAAATAAGGCTGTAATACGACAAATTTTCATGGGAACTACATGTGCAATTTTTCAAAAATAATGAAATAATGGATTTGAATAAATCTGCAGTGATGCCCACAATAAGATTTTTATTTTAATGTCAAACAATAATACAAAAAACACCAAAAAACATTTGACATTGGACAAAATTATTGGCCTTCCTGCCTCAATAATCAATTGTGTATCCTTTATTCTTGCTTATTGACTTTAACCAGTTTTGATAGCTGCTTACAAGATCATTACATGAACTGATGGGTATTTTGCTCCATTCTTCCTTGCCAATAACTTCTAGTTCCACCAAATTTGAAAGACTTCTTTCTCTTGTTTTTTCTTCAAATATACCCATAAATTTTCAACAGGGTTTAGGTCAGGACTTTGTGTGGGATACACAATACTTTAATTTTGCTGTTATCCAAGCATTTTGTAACAATTCATGCCATGTGTTTTGGATCATTGTCATGTTGGAATGTCCAGTGACACCCCAAAGACAGGTTTTGTGCATTTTCTTTTATAGTATTTTTCAGAATAGCCAAATACTTACCTTTATCCATGATACCCTATACTCTCACTAGTTCTCCTGGTCCAGAAACATCACCAAAGCAGAATGCTCCCACCACCGTGCTTAATTTTAGGGGGGGGGATTTTAAAAAGCGCTACTATAATCATATAAGCAGCTTTAAGAATGAGAATTATAGGTTTAGCACTAACTTATCTAAATACGTTTGGAGTATTAAACAAAAATATAGAGTGAATCCCATTTTAAAATGGAAAATACTAAAAAAAATGCTGTAAATATAAAGCCGGCAACAAGTTCTGTGTATTATATATGGAGAAGAAGTTAGGAATAGCTACCAACCTAAACTAAAAATTGTATTAAACCAGACGTCTGAAATCCTTAATAGATGGAGGCATAGGAAAGCCTGGTTATTAGAATAAAGGGTTTTTTTTTTGGTGTGGGGGGTTAGTCACGTGGTTTATATTTTTTAAGCTTATGCTAATTTTAGGTTTTAGCAGTAACTTTGTCAATAAATTTGTTCCTCATTAATTCCTCCTTTCACCAGTTCACCCTGATGATCCCATGTGGTGAAAACCTAAGTAGGTGGGTACCTGGCTCATTAGAATGTATTTATTTTACTTTTGCTCTACTTAGTGGATTGAGCACTCGTCCTTTACTCGCTGGAGTTTTTTTCTTTGTACCAGAGATTTAAGCTACTTGACGATTTCCTTCGCCCTGTTCGGAGGTTTCCGGTGCTTTCTTTTTTTTTCCGTTTTTCCTCGGATGCCAATTTATTTGAAAATTGAGCTATCCAGACTTTTTCACCCACCGAGTTTAAATAGATTTGCAATATATATATATATATATATATATATATATATATATATATATGTATGTGCGTGTGTGTGCATGTCTAATGCTTATATCTTTGTTTAATTGTGAAACATGCCAAAATGTTTAACAAATTTTCTTACATATATGCAATAATTTCGAGTTTACATATTTCTTAGTGTTGCCCTCTACATACAGAGTGCAAATGTTTTCTATTTATGTAAATTCTGTTGTACATGACAACCTTATACTATTGCCGTAATTACTACTTTACCTGTCGGCCACCGGGGACATAATTACTGTTATTATATACAATACTACTGCCATCATTAATGAATCATTATTAGAATAATTACCTTATTACTGTAACTATCGCAACCAGCTTTATGCGCAGGTGCTGTTCGTAGCCAAATCTCTGATTAGGAAAAAATAAGCAAACAAATAATTTCTTTGACTTTGACTTAAGCGAAACTAAACGTATTTTTTTAAGGGAAAAGTTTGCCATTTGCTGCTTTAAACACTTTCACTGCAGGTCCACTTTCCCATTCACTTGTACTGTTGGACCATTTTCTCTGTCACTAATGGTCTAATGGTGTTGAAATCACTTTCATTTTCACTTTCACTGCTAGTCCAATTTCACTGATGGAATCACTTTACTTTCACTTTCACTTTCTTTCATTGATGTTCCACTTCACTATTGGTCCTCTTTTTCTTTTACAAATGCATAAAAAACTAAGATAGTTTTCGATTAGACAATTAAGCATAAATACTAGTCTATATGGATTAAATAGCAGGATGGACTGGACTCTGTCTTATTGGATGGCAACCAGTCTTAAAGAAGCCAAACGCTAAATTCAAAACCTTGAAAAGGGTATCTTGAAACCACTATCAAAACATAGGAGTTACAAAGTTAACAATAAATACACTTGGCAGCAAACAGGTTAGATAATTGGTTCCACAAAATGATTATCATGAGAGCTTTATATTCGGACTATTATAATCATCTTTCTAGGTTTAGGGGAAATAGCAGTAGAGACTGGTCTTTCTGACCTTGGGCGGCAAACAGTCTAGGAGAAGATAAATGCTGATTGATTGTTTAATTCGTTTTCTACAGCTTTTTACCAGGGTTAATAAGACGTAATAAGGAGTGCCAGAGAAAGCGATAATAACAAGGAAAATTGCAATATGAGCTCTGGTAAAAAAAAATGCAAAAATTGCACTGGTAAAAAATGGTTGCTGAAGACACTAGGTTTATAATAGCTCAAAGACACATGGCACATTAGATAAAGGCGTTAGTTAGATCCAGTGACAGGACCCAAAGAGTGTGAGTTAAGGTTAAGGCGGTGGAGAACTTGGAAAGGGAAATTAACTGACATCCATTAGACATGGCATGTGGAACTAGAACAGTCTATCCCAGCGAGCGAAATAAACGGTTCAGTTCGACATTCCAACCAAAGGCCGGAGCGTACAATGGCCGAAACGTTGTGATAAATATAGCAACAAAGATGAGGACAATAGTCCGAATAATGTAAATAGTGTAGACTCCCTCGTGTATGCCTCCCTAAACACTACAATCTTAACCTCTTCAAGTTAAGGGCAAATCTTTATCTATTCATTTTCTTATAATGGTCTTCGATTCCCGTGTTACATTTTTTTTGTGTATATATATATATATATAACTAGTGAGTTAGTCCAAATGCCTGGACTCACTTTATAGTCCACCAATAGAAGGTTAACCAATCAGAAGACGCAGAACATTCTATCCGTCGTGTATAAAGGCGGCCATTTTTGTTTACCCTACCTGAATGTCCAGTTCATCTTGTCAGGCGAAGTGAACCAGAAGGACGAACTATGCTCTGCTACTTTTATCGAAATATCCACTGCTAACCTGAACAACGCTTTCCTACTGTCTTCGAAATATTCACTACTAACCTCTGGATTCTATACTCGAAGACGACCGTCATGATGAACAACATTATAACATCCCGACGCCTATTCTTTGATTCCTATCGCACACCTCATTCATCATAACCATTTTTAACGGTAATCCTCTGCCTTATGGGGCTCTTGTGCCTTGCATTAGGATGAGTTTAGTATTTAAAATATATCTATCTCTTTTAATACGTTGACTGCCAGGAGTCCATTACGAAATTTGACTTCAAACAGCAACTCTGTAACAATAGCCAACTTAAGCAATTTTTTTATGAGCTGATTTATAACTTTAACTGAAGTCATAATATTCTTTTCATATTAACAGTATGTCTACGAATAAACTCGTTTTTTTTTCCACCCGTAGATGAAACCCTATCACAAAAGCCAAGCACAAGATAACTCGTAGCCGGCGTCATAATAAAAACATCCAATCACAAGTTATCTTGGGGTTGGCAGTCAATATCTTAATGACGGACTACTTCTATTGGATTAACAATATCTGTGGACCTTTTCATTAATAACATGGCGTTTTAGAGGAAATGTGCAATCGTCGCTTTTACAGAACGTTCAGAAGTATTATCTTACGAATATATTTCTTAGATTCAATATTTCTTTAATGGAAAACTTGTTAAAAATCCTTATTCAAGCACTTAAAATAATTCTCAACTGTTTTCTTGATCCCGTCAACTTTGAAATTACCTATAAACTTATTGCTTACAATACAAAACCAAAGCATTTAATCAACCCACCGGTTATTTTTTTTGTTTTTTTTTATCTTATTGTGCTGGTTAATTATTTTTTATGAAAGACGCACCTTCTAACCCAGTCATTAGGTTCATCCAATGTAGGTCTACATTCATCACTAAACTACTCTTGAGAAATAAGTTTTCATGTACTTCTTCGTCCAAGTTACAGGTTTCTTTTTGTAACGTTAACTTATAATGGGTTATCTGTATCATGTCGTTTTTTTTTTTGTTTTTGTTTTTTTTTTTTTTTTTTTCGCTGGTTAATCCCCTTTTCTTATTACGCTTTTAATTTTGATTCAAATCTCTTTCTCTGGTATTTTGTTAAAACTGCTTTTTCTTATCTTTCCAATGTTTTCAATTTTTTATTTTTAAAAAAATTCTCTTCTTTGCTTTTTCCAAAATTATTTTTTATAACTTTTCTTAACTTTGAGTGTAACAGTTTCATTGCTTCCCAGAGATCCGCTTTGCTTGACTATTATTTACTGTTTGCTTATTTATCTCTCTTAATGAGGGACTACAATTTCTTTTATTGGATAAAGATCTGAATAAGCCATTCTATCAATTTGGTATTTTTAAACAATTTTTCTTTGCCATGTAGGCAATAGTCATTGAATGGGCGTTATATAGATATACTCTTTATTTTAAATGGTTCTTGGTAGAGACACGGAGAACTCAAATAAACATCTTGCTCGTGAATTTATAATCCTTTATCTGCATTTACCTTGACATATTCAAACCATTTTCTATTGCAAGGTAAGCAACAGTCATTGAATGTGAAGGAGAATTGTCTTGTATAGATATACTTTTCAGTTTTAAAGGCTCTTGGTAGAGACATGGACAACTCAAAAAAAAAAGACATCTTATGAAGTTACAATCATTCTTTGCATTTACCTGGGAACCATCACCAAATCTGAAGAGAACTATAACTTTGCTGTCAACAATACTAGCCCCCAAATGACTTCACCTCCCTACTGTTATTAGAAGGTGGAATAATGTCATGTCTAACCCAGCTATCAGGTCCATCTAACAGCCATTACTAAAAGTTACTGTAAAGAAATCAGTTTTCATGTAATTCTTTACCCAAATTAACAGTCCTATTAGTGATGTTGATTATAGATAATAGATGTTAACTAATAAGATAATAGTTTAGTTGCTTTCATCTCTTTAGCCAATCTTAATATTCTACACATTTTCAATCTTTTTAAATTCACAACCCAAACCTTTTCAAATACTTCGTTTATGGTATATCCACTTTTCTTGATTACACTATTTGGGGTTGTGAATTTTAAATATCAATTTTCAAATTTCTTCATCTGATATTCGTAAAACTCCTTTTTTGCTCTTATCTTGCCAATGTTTTTGTTATATACCGTACCTATAAACCCTAATGGCTATGACCCAATCCTCATAAATACATTGAAACTATTGTAAGTGTGTGGGGGGGGGGGTAATATGTTGTCTAAGTAGTCCACCACTAGTAGTGGTTTACCTACTTCACGACGCTGGCGAGTATTGTATTTTGTTGATGTTATAAAGATTACCATTTCATTTCCAACCTCAGTAACCTTTTCTAGGTTACAATAGATAGATAGATAGATAGATAGATAGATAATGAACAGACTGAGATAGTGTTATATACCGTACCTATGAACACTAATGTTCCAATAATCATAAATTCGTTGCACACTATTGTAAGTGGGGTAACATGCTGTCTACATGGTCCACCACTAGTAGTGGTTTACCTACTTCACGCCGCTGGCGAGTATTGTATTTTGTTGATATTATAAAGATTACCATTTCATTTCCAACCTCCGTTTTGCTTATTCCTCATTCAATAAACAACAGTTTTTAATTTCCTTTTTTTTTTCATTATTCTTTGATCTGTTCAGCTTTCTTTGCAATTTTCAACGTTATTTTCCTGTCATTCAATAACTTTACCATATCTTGTTTCTCTTTTGAGGCTATTTTTTCTTTCAACCCATGACAATCTTTATTTACCGGAAATTAAAAAAAAGTAAGCATCAATAACTCTACTATTTGTTTGCAATATGATGTAGAAGCCTTGAGTTGCATAACAAAATCAGACGACACCAAACAGGCTTGCAGCCATATCATGTTGAAACACTGGTTCTTGTATGATCGTCAAAGTTCAGCCACATTTGGCCTGGTCAGTACCTAGATGAGCGACCCCATGGGAATACCAGGTGCCATAAGTTTGGATGTGCAGGTGGTGTAATGGATAATAGCTTGGAATTAGAAATCAGAGAGCTGAGTTCCAATTACAGTTGTGTTCGTTATATTCACATATGTGCAAATAGCCTTGGTAAAGGTATGAATCCACCTCTTCTCCTTCCCCCAGCTATGGGTTAATTAGTAGAACTTGCATCAGTAAATCATTATTATCTACAAAAATTCTGGTAATTTAAAATTGTTTTCTAACAGGTTGACAAGCCGTAAAAACAAGTCAATTAATCAATTACACCACTTAATAAGCTATTGGAAATATTTCTAATATAAGCAGATATATTAGGTTGGTGCAAAAATAATTTCGTTTTCTCACATAGTAACATATCTTAGAAAACGAAATTATTTTTGCACCAACCTAATACTAAGATGTAATTCATCATGTATATTTATCATATAAATAATACATTGAAAATCTTCCCAAGATTCAACGGTTAATATCAATTTTAATGTGAAAATATTGGCTACTATAATAAAATCTAACAAAGTTTATATGTGTATATATGACTATGTGTGTGTGTTTTGTGTGTGTGTGTTTTACATTTTTTTAAGGGAGGGCTGCCTACTGATATATATATAACATGACAGAAACCCTGGCGGACTCCGATTTCATAGCCATTGGTGAATGGTCATCCCCAGGAGGATTCACGTTCCTCATCATTTGATTCCCAAACTCTCCTTTTTGCCTGTTGTTGCACAGTTACTAAATAAATAATCGATGTCATGTTGGATGTCCGGTTAAAAACACATTCCTACATTTCAAATATTTCTTTCTTTTTTTCTTCACCTTATCTCATTTTTTTCATTCTCTTTTCTTTCTTCCTTTCTTTTTTCCTTCCTTCTTTCTAGAGGCTTTTTCTCTCTAGAATAAAAAAATCTATGTCTCTTACTCTTTTCTGATTTTTAACCAATTCTTTCTTTTGTTTCTTTCATTTTCCACTTCCCTCGATAACACTTTTTATATCTTTCTCTTTTGTTGAATTTTGCCCTTCTCTTCCTTCCTTCCTTCCTTCCTTCCTTTCTTTCTTTCTTTCTTTCTTTCCTTCCTTCTTTCTTTCCGTTAATTTATATATCACGGTCTATTTCCATACATCTTGATTTATCTATCAGTATATCTCTTCTAATTCAAGCAAGCAAGCACACACACACACACACATATATATATATATATATATATATATATATATATATATATATAATTTCATCGCAACCAAAGTGATAATGTCACTAAGGCACAAGGGGCTACTGGGAGCGAAAGAAAACGAACAAACTTTCGTGACGAAAAACGACAATAAAAGAACAGGGTTCTGGAAGACACAAGATGACGGCTGACGTTGCATATAAATCTTTAAAGGACGTTGGTGGTAGAGAAGCAAGAAAGTAGTGAGTATATATATATATATATATATATATATATATATATATATATATATATATATATATAGACAGAGAGAGAGAGGGGGAGAGGAGTGAGAGAGGGGGAGAGTTATATTTGTCCAACGAGAAAAAAGTGCATATTTTAAAGAGAAGAGAGAAGCCTCAAACGTTTTTGGTTATAATGTGGAGTTTTTACAGCTTCTTTCTGCTCTTATATATATATATATATATATATATATATATATATATATATATATATATATATATATATATATATATATATATCGATAGATAGATAGATAGATAGATAGATAGATAGATATAGTTGATTTGATGTGAGTTTGTGACCTTGGGTTTCACGTTTTTGCGATCGTCAGACAAATTGATTAATTTTTAAATTTTGGATTTATATAGAGCCGCGTATATCGGTTTTTATGGAAATGAGAGGAAAAATTGTCGTCCGAACGCCACTCATACTTATTTAAACATACATACACGCCCGTACACTCATTGGCGTATACAGACATACACACACGCACGCTAACCTCCCGGAGCTCACACAAATATAAACAATTTTTTCTCCCACTTCCATAAAAACACCGATATACTCAACCCTATATAAATCCAAAATTTAAAACTTAATCAGTTCATCTGACGATCGCAAAAGCGGGAAACCCAGTGTCACAAACTCACATTTTTTTTTTTTTTAAGCTTAGCGCCCCGAGCAAGGCATGAAGCCACTAGGATGCAGGGGGGTTGCAGAAGATTTGTAACAAAAGCAGTTAGGAGTGATAGAAGAAAGGATGAAGGGAAGGGTAGTGTGTAGATCAAGGTAACTGGAGATGTCGATTGACATTACATTTGAATAGTTGGAGATTATAGCTATCAGGGAAATAGTAATTGGGAAGGGTGTTCCACAGGCGAGAGGTGCGAGGTATGAAGCTATTGGAGTAGAAGAGACGGCTACATTTTAAAGTTTCTACAGTGTGAGAGCGGGATGCCAGCCTCGGCAGGCGCTTGTATTCATGGAGACTGGGGACCAGGGAAAGCAGCTCATCGGAGCAATTGCCATGAAAGTATTTGTAGAAGAGACAGAGAGAGGCGATGGCGCGTCTGTGAGATAGTGGCTGCAGGCGAGACGCCAGATAAGGGCCAATCACATTACATATCCGTCTCTGGATCTTGTCAAGAACTCCGAGATAAACAGAAGGTGCCCCAGACCATATATGGCAGCAATACTCCATGCAAGGGCGAATGGTCGTTTTGTATATTTGAAGTATCGATTTAGGGGAGAAAAATTTCCTGGCGCGGCACAAAGAGCCAACTTTCCTCGCGGTGGACGATGCAATTGACTCGATGTATTTGTTCCATCTCAGGTCAGCAGTCAACGTGAGACCGAGCAGAAGTTGACTATCAGACATTCTCAAGAAGTTGACTATCAGACATTCTAATGAGGGGCAGGTAAGGATATCTATGGTGGTTAATGTAGAGTAGTTTAGGTTTTGAGGCGTTAAATTTGACCATCCAATTGTTACCCCAGTTAACAACCGATTGGAGGTCCATGTTAGCTCTATCACTGATATTGGGCGCTTTCCAATAAGTACCGCGTATATATAATATATAAATATTGGTGCAAAAATAATGACGTAATAATGTCGTTTTTTGACGTATTTTTAACGTCAAAAAACGACATTATTACGTCATTATTTTTGCACCAACCTAATAATATATGCAGTGTAACCCGGATATGAGAAACCCGGATATAAGAGAGATTTTCTCTGGTCCCAAATTAGAGTCTGTGTTAATGTGAACAAAATAGACCAAACGCGGATATAAGTGAAACCCGGATATAAGAGACTTCTCCAGCCCGACAACTCTCTTATATCCGGGTTACACTGAAATTGCATATATATATTTATATTTATATACATGCACATTTCACACACAAACACACACACACACAAACAAACAGAGAGAGAGAGAGAGAGAGAGAAAGAATTGATTCCAAAACAAACCATGATGTTTCTTTATTCACTTAGTGTTTTTCAGTACCAGATTCGTAAATATTAATTTCTGTTTCTGTTTATCTACCTACCACACTCTGTTTATATTTATCGATCCTATACTCCTGGTATCTAACAGCAAGACAAGCAATGATATCAGATCAGATGTTTCTTTTCTTTACTGACAAAATCTGCTTCAATCTCAAAGCATATTCTACCAAAGAGGTGACTATTGCGAGGCACTAACCTCCCAAGTCAAGAAATTCGAATTGGCCCAAAATGCCGGCACGTAGCTATCACTGGAATATATCTCTCGTGACTCGGCGGTTAGCAAACTCGTCTCGCATGTGAAATAAGTTCGATCCCCCAATGGAAACCACAAGCCGAATCTAGTGTCTGCCAAAACAAACTAGAACAAATGCTATGGTCACCTCACCGTGGAGTATTAGGTTGGTGCAAAAATAATGTCGTTTTCTCGCATATGTTAATATGTGAGAAAACGACATTATTTTTGCACCAACCTAATTGTAAGCTCGTCTACTGAAGTGTTCGATTCTTATTAGGCACTTCGCGCTTTTGTCAAACGAAGCTAAGTTTAAGAACTGCCAATACCAAGAAGATCGCTGCAGAAAAGCGGTTAACAAGATCCTGCTATTTATTAATTGGCGATCACGGCTCTCCACAATTTCCTGTCCTTTGTAACTCTTAATAACTTTTGTCTTTTTGCCATCTCTCCCATATCCTGCTCCGCCATCCATTCACCCAAAGTCGCTGGGTAGGTTATGCGTTGTTTTTCTCTTTTATATACCACATCCCTTAAGGACGCTGGCGATCATGGCCCTCCACAATTTCCTATCCCGCGTAAATCTTAATAACTTTTACCTTTATGCCATTCTCCTAAACGCTGCTCCGCCATCAAATCATTCAAACAGGGTAGGTAATGCGTTGCTTTCCTCTGCCCCTCTTATGTTCAATCTGTCCTGTGAGTATCAGATTTTCCAAGCCCACTTTCCTCATTATGTGACCTAGATATTTCAACTGTCTATTCCTGATGATAAGTATTATAAGTGTCCTTTATGTTGCCACTGTCTCTAAAACTTCGTCGTTGCTCACATGTTCGGTCCATGGTATCCTCAGCTTCCTTCTGTAGAAGCACATTTCTGTTGCTTCGTCTCTTCTTATCACCACTGTGGGGTAATAACAAGTGAAATATCATTGTAGGGAGTTCGATTCTTGTTAGATACTCTGCATATGTGACCCTGAGGAAATTCCAATAGATTATCACAAGAACAGAGATGATACGTAACGCAAGAGAGGCATCATGTTTCTGTGACTAGGATTATCCTCATTATGTGTCCCAGAAACTTCAGATGCCTCTTCTTAATGTTAAGTACAAGCCTCCTCCTTGTTTGAATCCTGTCTAAGAACTCGTCGTTGCTCACACTCTCGATCCATAGCATCCTTCTGTATAACCACATCACCATCGCCTCGAGTCTCTTCTTCATCTTTGAGGAGATCGTCCAATATTCGCTACCGTAAAGAGGGACAGATGTCACGTAACAGTTCAGTATTCTTTTCTGTGTTACCAAAGAAATCCTCATGTCTCGCAATACTCTGCCCAGTTTTTGGAATGTGTCTTTGGTCATCCCAATACGTCTACGGATCTCATTGTTACACTTACCATCATCTGTGAAGACACTTCCCAGGTATTTAAACTTCCGCGTCTGCTTGATTCTAGTGTTCCCGGCCTGCAAATCGCATTTCAGGTTCATCCTTTCACTGTCTTCTACTTAGACATAACCGTCCCCAGATAAAACATGGCTTTGATGAGAGGGGTTTGCCTTCGTTTTTGAGGGTTTCACAGTGCTTGTTTGAATTCAGAATCTTCCTTCTCTTAGAGTGGTTTCCCTGCCAAGACTAAGGAGTAAAATCTGTCTTATATTTTACGATGGTTTCAATTCAGAGATTTTCTTTCTCCAACGTGTTGCCTATCAAGGCAAGAGATCCTATCCTGCCCTGTTATTTAACTCATATTTGAAAGAAGATTGATTTATTCGGTTCTAATGACATTAGTGAGAATTGAACGAAACCGAATGGTTTAGACTTTGAAATCGACTAGCTTTACACTACATATATCTGTGTGTGTTTGTATGCATGCGTGTGAGTGTGTATTTGTATGCATGCGTGTGTGTGTGTGTTTGTATGCATGCGTGTGTGTGTTTGTGTTTGTATGCATGTGTGTGTGTGTGTGTTTGCATGCAGGCGCGTGTGTGTTTGTATGCATGCGTGTGTGTGTGTGTTTGTATGCATGCGTGTGTGTGTGTGTGTTTGTATGCATGCGTGTGTGTGTGTGTGTGTTTGTATGCATGCGTGTGTTTGTATGCGTGCGTGTGTGTGTTTTTGTATGCGTGTGTGCGTGTGTGTGTGTTTGTATGCATGCGTGTGTGCGTATGTGTCAGAGAGAGAGAGACTTTTCATAGGCTGAACTCCGACCCAAGCATAAAGTGACAGTAGGTGACTCATTAAGCCAAGATAGAGATCATGTATTCTACACACAGTTCGTAAAAGGAGAGACGAACCGAAAACGTCATTTTGATTCCCGGCAGAGTACACAGATATTCTGAAACTAAGCAAAATCGCAATTTTTAAATAATTTCTTCATTTTTTACGGGTACTATGCTCTTAATAGCATAGAGTACAAACCAGCCTGAAATTAGTACTGAAACAGCTTAATCCCATTCGGAAAAACGTTAGTACGTCTATGTTTAAACAGTAAACGTGGAGAAAATAAACAAACAATGTAAGTATATAACTAGGTTTAATTTCCCGAGAGAGTTCGTCATCTATGACCATATCGGTAAAATATTGTTAGCGTCAGACAGGCTCCTAACGATCTGGTTGCAGGTTCAAATCCCGACGGAGGTAACTTCTTCATATGTCGTTTATTTAATGGTCTGAGAGTTACCATAAACAATTAACAAAAGTAAATTATTCTGAAATGTTCTTTTTTTCATGTATAAATCCTTTATTTTTATTTTTATTTTTACTATATATATTTCTTTCACAGAACATATGAAAATGATATATAAACAAAAAAAGTTGAATTTTTATTATAGGCACGTGGCTGTGTGGATTGAATGTTCGCTTCTCAACCATGAAACCCAGGTTCGAATCTCATCATAATTGATTTTTCACCAAGTTGATAACATCAAGAAATCACTTTCTTCAATAATTGACTTTGATGAGATTTCGACCTCGAGTTTCATGGTCGTGAAGCGAACGTTTAAACCATAAGTCCAGCACCTTTGGAAGGTTCAAGAAAACCATACAACGGATCAGTCCAAACCTTGTGAGTAAAATTGGGTAGACTGAATTATTTGGGGTCGATCCAAGCCTTGCGAGTGAAATTTTTGTGCTGTCGCAAGTCACCGTGACCGAGCATTTTAGCGTGCATACCTGGTTCAGACTGTTAATCACCCTATTAGAATTTTTTTCTACGATTTATCAACCTTTGGAGAGTTATTTAAAGCCAGAAAAAAATTTGATATTGTAAGAATATTTTGGAGATAATAATTTAGTCCTACTGAATAGTTGGGGGAAGAAGAGATGGATTCATGCCTTTCCCAATGGTATTTGCGTATAAATGAATATAAAGAACCGACTGGAATTGAAACTCGACCCTCCGATTTCCAATACCGAACCGTTATCCATTACACCCCCGCTTACTGTATCTAAGCTCACTGTATCTGGAATTCCCCAGCGGTTACCCATCTAGGAACTGACCAGATTTAACTTCAGTGATCTCGTGAGTACTGGTATTTCAGCGTTATATGGCTATAAGCCTTGGCCACAATGTGCTCTCTACCCGAAATTGTAACTAAGGTCTTCCCAGTATTATGTCGGTACGAACCACAGATGAGCAAACACAAATGAACAAGTGCCTGAGCAGGGGTCTACAATAGGGATTTGGCTAACTGCCCTATGCATACACGAATACTCGTATATGAGCAGCCAGCCATTATTATATATTGGATTTTAAACAACATTTCTAATTTGTAAGACAAGCTTTTTACGCGTTTCTTTATTTATTCGATTTGTTTGACACAAGGTTTCTTAGAGTTCTTGCTGTTTCTAATTCAATATTTTCTAAAAGAATTTCCCTCACGTGTATAGGCTTTCGTCCTGCCTGACTAGATCTCCGTAATATATGATAGAAAAAGTGTAGATACAGAGAACAGATAAGAGCGAGTAGTATGTGTGGATAGTTTTAATCAAGACATTTTGACGCATTTAATAAGATGGATCCGTTTGTCTCTTTTCATAAAGCAAATCAATTATGGAAACGCTCTGAGACAGAAGTGAACAAATATTATTTTCAATTGACAGTGTTGCATAAAATTTGTTTTTGATCATATACATTGCTAACGAACAGTAAATGGATGCGAATAGCAAAAGTTCTTACACACGATTTTAGACACAGATGGGTGTGATTTCGACATGGAACATTAAAACACTGGTAGATCAAGGTAATAAAGCCACTAAGACACAAATGATTATTGAGTGTAAAATTTAAAAAATAGCAAATATATTATTAAGGAGCGAGAACAATAAAAGAAGCGGTAATAGGAAGACGATTGACATTGCATTTAAACTTTTGAAGATCAAAGTTGGCTGGGATGCAAGATGCCAGAAGTAAGTTCCACAGTGCGAGAAAAGAAATTGTTACCAAAGAACTTACGGTTGTATCTAACTATTTCAGTTATAAAATGATGAGACCTAGCTGCCAATCGAGTACTGTGGTTAAATTCATAAAGTCTAGATACCATAAAGGAAAGTTCATCAGAATAAATAACATGAAAGTATTTACGGCAGTGGGAAAATGACTGGAGCCGTGATGCCAAGTCAGGACCAGTAACATTGCAGATTCTTCTTTGGATATGTGTGTGCATATATGTTTGTTATTATATATATATATATATATATATATATATATATATATATATATATATATATATATTGTTGTAACCTAGGGTGAGGTTACTGAATAGAATAATCAAACGAAGGTTAGAAATGAAGTATTATACTTACGACAAGAACGGCATATAAGATTTTCCAGAGGCGCGTAGAAGAAGTAGTCAGCTGCTAGAAGTGAGTCAAGTGAATTCCACAATGAATCTCCAACTGCAGACCAACTTGCAGTACTTATGTGAATGGGGACATACCCATTATCGTCCGTATATATGCTACAACATATATATAATTAGTACAAATCATGGAACGTCTCTATTATTTTCTTGTGGCAATTTTCAGCATCTGAATTACACTGTTACCAAAACGTTTTCGGGGAGAATGTCTGGTAACACATATGCAGTCAGTACGCCTACTTAATAACACGACGGGAAATTGTCCGATTCTCGGGTGCAAATTGAAAAAAAAACCCTCGTGATTCAATCGATATACCATTCATTTCTTTTAACACTTCTTTTTCTTCTTCCATTCAGGACATGGACGATCGAAACTGCCATAACTTTACTTACCTCAACATCTAAAAGAAGGCAAAATATCTGATTGTCAACAAATGGAACAGCCAAAGAGGCGAACTACAAACGGGAGACATTAAAATTAAACAAGTACAAAAACGAAGGAAAATATGTTACGGAAATCCGATGGATCATTGGGATAGCGAAAGATGCCTTCCAACATCTAAGCAAAGTATTAAGAAACAGGAAAATTTTGTTAGAAACAATGAGTACTAAACTGTTATGTAAATATTAGTCCTTCTATATGGCAGTGAATGCTAGACAATCTCCTCGCAGATGAAGAAGAGACTTAAAGCAGTATAAATGTGGTTCTACAGAAGGATGCTGAGAATACCATGAACATGAGAGCAACGACGAAATTTTAGAGAAAAACAAAACAAGACGGAAACTTATATTCGTTATAATTATATTCGAGACAGTTGAAATTCCTAGGGCATATAATGAGGAAAATGGGCTTGGAGAATTTGTCACTCACAAGACATGTTGAAGGCAAGAGGAAAGCAACGAATAACCCACTTAATAAATTGTTAGCAAAATGGCGACTAGGAGAAATAGCAAAAATGCAAAAGGAAAAAAGCGCTAAACCGAGAACTATGATCGCCTACGTCCTGAGGGTTTACAGCACACAGAAGGGGCTTTTAACTCTTTATCATCTCTCTTTGTCCTTGTTCTCCATCTACGCAAACATATTAAGATGGCCGCTGTTTTCCCCTGCGTCTCTTATTTCAATATGCTCTGTGGATGTTAAATTCTCCGAGCTTACTTTCCTCATTACGCATCCTAGAAATTCCGAGATTTTTCTGATTGTAAGTATAGTACGCATTTTCCTTTAAAAATTCCTCGTTGTTCACATGGTACTGTCAGCATTCCTCGATAGAATCGCATCTTTGTCGCTTAATGTATTTTCTTCATATGTCCAGCATTCACTGGCATTTAAAGTATCACCTATGAAATAGCAGTTCAGAACCTTTCTCGTTGTTTCCAGCAAAATTGCCCTACCTGTCACATTAGTAATCTTATAAAAGATTCGTTTAATATGCTCTGTCTCATCGACAGTCATCTTTATCATGATAATTTCCCTTACTCACCATGATGGTAGACAGGGAAAAGAATGGATCAATATACCGAGTGTAACAGCAAAATTGTTCAAATCGTGTAACAGCAAAATTGTCCAATTGTTAGATTAAGCTCTGAACCGTTGCATCTTAGAAACGATTAAAAACATCTTACTGGAATTCTCCGAGATTTTTATAACACTATTGGACTCTACTTTGAGCAATAAGAATGTATAATTTCATTTTCAAGTCTTTTTTTCACTGCCCTTTGGACAGAAACACCTCTTTCACGCACTAAACGTCTTTTGAACTGAGTTGGATCTTTTCTGATTGATCTTTTTAGCTCTAAGTTGGGACCACCTGATTCAGTTTTCCTCTCTACTTATTCACCATTCTTTTGATGGTTCTTGAATAGATTTTGAAGATGGAAGCCAGAGTAGGAATATTGGTACAATTATTGAAGGTCTGAATGACCTTTTTCCTCTCACCATTGCTCTTTTGAGGTAATGGAGCTGACACAAAACAATTCTAACCTGTTCTCTTTCTAGCTCAATAACTCAAGAGATTTTTCAGCGATAAACGAAAAATTTACGATATATGGTGACAAGATGGCTGAAAAAAAGAACTCCATTAGTTTAGCGATTTTTAAACATTAAACATTTTGTAGGATGGACAATTAGGTTGTTACACGATTTGCACAATTTTGCTGTTACACCCGGTATACATCTCTCACCATTTAATGTGATAATGGCTCTCCACAACTTCCTATCTCTTGTTCGTTTTCGTGGATTCGCTTACTGTCCAATCACATAGAAAACACCGATTCTCTTTCGATCACTAGATTTAAGAAGCATCGAGCCCGGTTAGTAATTAGATGAGGGTTCACTTTGAAACACTGGCTACTGTAATCGACCTCTTACAATCCGGTGTATGTATCATCTTTAAATGACCCAAAAAGGGTTGATAAGCCGTAAAACATAAATAAATCAATTAAATCTCAAATTTCAGTATGTCGAGTGAGAGCAAATTTCTCAAAGCCTAGTTACCTCGTTATGTGACCAAGAAATTTAACCTCTTTTTGATTGTATCAGTTTTCTTGTCGTTCACATGATCCGTCCAAGGCATTCTCAGAAATCTACAGATCTCTTTCGTATTAGGTCACTGCTTCATCATCCAGCAGCCAGAATCCACTGCAATATAGGAGATTAAATATTACATAGCAGTTCAGTACTCTTTTCTCTCTTACTGACAGTTTCCTTCAGAAAGTTTCTGAAAGGCATTTTTTACTATTCCCATCGGTATTCGGATTTCTAAGTCATATTTTCTACACAGCCCAGATGGCCTGTTCCTACATTATTTTGACGTTCCAAATACATAGTGACTGTCTCTTTTGCTGACAACCATGCATTCTGACTACTTATAATTAGTAGTTATTTTTGGAAACAATTACAATACAACTGAACTATACCAAAACGAAACATTATTAGAAAAATCAACCAAGCAGAATTCCATGGACATAGATTTTTTTTTCACATCTGTTGCAGAGTATGATGTATCCGTATATATATATGAGATGAGGTATTATGATTATTTGCATAATTTACATTATTCGGACTGTTATTTTCATCTTTATTGCCATATTCACAACGTTTCGGCAGTTGTACGGACCGGCCTTCTTCAAGTGATTGGAATCTCGAATCAAACCATCAAACCCTTTATTTTGTCCACCGGGATAGATTATTCTAGCTCCACGTGCCATGTCTCACTTATTTCCCTTTAATTCAACTCTAAGTTTTTGTTTCACCAATGCTTTGGCCTGACATTGAACTCACAATTCTTTGGCTCTAGCCACTAGATCTAACCAACGTCTTTATCCACTGGGCCATGTGTCCCTGACGACTCAGCGTACTTCCTTCTCTTCCCTACTGCTGTGACAGTGGATTACTCCTATTTATTATAATTATGGCAAGTACCCACATTAGAGTAGGAATTAAAGAGTAGTTTTATTATCATTCCCCGGGGACAATGTATACATCTAGGGACTGGTTAGGACTTCATACAGACTTTGGGGTATTATGGGGGCTGTAGTAAGAATAGTAAGTAAGGATGTGATGTTTTGGTGCAGGGAATATTGTATAGTTTGTTTGGGTCAGTCATTGTGGCTAGCTTAGTTTAAAATAAGACAGACTGACGACCAGTCTCCCCCTCATGCTCCCCCATTTTTGAACATATGCCATATTTTCTGTTTTATTTCAGTAATAAATATCATATGAGGAGTAGATTTATTCTCCTCCTTCCATTGACAAATTGTACATATGGGGACTAGTTAGGACTTCACAGAGACTTTGATCTGTTCTGGTGACTGTAAGTAAAAATATGGTGATTTGATGCAAGGAAATTTTATAGTTTGTTTAGATCAGTGATTGTGGCTAGCTCAAGTTTAATATAAAACAGATTGATGACCAGCCTTATGCCCCATTTTTTGTTTACAGAAATAAATATTATTTGAAAAGTAGTTGATTTACTCAAGTTTTTCTGTTTTGTGTCTGATTATTTAATAAGCCCCTTTGTTTTCCCTGCTTAGTTTATTGTTCCTTAGATACTCTCTCTAAATACCACCTTCTTAATACTCGGCGATTTTGAACAAAGACATTATATCATGCACAAACTCTAACAGAAAAAAACAAACTTGAAAAGCTCAAGGCAGTGGTTGCCAAACTTTTTAGAGTTACCGCCCCTTTGTGTACCAAAGCACAACATTAACGCCCCCTTGCCCAAAAAAGTAATGTATCGAAACAACCCGAACGTTCCCCCAAAAGTATAATCAGGATTTGATTGGATTTTCTTGGTGTTGAATGTCAAATGAATACCTTATTATTTCCCATAATAATTGTTATAAATGTAGAGATTTTCCAAGCGTAGCTTAGATGTAGCACAAGGCCGAAAGTATGAGCATCCAGTGAGGATTGAACTCACTTTTCAATAGTAACTGATCTAGCAAGACAAGCTTGCTAACCATTACACCACCCCGAGGTGCCCAAATAGTGATTTTCCAAGCGTAGCTTAGATGTGGCACAAGGCCGAAATTAGGGGGGCACCCAGTGAGGATCGAACTCACTACTCAGTCATAATTGTTCTAGCGAGCCAAGCTTGCTAACCATTACACCAATTCGAGGTGACCCAAACGGAATACACTATAAAGTGAAGGCTAGGTAGACTTCTGGTACAGTGTGTGTGTGTGTGTGTGTGTGTGTGTGTGTGTGTGTGTGTGTGTGTGTGTGTGTGTGTGTGTGTGTGTGTGTGTGTGTGTGTGTGTGTGTGTGTGTGTGTGTGTGTGTGTGTGTGTGTGTGTGAGAGAAAGAGAAAGAAGCGGAGTCAGATGTGCTACTGCCACCCTCTGCACTTTTTTCTCACCCCCACCCCACCTGGATACAAGTGCTGAGATTATTTTCCTTTAATTCACTTCATACAATGCGCTTATTTGGTATACCACGCGGGGTACCTCGAGGTGGTGTAATGGTTAGCAAGCTTGTCTCGCTAGAACAATTGTGTTTGAGTAGTGAGTTCGATTCTCACTCCCCCCCCTTCCATGTGCCACATCTAAGCTATACTTGGGAAATTAATATTTAGTACAGCACACTTTTGTTTTTGTTTTTTAAATAATTTTCTCCATTATTTTGTTCCATGATTATCAAATTTATACAAACATTCCTAGTAGGATGATAATTTGAACCAATATGTTCACTTTTGAAGTTTAAAATTCCCATTGGCATACGTTTTAAAATTCCCACTGTTTATTCCAAACATTTGTATTTGGGAGAAAAAGAATACTTGACAGAACTATAGTACATTACACTGATGCTGTTCTCATATGTGATAAGGCTGGTCCTAGTGTAGTGATTGTCAGACAATGTATTTCTAGATATTAAATATAGTTTACTGTATTTGATTAGTTTACTTTAATACACTCGAACAGAAGAGATTTAAACTTTCAATGTAAAATCACATGACTAGATGAATGTAGGTTTGTTTATATTTTAAGATTTCCAAAGTTTTGGGGTTGCCACCTTCTTGCGTACCAAAACACAAACCTAACACCCCCCACCAAATATATAGACACAACTTTAAGGCCTCTCACCAATGTATACTCAACCTTTGATTGGATTTTTTTTTTTTTTTTTTTTTTTTGGTGCATGCCAAATGAGTTCCTTTGTTTTTCTCATAATAATTGTTATATAAATGGAATACAATGCAAAGTGAAGACAAGACACACTTCAGGTACAATGTGTGTAGGGGTGGTGTTATGATTCAGATGTGCCACTCCCACTCTCTGGCTGTTCACCTTTTTTCTCACTACTCCCTAGACTTTTTCACCGTTCCCAGGCGGTAACGCCCACTTTGGAAATCACTAGCCTAAGGGATTTTGTCCAAAGGATTCTGCATGCAAATACATCTGATGAATCACCAGAAAATATATCAATACAAATCCGATTTATTTATTTATTTATTTTGATGCGGGAACCTTTTATATGGCCATGAATGCTGGGCAATTTCCTCACAGATGAAGAAGAGACCTGAGGCAACATAAATATTTATCTACAGAAGGATGCTGATGGTGCCATAGATGAAGCATGGGAATGTTGAACTGCTATATAATAGCAATCCCCCTATATGGCAGTGAATACTGGACAATTACTTCACAGATGAAGAGAAGCCTTGGGGCAACAGAGATGTAGTTCTACAGAAGGATGCTGAGAATACCATGAATGGAGCGCATTAGCAACGAAGAAGTTTTAGCAGAAATGGAAACAAAAAGACACTTATGCACAAAATCAGAAAGAGACAGCGGAAATTTCTTAGAAACATAACGAGGAAGAAGGGCTTAGAAAATCTGACACTCACAGGACTTATCGCAGGCAAAAGAGACAAGTGAAGGCCTACCTGGCGAGCTTGTGTGAATAGATGGCAGAACAGTGGTGGGGATGGTAAAAGGATAACACTTTTCAAGGCTACAAGGGCTAGGGGTTTGTAGAGAGCCAGGCTCAACCACGTTCTGAAGGGCTACGACACATAGACAAATATTACTGATTATTATTTTCAAAATTCTATTTTCTATATTACTTTCATCTGCTCGCTGGTGCTTTTTTACATCTTATAATACTGATAATTTCGTTAGTAGTAAAGAAAAGAGTACTGACCTGTTAGGTAATATCAGTCCTCCGATATAGGAGTGAGTGCTGGACAATCTCTTCACAGATGAAGTACAGATTTGAAACAACAGAAATGTGCTTTTACTGAAGAATACCATGGATTGAATATGTGAGCAAAAACGAAATTTTAGAGAAAATAGAAACAAAAAAGACACACTTTACATCAGGGTACTTAGTGAGAAAAGAGGGCTTGGAAAATGTGATACTTAGAGGGCGTCCTAATGTAAGAGAGAAAAAAGATATCCTGCCTAACGAGCTTGAGTAAATGAATGTCGAAACAGGGCTTAGGAGAGATAACAAAACGACAATACAGGTAATTTTTCTAGAAGTTAAGTAACAGGGTATTTTCTTTCTAAATTTCTGGGATGAAGAGTTATTGTCACCAACTTTGTTTTTATTATCACAACATCTTGTCCATTTTGTTCTTCGACCATTATCAGGTGCCAGTCGGTAACCTTCAACTGAAACTATTGTTTCGAAATTAACACTTTACTTCATCTATGGGGATAGATTATTCTGGTTCCGTTGACCACGTCTCTGAACATCTCGTCTAGTTCTCATTTTAATATTCCTCAATTATTGCTCGCTCCGTCTCCAGTGATTGAACTCAAAATTATTATGTCACCAATTTCACGAACCAATGCTTTAATCTATTGTCCCGTGGGACAATTCTGAGTGTAGAACTTGGAGCCTTAAACCTAATCTGCCTGCTGGTGAGTCTGCTGCCAAAGCTTAGTGATAACAACAAAAATTAAGGTTAGATTAGATTCTCAAGACTCGAGTAATAGCCAGTCTAGGATAACGGAAACAACAGGAAAGAATACTTGTACATTTCAAAAAAATCATGACAGTTGTGGAGAGCCATGATCTCCTACGTCCTGAAGGAATGTGATTAAAAATAATATTTTGTTCATGCAATATTTATCAGCATCAAATTTACATAATGTTTAAATTTACTCATCTACTGAGAAAACGCACGTGCTCACCCGACCAGAAAAGCGGCCAAGTTTAGGACACAATAGGAATAGATATATATGCCTATTGTCCGGTTCAGGTTCCTCTCCGTTCTTTTGAGGTTTGTCCCTTATTTCCAGCTCATTTTCTTCTCTTTTATTTCCAGTAGCCCCTTACATCGTAATGGTATTATCGCCTTGCTTGGGTTGAATTTCTTTAAAAAATAAAAAATAAAAGATGTGTGATGTTTTATTGACGTTTGTCAAACCAAGTACGCTATATTCTGAGACCAAAAATCGAAACAAAGGAAGTTAAACGTGGAACAAACCAATGGTTGATGCCCCATGGGAATAAAATCTCGGTTCTGTTCGCTGAACGGCATAGGATTTCTGGGAGACGAGTGAATTGGGGTTAGAACGTTGGCTACTCGCAAAAATGTGTACTATTGTAGAGAACTTTTATTACAACACAATTTTTTGTTAGTTGTACATTTAATCAAAAGCAATTCATCGTTTAAAACAGGGATCTAAAACCACATGGACCGAGGCCCTAGCGTTTTGCGTGAAATATTTCTGTCACCAATATTTTCCTCAAATTTTAATAAGTTTAACAAATTTACCTTCCATGCTATTCACCAACCATCAATGATGGTAATTTCTTCTAATTCTTCTCCGGAGGAGGCAAAAAAAAAACTCGACCTGTCCACTACTGTTAAAAAGTTGGTAACAATAACTCTTCATCCCAGAAATTCAGAAAGAAATACCCTGTTACTTAACTTCTAGAAAAATTACCTCTATTGTCGTTTTGTTATCTCTCCTAAGCCCTGTTTCGATATCCATTTACTCAAGCTCGTTAGGTAGGATATATTTTTCTCTCTTGACTTACGACGCTCTCTAAGTATCACATTTTCCAAGCCCTCTTTTCTCATTAAGTACCTTGATGTAAAGTGTGTCTTTTTTGTTTCTATTTTCTCTAAAATTTCGTTTTTGCTCACATATTCAATCCATGGTATTCTCAACATCCTTCAGTAAAACCATATTTCTGTTGTTTCAAATCTTTACTTCATCTGTGAACACATTGTCCAGCATTAACTACCTGTTAAGTTTTGAGCGAGTACAAATATACTTTAAGACGATGTCTCAGTGTCTTTTTCTAATTTTATAAGAAATAAATTTGGCGCTTCATATTAGGGAAAGTTGCCCCACCCGAAAATGTTTGCTCTTGCCTCTTTTTTGAATATGATACAAACTAATTTTGATGCGAGAAAAATGCGCATCTCACAGTGCGCCCCATCTGAAGTCGATGACCGCCCTCTTACCACCACCACCCCCACCACCACTGAAGTTGATACTCTGATCATTGGTTATCATCATCATCGTCATCATCCTTCGATCTCCCCATGGTTGGTCGGAACTCCATTAACAATCCTTTTCTACACTGTTCGGTCTTGCATTACTGTCTCCAGTTCCCCAATGTCCAACCTTTCTGGAAAAGTCCATTCTCGTAAGAAGGTACTTCCAGAAGGATGCCATAGGAGTAAGGATGAGACGATTTCCTGTCCGCTTGGTGGCAGTGGCTGGCAAACTGCAATCATTTTTGTTTGAGCTTAAGACAGATTGGTCTCATTTCTCCATAAATTGTGCTAAGGGTTGCATGGGATCTCCAACTGATGTTCTGGATTTTTCTAAGTAGATTTTTATATATTCAATCTATTCATCTTTCAAAACGAGCGGATAATGTCCAAGTTTCTGATCCATACAGTAGGACTGGTTTAACCAATGTTCGAAAGGTTTGGACTTTTAAAGAGGGATGAAGGGTTCGAGCGCCAAATCTTGTGAAGTTTGTTACACGCGTTCTGTACAAGAGTTTTGCGGATGTTGAAAACTTTTTGGGAATCTATGATGTGAGATCCAAGATCGATAGGAATTTGATTCTCTTGATGGATGAATTATTGGTTATACAATGGTGACAAGTCTGCTTTTGGTTCGCTTCACCACTCCCTCAGCATCAAATGGCTTTTTATATTTCCTTGCGTTTAAGGCCCCTGATTTAGAAGCCTTTGAAATTATCCAAATAATGCCCTTCAGATGAAATTAGGGAGTCGAAACTTTAAAATTTTTGCTCTTGTTGAAAAAATTGGGGGTCAAAAATAATTTTTTATAAGGACTCAAACCTAATAAAATCGTGGTTAGATGCCGGACAGCTTTTAAAATTTACCTACTGAATCAACAACGGAAAAAAATTTAAGTATCTCTGCATTTGATGTCATCCAATGAAAACTCTTTAACTAAAAATTGAACAGACTATTACTGCGCAATGCTGTCTACGATGAACGGGCAATGCCTGTTTAATTTATTTGATTTGTACGGTTTATCAACCCTCTGTGAGATATTTAAAGCTGAAACATATTTTTAGATTGTAATAAATCTTTTTTGTGAGTGCACATTGCATTAACAGTCTTTTTTCTTTTCTTTTTTTTTTTTTTGGAGATAACAACGATCTTTCCAGATTCGTTATTTAACCCATAGTCTGGGGGAGAAGATGTGTATTCATACCTTTCCCAAGTGTATTTATTTGCACATAAATAAATGTAACGAACTCTACTGAAATGAAATTTGGCCCTCCGAATTCCCCGCCTACCTATCCAAGCTTGGCAATCCCAAGCAGTCCCCCATCAGATTCGACATTGCTTAACTTCAGTGATCGAACGAGAACTGGTGTTTTAATTATATGTCCGTAAACCAGCAGGAAGCATGATTCATCGGACCACGTTGCCAGCTCTCCAAGGTCCAGTTAACGATGTCACTGGCCTAGACCAGGTGTCATGAAGTGCTGTGTCCGGTGCCGTGGTATTCAGTCACACCCTGCTGGGTCTTCTGCTCTCATATACATTGGAAGGTAAATAAAAAAAAAAAAAAACTAACCAACTGGATATTTGTCTGGTACCTCCTGTATTGAATAGGGATGCGATTTGAGCCAATATCGATTGATTGTTACGACAGGAAATTCTAGCTAGACGCCTCTCGTCACGATCGTGGGTGGCTACTGCACTGTAGGCTATTTTACTCTCCATCGGGTATTTCCTGCACATATTTGGCAATATCGATAGAGGGATTTCAGAAGTCCCGACAATTTCAATGGGGAAATGCCCCTTTTGTCTAGCACCCATTATCAATCGAAATCCTATAATTTACTAAGTCACCTTACCATGAGCTACCGAGCCAATGTTCACACTGACTAACCAGATACCAGAATATAAGTGACATCAAGTTGTGTTGGAGCTACCTACCTTTATGCCTCCATACTGTAACTTTTGGCACGTCAGTGTATATTTAGGGGAGGAACATCTACTAACAAATTTATGCATGCTTAATATATATATATATATTTATTTATGCATGCTTAATATATATATATATATATATTTATTTATGCATGCTTAATATATATATATATATATGTGTGTGTGTGTGTGTGTTTGTCAGTATTATAAAGTTTTTTACTATTTTTTTTTCCTTCTTATTTTTGTTGATTTTCATCATGCAGTAGTTGTAGATGTAATAGTTTTAAATTGTTCAAATTTCTTAGATTAAGTATTGTCCTTATTAATGTTCAACTAGTTGTTCTCTCGTCTTATATTGATTTTAATCGCAACTTTACGTTTATTTTACATTCTATAACCGCCGTTAAGCAAGCAGCATTGATCAAAAATTGGGAGAAATAGCGCCAGAAATGTCTGTACAGAATACTTGATACGAGTTCAAGTTTGCTTTCTTAAAGATCACTTCACCCCAAGCAAGGCCATAATGCCATTATGATGTAAGTGGTTACTGGGAGTGAGCGAGAATAAAAAAAAAAACTTTAGAAGGAACAGGAAACCCAGTCCTAAACTGGAGATAAGGAATAAACGTCTATTCCGGTTCAAAAGAACGGGGAAGAGTGTGAACCGGGCAACAGGCGAAACTATCTACTCCTATTAAGGATGTAAATAAATAAATATGAAATAGAATTTCAGAGTTTAGGCAGTGACGTTAGAAGTATGAAGTAGACTTTAGAAAAAACTGGAAACCCAATCTTAAACAGGAAACAAGGGATAAACCCTCTACTCCTGGGCAGAAGTCTGAAGCAGACAATAGGCAAACCTATATATATATATATATATGTGTGTGTGTGTGTGTGTGAAAGAGAGAGTGCGTGTGTGTGTGTATGCGTTTGTGTATCAAGGTTAAACATATAACATATGAAACATATATTCTCGAGTTTCGCAGTTTTATTCACTAACACCTCACCGAGTAGATACCAGTTCTCCGAAACTCAGAGTCGGAAAGATAAGTTTGAACATTTTATTTATTTGCTTACTATTAGTATACACACGCGTACATATACACGCACACGCGTACACACACGCGCGTACACACACACAGTCACTCACAAAGAGGAAAGAATCAACCTAAAACCAATCTTCATCTTTATGCGCCGATTCCCCTCAGAACGTAGGCGATCAAGGCTCTCCACAATTTCCTGTCTTTCGTAGCTCTTAATATATTTTGTTGTTTTTCGTTATTTCTCTTAAACCCTGTTCCGCCATCCATTTTCTCAAGCGCACTAAGTATGTTATGCGTTGTTCTCCTCTGTCCTTCAATCTGACCCTGTGAGTATTAGATTTTCCAAACCTGCTTTCGTCATTATGCACCCTAAAGATTTCAACTGTCTCTTCCTGATGTTAAGTATAAGTGTCCCTTTTGTTTCTATTTTCTATAAAACTTCGTCGTTTCTCACATATTCGGTTCATAGTATTCTCAGCATCCTTCTGTAGAATCACATTTCTGTTGCTTCAAGTCTCTTCTTCATCTTCGAGGAGACTGTCCAGATAAAAAGCGCAAAACATGATGCAAAAATAACGAAAGTGGTAAAATCGACAAGTCAGTCGCTGAAATCTCCTGACGAGTGGACGGAAGTATGACAAAAAGGTTAGCCAACGAAACTCTGGATTCGGGTCTCTAAGTATAATATCAATCACCTAAATGAAAACATTTATATATATATCAATATCTGTCTATATTTCTGAGATGAGGTATTATGTACACTATTTGCATTATTCGGACTACTGCCCTCATCTTTGTCGCCATATTTATTACAACGTTTCGGCCGTTGTGCGCTCCGACCATCTTCTGATAACTGACACCCATTAAACATGGCACGTGTAACTAGAACAGTCTACCCTAGTGAGCGAAATAAAGGGTTCAGTTCGACATTCCAACCACCTGAAGAAGGCTGGAGCGTACAACGCCCGAAACGCTGTAATAAATATGGCGACAAAGATGAGTCCGAATAATGTAAATAGTGCTTTACTATATATATATATATATATATATATATATATATAACTCTAGTAAAATTAATACCAAAAGAATAATCTGAATATATCCATTTCTATCCGAAATAAGATCTACAAAATTGTTTTCCCGTCAAACTAATAATAATAATGATAATGAACCCCTTGCCGACTATGCCTTGAAGACACAGTTCACACCTTACGAAGGACTATCTATGCAAAATGTGTGTGATCTTAAGTTGCGTCTCTTCATTCTTTTTTTTTTTTTTTTTTTTTTTTACAAACAGTCCAAATGTCACAATGTCATTTCGGACCATTGGTACCCTGAAGGAAATGAATAAACAACAGAAACCAAAAAGAAATAATAATAATAATAATAATAATAATAATAATAATAATAATAATAATAATAATAATACCAACAGCAGCAACAACAGACAGAACAAGCTAATCGCCCAGACATCGTGATAAGCGACCACAAAGAAACTAAATTTCCCTTCTTATTGACATGACAGTCCCTACAGACTGCAATGTATCTTTGAAGATCTTCAAAAAAAACTATCAAAGTACAAGGGCCTTGAAATCGAAATCTCAAAAATTTCGCGCATGAGGTCATTAACAATTCAAGTTGTAGTTGGAGCCCTCGGATTATTGGAAAAGATTCCAATCCCTGGTAGCCCATGCCTTAAAGAAATACAAAAATGTACTCACAAGTACAGCCCACACATTACAAAGCGATTTATCAGTGTAAAATATGTATAAAATATGTGTATGTGTGTTTTTTAAACTGCTCAGTGAAAAATGTCATGATGCCATTTCTGACCTTGGTTGGGACCCAGAAAGAAATTAGTATACACCAGAAATCAAAAGAAATCACAATAATAATAATAATAATAATAATAATAAAATTAATAATAATATGACAACATTAGAAGAATCTCTCTTCATTCTTCGAATACGTCCCAGCAGCTTTGGGTAAAGTTGCTAAAACCAAATTTAGAATTTGAGGGTTTTCCCGCCACTGGAACATGTAATGAAAAGAAAAGACTTGTCATTATTTATATGTTGGGTAATCAACAATTTCTAACTGTTACTACTACGATTGCCTGTGCTGTAAGTATTTACAAGCACTGCTACTTCGATTACGACGTTTTTTCAGTCATTGTCTTCATTAATATTTCTGTAGCTATCGACCAAGCAACCAAACTCGTGAGGTTGTTACTGCAAATACTACAACTTGTTAAACAACAATTATAATATTAACCGTAATAATAATTATTAGAGTAGTAGTAGTCTAATGATTATCATTTTAAATTTCGCTAAGACTGTTACTTCTACTCATGATGCTTTAAATATCACCTGGGTTTCAGTGACGTTAAGTAGTGCCTTTCTTACTGGGAATATCAGAGATGTCTAAAAACGTCCAACTCAACTACTACCTGCATTATCAAAATGACTACCACTGCTGCTGTTACGATGCACTGTTGCTGCTGCTGCTGCTGCTGTTACTACTGCTGATACAACTAACACCATATATTATAGTGCAAACTCTGTTATAAGAACTACTGGTGCTGTTACTGCTTGCGGGGAAGGATGCAGCCGGAGGCATGAGAGGGTTTACTGCATCAGTCGAAGCGGCCAGGCCATATCGATAATACCCTACCGGGACACGCGTACGTGCGCGCCGATAAACACATACATGCCCGCCCAGGCACACGGACGAACAGACGAATGGACGCATGCGCACAAAGCTGCGTTTCATTAGGAACCAGAAAAAAAAAGAGAAAAAGTGAAAGAAAGAGCAACAAGCGGCAGTGAAAAAAACACGGGGAAAAGAAGAGGAAAAAAAGTTAAAGAAAGAAAAAAAGGACCCAGTCTCAGCAACCCTGGCCGAGGTATATGTTAATGATGATCAAGATGTTTTGAAAAATGGTAAGTGTCAAGATGATGTTGAAAATTCTACACATACACGTACAATATATATATATATATATATATATATATATATATATATATATATATATTGTTTAAAATGTACTATATTTATTTAGAAAGAGATACTCTATATCTATTAATGGATGGATGTATTTATTTATTTCTCTCTCTCTCTCTCTATCTATCTATATATATATATATATATATATATATATATATATATATATATATGAGTGTGTGTGTGTGCGTGTATTGTTTAACATTATGCTGAATATCGGAGTTAGAGTGTTTGTCGATATAAATGCTCCCCCCCATCTTTTGAACAGGAGTAGAGTTTTATCACTTGTTTCATGTTTGGGATAGGGTTTCTGGTTTCTTCTAAAGTTCTTTTTTTCATTTTCCTTCATCGCGCCCCCTCCGTAGCTGCCTTGCGTCATAGTGGCATTCTCGCCTTGTTTGGGGGTAAATTTATTAAAGAAAAAGAAAATATTGTAGAGATTTCTGTCTGCACTGTCTATATTTATCTATCTGCATATAAAGGGAACATTTATCTTAGCCGGCGTGTTTATCAAGGCAAATGGGCAAATTTGGCATGATAATCTCCACCAGCGGACGAAACGAATCTTCTTTTGTCCTTATTCTTATTGTCCTTTTACATATATATATATATATATATATATATATATATATATATATATATATATATATATATATATATATATATAAAGAAAAAACAGTAAGATATATAATCCGGTGTTTTTATAGATATTTTCATTTTTACAAAATAGTGCTCAATGTAAATTTACAGACCATTAATTAATATTATAAATTAATTGATTTAAAATATGTTTTTTTTCGCTACACAATTCTAACCATGTTTCAAAAATGGAAGCTAAAAGTTTCGAATTTAATTTTGTACTTAAATACATTACTTCCATTTCATCCTCAAGCGAATTTTGGAGTAATTTTTAAAATTACTGGGTTTTATGTTTAGAACTGTGAAGCGAAAAACCATATTTTAAATTAATTAATTTATAATATATATATATATATATATATATATATATATATATATATATATATATATATATATATATATATATATATATATATATATATATTGAAGCTATGCTGTATTTATGAGTTTATGTTGTCAATATCAAGGATAGAGCGTATATAAATATAATTGTGGCGATTGAAATCAACACCCAGAGGTAACTTTCTGTTTCATGCTAAACTTAATCGTCATGCCACGATATATATATATATATGTGTGTGTGTGTATTGTCTAGAACGAAGAAAATTCTTTAGTTCATAATGTTTATTTGTCATTTGTCTTGAGTTCATTGTATCTTGTCATGTGTTTATATTTTGCTACGAAAAGAAATCTCATTCGTTTTTTTTTTCTTCATATTGATGTCATTTCTTTCTCTCATTTTTTTTCTTTCCCACGATGAGTCAAAACTCGAGCTATCACGAGAAGGGGTGTTCCGGATTAAAAGTAGCAATTGATCAGTAGAAAATTTAGTTAGACAAGATTGAAATTACTAATAATGATAATAATAATAATAATAATAATAATAATAATAATAATGGCCGACGATGAGTTAAAATACGTGCTGTCAGTTGGCAAATATCTACTAAAGTTTAACTAGTCTCTCACATGCCCAATTTTATTGCTGATCCGAGTAAGAAATCGCTAACAAATAATATACAAGACTAGTTTGCTAAACATTGCCCTACAGCGAACACCATTTTTTTTATTTATTTTTTTACTGTAAGGTTCATCCTGTACAAGATCCGGGGTGGGGGCCACTCGAGTTACGTTAAGGGGGTAGTTTATATGGATAAGAGGGGAAGATGATCCTATCTTCCGATCTAACACTAACTTCTCACTGGGCAAAAAACTGTCTGGTCCCATTCAATACCTCGAAAACCAAACAAGTTACATATCATCATCGCCGATCAAACCCCCTAACTCTCTCCAGTCACGATGAACGGATATCCCCCCCTCAAGAAAGCTCCGTACCTTGAGAAAATATTCGGCCTCAAACTCACACCGACTTCAAGTGGAACCCTTAATATACAATCCATGACTAAATGTTCACCCAATATAATACCAAAGAGCCGCTCAAGATACAAGATTAATGAATAAGTTTGCTGCATGAACATAAGAGAAGTATGTAATTGAACATATGTAAGATAGATAACGGTTGATCCAAGAACTGTTTAAGACTGAAGTGATCAGGAAACAACCTCTCAGGACACGGTTCCACAGATTGGTGATCCTAAAGAAGAAACTTAGAAATTCTTTTTTTACCAATGGAAAACCAAGGAATGAGAAATATTTTTTCTGTGTATGTGCGGTCCTAGTTGTAATGGTCTGAACTAGTGGAAATAAGGAAACTTGTGCCATGGAAATAGCGATAGAGTAGCGATAGGCTTGCGATGTTTTGTCTGTGGGAAAGGAGGGTGTAGAGTGGATCATAATGCATTGCTCAGAAGACCGAGTAAACGCTTCTGAATTCTGTCAAAGCGGTTAACATAGAACGTACGTTTAAATCTAACCAATTCAACAGTCAATTGACGAGACCTCGCCACCAATCTAGTACTGCGCTTAAATTCATAGTCTAAGTACCATAGCGGAGAGTTCATCCGGACAATTACCATGAAAGTATTTATAGAAAAGACACAGGGAAGCTATATTACGGGGGTGTGAAAGTGACTGAAGCCGAGATATTGCTGATTCTTCTTTGGATGTTATCAAGAATTTTGAAAAATACACTAGAGCACTGGTTCAGATGTGGCGGCCATATTCAAAGGATGGACGAATGGTAAACTTATGTCTTCTTAATTTTTACTCTTTTATTGTTCTCTCTCCTTAATAGTACTTTATTCTTATATTCTCTAACACTCAGTAACCATTTGCGTCCTAGTGGCTTTATTGCCTTTGATCTTCAAAAATTTAAATGCAATGTCAATCTTTATCTTCTGTCTTCTTAATTCTTGTTCTTTTATTGTCCTCTCTCCTTAATAGTGTTTTCCTCTCATATTCTCTAACACTCGGTAACTCTTTGCATCTTAGTGGTTTTATTGTCAAGAAAATGAATAAGTGATAGAATGGCGTCACGGTGGAGTAATGGATAGCGGTTCGGGTTGAGGAATCAGAGAGACGAGTTCGAATCCATATCATTCATATCCGTGTTAATACACTTGGAGAAAGTATGAATCCTCCTCTTCTTCCACTGCCCTCTTCGATTGAAAAGAAATGGTAATTTACTGCGGGGAAAAATCTGCCTCTTCAGTCGTGTATCGAAAACTACATGATCGCTTAAAGCGTGTATCACGTATGGTACATAACTGAATACTAAGAAGCAAATAAAAAAAGCTTGCTTATTTTTTTTTAAACTTTATTGAATAGCCGTTAGTATATAATGATCAGAAATTAACTGTTTCTGGAGCTTGTGATATTACGGGCTGGATTTATAAAAATGAATATCAAAACTATATTTTTTTCTTTTATAATTCAAACTTTCTGGCAGTGAAAGTAGGTGAATGAAACCATAATCAGAGTTGCATTTTAGCTCCAACTGCATTTAAAGCCGGTGTTCGTAGGTGAAGTTTTCGCCTTTTCTTTTCTATCCACTCACTTTAGTTGTACTCCACTACACCCCGGCTAAGATTTGGGCATTTTCTTCAATAATATATGAAGCATTTCTGCCGTTCTCGAAGAAAAGTGGTAATTAAATACAAGTTTTTTGTTGGTTTTTTTTTGGTTTTTTTTTTGGGTTTTTTTTGTGTTTTTTTTTGTTTGTTTGTTTAATTCGAGTATTTGCAAGAACCGGTTTCGACACAGAATCTGTATGTTGTCCCATTGTAACTGAGGTAAGAAGTGATTTGGTCAAAATTAAAAGTAAACATTGATGAGATTCTTATAAGAATCTGTAAAGTTATCTGTCCTGACCTGGAATCTCGGTTTTAGTCACTTTCCCACAGCCGCAATGCGGATCTCCTCTCTGTCTTTTTACTATAAATATTTGCATGGCAATTATTCTGATGAACTCCCCTCTTTGGTACATCAACCGCATGATTCTAAGCATAGTACTAGATTGGCAATTAGGTCACATCATCTTACTGTTGAAATACCTAGACGTAACTTCTATTCTAATAGTTTCCCTTTTCGACTAAATGCAACATCAATCGCCATATTCAGTCTTTCTGAATCCTCTTATTTTATTGTCCTTTATCCTCACACACTGGAACAGCTTTTTCCAACGAACCACTGCCTTGTGGAACCAATTCTCAAGAGGCTGCTTCACCGATCACTATAATCTTAACCTGTTCAAATCTAGGATTAACTGTTATCTTCCGCACATATCCGCATAATCTGTACCTCTTACTCTGTAACCCTCTACCTCGAGTGGCCTCCGGGCCTTGTACAGGGTAAACACCACAAAGTTAAAAAAAAATAGTATTTCTCATTTTTTTTTCTCCATAACTCCTTGCGTCTTAGTTGCGCTAATGCCTTCCTTGGGATGAAATGTCAAAAAATAGATCAGTGTTTCTGTCTAGAAGCAGAGTGCACGCTTTCGGGGATTCAGCTAGGATTAAAATGTAGTATCTGTTCTCTCTTGATCTTAAAGTAAAGTTGCGAAATTTTTGTCCTCGATTTATGTACACGTTAAAGCGACCATGTAGCACCGTGGGATGTGGTAAATATTGGATAGTCGGTCCCGGAGATCCCAACCCTGCGACAGCACCTCCCCCATTGCACTAAATGGAAATGGTTGATGGATTATAAGAAGAGTGTAACATTGGTCGTGGGGACTGAGCAATCTTTGTCATTTAGCGCATATGTACGCGCAAGGACACCCAATGTCAAAGTGACCATGTATCACATCCTGGTACCGTGGAGAGGTTGATAAATAGCGAACAAAATGTAGTATCTGTGGGTTCAGTGAACATTATTACGCGCGCAAGATGTATATATGAATAGATATTGTGTTTTATATATTATTATTTTTAGAAATCTTTTCTTATAGAAAAAATTTGAAAATGATGTTTTTATAGAAATGGTTTATCAGGAATTAATTCAAGCGTGGCTGACAGAATAAAGTTGTATATATATATATATATATATATATATATATATATATATATATATATATGTGTGTGTGTGTATGTGTGTATAATATAACAGCATTCCTAAAGTCGTCCTGGATATGAGGATAAACTACATCCGGCTGCAAGGGCTCCGATTGGGAAATTAGAGGTTTTGTGGAGCGTGGAACCACCTCTTAATTGCTGCTGTTCCCAAGTCCATCCTGACTCGGGGTGGCAGCATCTGCTAGAGTCCCACCTTCGGAAAAATAGTGAAACCCTAACAAAAACTCAACAGTACATTTTTATAATAATATTAACAACAATACATTTTTATAGAAAAATGACAATTAATGCAACACTAAAAAATATACAAATACATTTTTATAGTAAAATTATCAACCATACATTTTATGATCTACAAACTATATATCTAAAAAACATACCTTTACTCTGAAATTATCAAATTATGTACTAAATATCTGTAGTTGGAAGCATAAAATTACGTACAAAATATTTAGATGTTGACATTAAATAATCCATAGAGGTGTTGATATGCCGCTAAACAAAATCAGCCAAACAGCCAACATGAAAGAATTCATTGCATTAATTCATATAATATCCTACAATTTCTTAAAGAAATCAAACTTCAACAAAACTACAACATAAAACACACATATCACTCCCTCTATTAATTATGTCTATACAAACATGTATATATGCACAAAATCTGAGTATCATCTACCATGTATTCAGTTGTGAAAGCAGAATAACATGTATTTTTATTACTTCAAAACTTCCAAGAAAATTAAATGACCCATAAGGAGTTGATATGCCGTTAAACAAACAAATCAAGCAATCATTGCTAATGAATTGACTTTTGAGACTCATTAAAAATGAGGAACAAACAAGCATTGTCATGGATTAGTAATTAAAGCAAACTTTACTGACAAAATAAAGCGATAATTAAGTTTATAGATAAAAATAAACGCGAAATATTACAAATTGACAGATTTAATTATATTCAAAAGTAACAGTTTAAAAGAGCGCTCCTATGACAGAATATGAACGTTACGATTAGAAAGATCAATCTTGTTATCGACACGGTGCCGTGCACTTATATCGGATGAGTTTTCCGGTCGATATGATATGATGAGTGATCAATATTCGATTTTTTTGTTTTTTCCTTTTAATTAATTTTTTTTTAAATTTAAAAAGAATTAAAAGTTGCATGACAATGAAAGTTTTAATCTGGTCCTTTTAAGCTTAACAACTAACTAAAAACAGCTTTATTCATTTTCTCAATATTTACTTTATTCGTCTCCCAAGTATTTCCGAGAAATTTTCGGTTTGAAGATTATCGTATTTTATTAAGGACAAGTTGAAACACGATTTAATTTTTTTTTTTTTCATTTTGGTTACGTTAACAAATCAAAGGTTATAAACGCATTGGGTTTATAAAATGAAGAACATATTTTTTTAAAAATGTATTCTATTAAATTAGGACTTGAAATTACCGTCACTGGGAAATATTCGATTTATTTAATTCCTGAAACTTTTCCTTGATTAATATTATCTCAATTCGGCTTAAGATTCAGTTACCAAAGGAGAAAAAACTTAAATTAACTAAAATTAAATTAACTAAAATTAAATTTAAATTAACTGAAATTAACAAAAAAAGGATTTTAAAAATAGTTTTAAAAAATCCCTTTTTCACAATTTTGATTATGTGTGAAAGTATAGATATTGATTTACCTGTGTATATACATATACATGTATACGTGTATGTGTTTATGATAAGATGTAAACACACAAACATACATGCACAAACACGTTTGCATATATAATTTGTATATTCCTTTTCTTTACGGATATAAGAGCGCCAATTTTAAATTCTTTTAAAAAACATTTTAAGATTTTTTAAAGCCTGTAATAGCCAGTAAATGTGTAACTCACTAAAAATGTTAAGCTTATAAATATATATATATACACACACACACACACATATATATATACACACACACACACACACACACACATATATATATATATATATATATATATTGTTCCATTTTGCTTAAGTAATTTAGACTATCCCAATCAAGAACTGGGTGTTAACAGTATGGTAGAGAATATTTTGATTTTTGACCCCGATATACGACATCTTATTCGGAGATTAAAAAATGCAATGAAAATCATCATATATATATATATATATATATATAAAGAACATATATATACATATATAAAGAACATACACACACACACACACACACATATATATATATATATATATATATATATATATATATATATATATATATATATATATATATATATAAATATATATATATATATGTATGTATGTATGTATGTATGTATGTATGTATGTACGTATAGGCAGCAAGCATTTATCCAAACAAGTTTGATTAAAAACAACCAAGAAGCTTTGTATGTTTATTTTAACAACTTCCGGATGAGGTGTTGAGTATGGAGCTGGAAGTTGTTAAAGTGGTGGACGTTCATATTTTGTTATTTTTGCTCAAGAGCTTTCGACTTTTGCAGTCATTATCAAGAACCGATGTGGCGTCTAGTGGCAGTTCCTTTGTCTACATCCTGATATTCTTTTAGAAGCTGAACATTTGAAATAAAAGCTTGAAGATATATACACATATACACACACACACACACATATATATATATATATATATATATATATATATATATATATATATATATATTTAAAGAAGTTTTATTAAATTCAAACAAGGTATGTCCATTTAATTTTTTATTATATTTTCCCCATTTTCAAATAAGATGCTGTATTCCGTGATCAAAATTGTTTTTTCGTTATTTATTTTTATTTTTTGTTCCGTTTTTCTCAAGTAATTTCGACTATCAAGAACTGGGTGTTGACAATATGGTAGAGAATGGTTTCATTTTTGATCCCGATATATTAGGTTGGTGAAAAAATAATGTCGTTTTCCCACATATGTTACATGCAACATTATTCGGACTTTTAAAAATGCGATAAAAATCAAATAGACTATTTTTGAGTTTATTGTTTACAAATAAATAAAAAAAATCTGCTCTCGTTTAGACGCGTTAAACTCCTGTGGTTTACTGGTTTGGTTTGGTTTATTTTGCTTAATGGCATATCAACACCTCAATGGGTTATTTAATACCGACAACATTTTTAGGATAGATTCGTATGAATAGAATATGTATTCTTTGGTTTAGATTGGTTTGGTTTATTTTGTTTAACGGCATATTAACCTGAATGGGTTATTTCATGCCAACAAAAATATTTATTGCTGGTAATATTTTGTTTTGTCAAAAATCTGTTTCTGGTAATATATTTTCTTCAAAAGTGTATTGCTGGTAATAATTTTTTTTTAAGTATTGCTGGTAATAGTTAACTATTTACCCATAGCTGGGACCCCCTAACAGGTGCAACCACCCCGGGTCAGGGTGGACCTGAGAACACCAACAATTAAGAGGTGGTTCCACTCTCCTCAAAACCTCCTGATCAGAAGCCTTGCTTTTGGACGTAGTTTAACGTCTTACCCAGGACGCGGATGTAATTTAACGTCTTACCCAGGACGAGTGATTTACTGGACTGTGTGTTTTGTTAAGCGATAACGATCTGTAGTATTGATGTTATTATTATTATTATTATTATTATTATTATTATTATTATTAATTAACACTTCATACACTCACAAAGTATGTTTGATTAGTCTAGAGATTTTAAATCTATACAATTAAATCTATTGTCACTTGTAAGAAAGAATTCTTGCTCATATAACCATGTATACATTTTAATTTTAACATATTCCCCATGTACAAATCACATTGCTCTGTTCAGGGTGATACATTTTAAAATATTATTTTTAAAAAATTTATTAACTAGTTGCATTTATCAAATTTACTTCAGCGTTACCATGGTAAGGATTCTTAGATTTTTTTTTCAGTTATTTTGAAAATACTTATATAGAGTGAAACCTAACAAGAAAATGAATCCAAATATTTAAACACACGCACACTGATCATAGTCACCCGGCCAAAACAATGAAGAGTCGACGTGGTCTAAAAAAATAATTAACTTATACATAGGGTGCGTGTGCGTGTCTGTTATTTCATAAGTCTTCCATATTTCTATTTATTATAAGCAACATATTATATATATATATATATATCTTTTTCGATAGTTGAAATATTTGAGTTTCAAGTGGCTTGTGTTTAAGACCAAGTTAATGGTCAAAATTTCATTTATGAATTTTAAGACATCTTTACTGCTTTCTTTATGACACATACTCTTCTTTACTGTGTCAGAAGAGCCTTAACTTAGTAGATTTATCTTTATATATATATATATATATTATATATATATATATATATATATATATATATATATATATATATATATATATATCTTTTTTCTCTTTCTTTCTTTCCTTCCTTTTTCAATTTTTATTTTTCAAATTTAAAAAACAAAAAACGTTAAAACCTTTTTTTAACAGACGTTTTAGCATTAACTAGCCCCGGGTAGATTACCCCGGGGTCGGGGCGAAATGGCCGTATAAATGGGGTGCAATTGAGTTTAATTTTTATGTAATTCATTCATATGCTCTATAATAAATATTTTGTGCTCTTTTTTGTGGATCAGTTTTTATATTTTATATAATTATGATCTACTTGGATTACCTATCCACGGATTTTTACATATATATATATATATATATATATATATATATATAATATATATATATATATATATATATATATATATATATATATATATATATATATATGTATATATATATATATATATATATATATATATATATGTATATATATATATATATATATATATATATATATAAAATAAGATATAGAATCCCGACAAAGTTTGAAGAAATTTGACAAATGGAAAACGTTTCATTGAAACTAAATTTGATTACGCGTTTTGACTTTCTAGGTTTCATCAAATCCAAAAACGAAAGAAAGAAATGTGCATATATGTATATGTCTGGGGGTTGCATTTGCGTAAATGCTTAAATAATGAACCGCAGTACTTTTTCCTAAACTGGTATTTATCGAAATTAAAGAAGAATGAAAATAAGTGATTTTTTAAAAAAATCCATTAATATTTATTCTGTATCTTTTCTTTATAATCCTTACTTCATGTCAAAATTTGTTAATATATTTTCCCAGCGTTTTGTTATCGAATTAAAGTAAATCCTCATCTCATTTTCATTTGCATATATATATATATATATATATATATATATATATATAGATAGATAGATAGATAGATAGATAGATAGATAGATAGATAGATATATCCAAGTAAAGTATTGGTGTATACGGAATAAATTCCAATAACCAACAAATACTATTGTTAAATGAGTGCTCAATGCAGAGTAGAGCAAATATAATCATTTATTCGAAAATCATAATATAAAAATGTTATCAAATCATTACAAAAATAGCCATTTTGTTTCAACAGTTCTGGTGTCTTATCAAGTGATGGTGTTGAATATACAATATAGAAAACCCTTTGTTATACATTCAACACCATCACTTGATAAGACACCAGAACTGTTGAAACAAAATGACTATTTTTTAGTGATTTTTTAACATATGTGATTTTCGAATAAATGCTTATATATATATATATATATATATATATATATATATATATATATATATATATATATACAGGGCTTTACGGAGCTCTCAGAAAAGGAACGGGCTCCTGGAGCGCGCTCCTTTTATTGGAGCAATGAAGTAGAGGGCTCATTTTTTTTATTCATGCAGAGTGGAGCGTGAGCAGCTCTATTTGGGACTAAAGAGCGGGGGGGGGTCGCGTTCCGCGCTCCACAATTATTTAAATATTTCAAAAGATTCTTTTGTATTCAACAGTAAAAAGAAAGGGAAATCTGAGCTAAACTCTTTGAATTATTTTTTATTATTATATCTGTGGTAAATGTATATGAGAGAGAGAGAGAGAGAGAGAAAGTGGAAAGTGTGTGTGTGTGTGTGTGTGTGTGTGTGTGTGTGTGTGTGTGTTACTTTAACTTCTACCCGGGGTTTTGGTAAAGAGGCAAATGACTTTGACACCAAGGTGTTACCGTTCTGATTTTCGGGACATTTCTTTTATTATTTATTATTATTTTTAATGTTTATTATTATCATTATTATTATTATTATTATTATTATTATTATTATTATTATTATTATTATTAATGTGTGCATACATTTAAAATATTAATATGTAAGTTTTTAAGCCTGAAAAAATTAGTCACCAATATTTTTGTATGAAAAGGGAGATCTGATGAATTAGGACCAAAATCCCGGTTCAAAGGAAATAAAGTATAATCCCATTCGAACCCTTAAAGTTGTCTGTTTCTTAATATATATATATATATACTATATTATATATATATTAGGTTGGTGCAAAAATGATGTCGTTTTTTGACGTTAAAAATTACGTCAAGAAACGACATTATTTTTGCACCAACCTAATATATGATGATATATAATTTTGTATAATTTTATATATCAACAGTATTTAGAATATATATATATATATATATATATATATATATATATATATATATATATATATATGCACACATATACACACATCCTCTTCGCTTCGATCTTTGCCTCTAACTCAACATTAGACGATAAAGAGCAACCTTCCCCAACTTCCCACGTCTCACTGAGCTCAATTTAAGTAATATTACAGCACAAGAAGTCTCCCGATTTATCAAAGGCCTTGACCCTAAGAAAGCCATTGGCTCACACAAAATTCCAAAGGTGGTCCTTAAGAATATTTACCTGGAATTAACTCTAATCCTAGCGAAATTATTCAATCGCGTCTTGAAGGAAAAATTCTTCCCGAGCTTGTGGAAGGTGTGAAGCGTATACTCGATTTTCAAGAACGCGATCTACCCACCCTCCAGTACAAACTCATCAGGTCAGTATCATCAGCAATATTTTTGAGGCCATAATCAATAAGAAGGTCGTCGATCACCCAGGAAAGAACAACCTCTTCAGCGACAAGCAGTATAGGTTTCAGACGTCCCGATCCACTTCACAGAATCGGTGAGGATACCTCTTCTAATATTGCAACCCAATCGATGACCAAGCTAGTTATATTCCCTCATCGCCAATCTGACCCCGAACCATCAATTAGGACGACCGGATGTACCCTCGGGGAGGCACCTTGCCTTGAAAGACTACTGGACTTCAAACTCGCACCTGATTTGAAAGTGGAACTTAAACATACAATACATTGCTAAGGATGCAGGTAAAATGGTCGGCTCCCTGTAGGTACCAGATTCCTTCTGCTATCCTCTACCTTTACAAGAGCCAGGCCAGATCAAAAATTGAATGTTGTTGTCATATTTGGGCGGGAGCTAACCACTCTGCAGCTTTGATAGAGCCCAAAAGCGTCCTCGCTGCTCTACCACTACTTCCACGGAAAGTGCTCAGACGAACTATATACCACTTAGGTAGAAGCAAAATACCAGCATTCCCTATGTATTCCATCGGTGAGAAGTAAATTCCACTCGAACAGCTTCTTCTCGCGAACCACTTCTCTGTGAAACCGGTTCCCAACAGGATGTTTCCCCAATGACTACAATATTAACATGTTCAAGTCTAGGGTTAAACCCTACCTTCCACTCCTATCAGTAAATACTGTGTTTATAATAAACAGTATTAACAACATTTACCGGCCTGAATGTCCGAGAAATACTGTTTATTATAAACAGAGCATTTACTTAAATATTTGTATCTATAAAAAGAATGTAAAAACATAAAAAATGTCTTAAATAATTGTTGGACTTTGTCAATTTCATAATATATATATAGTGTGAATTTTCATCTTTCATTTCATTTTTGGAAATGTTATCTGATGATCCAGCGTCCCTTAAAAAGGCTCTGGTGAAATAAATTATTATAATGGAACCTTAAAGTGGTCTGTTTTTCTTTAATATATATATATATATATATATATATATATATATATATATATATATATATATACAAATAAACTACTGCAGTGCCTCGTTCAGGTGACATCTTGTCTCATAGGTCATTATTTGAGAGTTCGTTCCCCACCTGTTACGACATATTTGTGGCTTTACTCCCCAAACAAGCATGGGGAGTAAATAACTTAGAATACCTACCTTTGTGTTATAGTTAACAAGCTCTGCTCCCGAGCCATTAATACTGTTGTGAGTTCAACCCTCTCTAAGGACCTACACTTGTGCCGGTCTAAGCCAATATTAGAAAATATTTAGAAAGTCTTTCGTCATGCGACAAAGGCAAAGGGGTGTTTTGATAATCACGTGTAAACTCATACTTGTGACTATATACCATGCTAAACTTAGTACTTAGTTATCACGAGTTTGGTAAGATAATTGGATATATTTTCACAAGTGTCTATTTCCGAGCTCAGCTAAAGGCGAAGATTTTGATGAATGCGGATTTCCTAGATAGAAAGGCCCTTTCCAGTTGGAAAATTGGTGCATTACAATCTTGTTGTAGCATACCTACGGACGATAATGGGTATCACATAAATACAGTAGTAAATACTGTATGTTGGTCTGCAGTTGGAGATTCGTCTCCAGCTGTGCTGATCAAACTCTCTGCCTCTGGGCAGAGAGGATCCCCAAACGAAGCTATGTCAAAGGGCAGAGTCTCATCTCGGGAAACAGCTACCCGAGCCCGTTTTATACGGGGTCTACGAGGAATTTTTGGCCTAGCTTACGAGCTCGGATACCCCACATTAAATTCGGCCTTGTGCCACATTCTGGGGTGGTTGGTAGATATCCTGCAGTTGGAGATTCATTGTGGAATTCATTTGACTCAAATCTAGCAGCTGATTAGTTTTTCTACGCGTCGCTGACGAATCTTATATGTGTTCTTCTTGTGCTACTGACAAATTCAGTACGTCGGCAATCATGGCTCTCCACATATTCCTATCATTCATAGTTCATAAGCTCATCGTCCCTCTACTTCCTGATCTTCCATCCATTAACACAAGCAAATTAGGCAGGTCACTCTGTTTTTCACTGCCACTCTAACTTGCAATATGTCCTGTGAGTGTCAAATTCTCCAATCTCTCTTTCCTCATTATATATCCCAGAAATTTCAACTGTCTCTTTCTGATTCAAAGTATGTGCCTTTTTTTGTTTCCATTTCCTTACAACTTCCTTGTTGATCACATGCTCTGTCCATGACGTCTCGTCATTTTTCGGTAGAACCAAACATTTGTTGCGTCATGTCTTCTCTTCATTTGTGAGGAAATTGTCCAGGGTTTACTGTTATACAGGAGTATACAAGGTGCGATCGGTAAATTGTCGCCATTTTATATTTTAATTTCGCATTGTTTGTTTTTGATTTTGTCAACTGCACAGGATAGTCGGGTCAGTTGGGCACCGTCTGTGAGAAAATGGGCACCACGATGCAATTAACTTCGGCATAAATTTGGAAACAACATGCTGTAGTTCTTGGCATTCGCACCAGAAGCTCCAATACGAATATTTCAGAGTGTTTGGGTGTTAATCTGATGACAGTGCAGAGGATTCGGAAAGAGTCGGATGAGTTTAATGGTGATTACGGAGGTGTGATCACTAGTGATGGCGACGTTAGGCCTCCATTAAACTTCCCACAGGGCCTCGGTCTCAACATGGAGACCCATATCAAGTGGCTTGAGGAGGTAGTGTTTCCCTGGATCAAGAGGGTGGCTGCTACAAAGACCCTATGTATGGCAACAGGATTCTGCACCTTGCCACACAAGCAAGAGAAAACAGTTATGGCTGTCAGACAATTTCTGCAGCCACGTCACCCCTTACATCTGGCCATCTAACTCGCCAGACTGCAACCCCTCTGCTTGATTATTACGAGTGGGGTGCAGTTGAGCGAGAGACCAGCAAAACTCCTTGTAGCACCAAAGATGAACTGAAGGCAAGGATTATGGTAGCATTCACCAACTTAAACAAGGAGATCATCCTGAAGAGTTGCAGGAGATTGCGAAGTCGTCTGGAGGCCGTGGATAAAGCCAATGTCGATTTTATAGAATAAATTTACTCTTTAATATTTCAAGATATTTTTGTGTAATTTTGATAAATATTAGGTTGGTGCAAAAATAATTTCGTTTTCTCACATAGTAACATATGTTAGAAAACGAAATTATTTTTGCACCAACCTAATATATCTGTTAAAATGAGATGTCAGATTTATTTTCGTTTTTGTGTCATTTAGACGATAATTTATCCATCGCACCGTGGTGATATTACATAGCAGTTCAGCGTTTTTTTTTGTTTGTTTGTTTGTTTTCCTGTTTCTTCATATTTCTTTAGCTTTGGGGGAGACATCTTTTGCTATTCAATTTTGCCTTTGGATTTCTATCACACATTTTCCATCGTTTGTTATAACTCTTCCCATATAATTAATTATAGTTATTCTGTGTTTGATTGATTTTGATGTCTCCAATTTTCAGCTCATAATCTTAGGCCTGTCCATTTTGCTGTCGACCATACATACTGTCTTCTTGCAACTGATGGTTAGTCCTTTCTTCCCGCTTTCCTTTATGTCTAGGTGTTCCTGCAGTTTTCTTTCTATGTTTGCCATTAACACGGCGCCATCTTATGTTGTTAAAATCGTGCAGACAAATAATAAATCCTGGTAGGACTTCTAGTTCTCTTAAGATCATCGACGGTGAAACTAAAAATCTAAAAGGATGAACAAAATTTTAATTTGATATAATTTATGGGGGAAGCGAGAGGAACGAATACTTCGAATATTATTATTAATGGTGTCAATTAAAATAATAATAAAAAAATAGGGCCCGATTGATACAAGGATTGCAAAAGGAAGAAGAGAAATTAATAAATTGTGACCCATTGAATTTTTAATTTGCAAGGCTTTGGAAATCGAAGTAGGCTACAATAGAATTAGTTATCATTGGTACGCTTGGTACGGTATTTGACAGAATAGAGAAGGATATAGAAAGTTGGCGTTGATTACTTAGGGAAGTGTTAAAGAAATTATGCCTCTTAGAAATGGCAAGAATAATCCGGAAAGTGATGAACACTTAGAGTCAGAGAACAATTGCATGATACCCTAAGGCTGCTGCTGGGTGTGGTCCGTTATCCATGCATTAGTTACTATATAAAGATTTTATCTGAGAAAATACTGAAATAAAGAAATAGCAATAATAATAATAATAATAATTGGGATGAACACCACCGGATATGAAGATAGGACCTGTAACAATTTTAGGGGACTTTAAAATACACACAAATAGAAAAGCTAATCGCCCAGACATTGTGATCAAAGACCACAAAAACAAAATCTAGCTACTTATTGACATGGCGGTCTTACAGACTGTAATGTATCTTTGAAGATCTTCAAAAAAAACTATAAAAAAACATGGACCTTGAAATCGAAATCTCCAAAATGTGGCACATGAGGACATCCGCCATTCTAGTTGTAGTTGGAGCCCTCAGATTGATTCGAAAAGCTCCGATAGACCCATTGAAGGGATTCCTGGTAGTTCATGCCTTAATGAAATACAAAAAAATTATACTCACAAATATAACAGCCCACACCTTACGAAGGGCTTTATGTATGTAAAAAGGTGTGATCTTAGTTGTGTGTGTGTGTGTGTGTGTGTGATTTTGTTGGCTTTTTTTCCTCAAAAAATGCTCAGTGGAAAATGTCATCATGTCATTTCTGATCTTAGGTTTCTGCTTGGGACCCGGAAAGAAATAAATATACACCAGAAATCAAAGGAAATAAAATAATAATAATAATAATAATAATAATATGTCAGTATTACAGTGTTACTCTACATGCTGAAAAATGAAGAATTACACTGAATCAGTCAAAGAACGCCGTGAGGTCACTATTCCTTTCTTTGTTATCATTCATAGTGACAGTAAGTAGCTGACTCCTCTTGCTATCTTCAACCTTTACAAGAGCCAGAGAGGAACTAAAATGGAGTACTACTGTCATATTTGGGCAGGAGCTGCCAAATTCTCACTTTCATGTCTCGATAGAATCCAAAAGCGTCTTCGCTTCGTTTTGGGTGGCAAATTATTTTCCACCCTACAAGCTTTTTCTCACAGACAAAAAGTCGCAAGCCTCTACCTGACCTATCGCTGCTTCCATGGAAAGTACTCGGACGAACTATATTCCATATTTCCACCAGTTCTAATCTTCACGACTAGGACCCGCCATGCTACGCATATTGTAGCGAACCACTCTCATTCCTTCCGTATTCCATTGGTGAGAACGTCCACTCGAGCAGCTCCCTCCCGTAAACCGCTGCTCTGTGGAACCGATTCCCAAGAGGATGTTTTACCGACCACTGCAATCTTAACCCGTCCAAGTCTAGGAGTAAGCGTTACCTCTCCGATATATCCGCATAAACTCTACCTCTTACTCTATAACCATCTACCTCGAGTGGGTCCTAGCCTTATACATGATGAACTACACTGTAATCTAAAGGATGTTTCATTAAGGCGGATCAAAGTCAGCAGTAAATGAATCAGTGTTATTGGTGAAAATTTAATTATTTCTCTATTGGATCATGTGATTTAAGTCATGGCAATTATGTGTGAAAAATAATATCGCCCAAATGTCCGCCAAGGCTTCAGCGGCACACCTCCAATCTATGGTCAAAATTTTTGATGACGTCTCTGCATAGTTGCTCGTCGATCTCACCAATATGTCTTATTATCTCATCCTTCAGCTGTTGAATTGTTGTTGGCTTGTTGGCAAAAACCTTACTTTTGAGATGACCCCAAAGGAAGAAATCTAAAGGCGTCAAGTCGCACGATCGCGGTGGTCAATTGACTTCACTGTTTCGAGAGATGATACGACCTGGGAACTTCTCATTGCATTTCTGTTTGAACGTCCATTTTCGAAATAGGCTTCGATAACTTTAACACGTTGTTTGATTGTTAATTTTTCCATGGTTGAAATTGCACAAGACTTAAGTTGTTAAATGTTGTTAAGAAAAAGAAAACAATCATCCTACAGCAAGGCCTCTGATCAGGAGGTTTTGAGGAGCGTGGAACCACCTCGTAATTGCTGGTGTTCCCAGGTCCACCCTGACCCGCGGTGGTAGCACCTGTTTGGGGGGGGGTCCCAAATATGGACAAATAGTTAACCTCCAAACTGGGGTCAAAACACTGTGAAAGTGTAAAAATAGTTTTTAATACCAGCAATGAATTTTTTGAAGAAAAATATTACCAGAAATAGATTTTTGAAGGAAAAAATATTGTCAGCAATAAAAATCTTTTCGGTGTTAAATAACCCATTGAGGTTGATATGCTGTAAAACAAAATAAACTATCAGGGTGGACAACAAAACAAAAAAAGGAAAAAGAAAGAAACAAACTCTAATAACATGTAATATAGCAAAAACTCCAAGTAGAAGTTTATGAAGCTTTGATTCATTCACCTTTAGTGCAGAAAAACGTTTATTTTATTTTATTATAGTGGATGGTTACAAGCGAGAGGGGAGATGGGATGTGATTATTTTATTACCACATTCTCCCCCACTTCTTTCTTTTTATTTTTCATATGAAAGAAAATCCTTCATATAACGGGGCATCTTGTTGGTCCTTTGGGATTGTTGGGGGATGGCTCGACCTTATCAGGTCTTTCTTGTGTTTCTTCCTCAGTTTCTGTGTTTGAGAGCTTCGACCCGACACGCTTTAGCTTTTTCGAGAACTTCTAAATTAGAAGAGACGATAGTAGGATGAGCCCATTTTCTGAGTCATACTATTAGGTTGGTGCAAAAATAATGACGTAATAATGTCGTTTTTTGACGTTAAAAAATACGTCAAAAAACGACATTATTACGTCATTATTTTTGCACCAACCTAATATTAGGATCCTGGATTCGAAAGATCTAGGTAATCCTCGTGAGAGTATCAGGGAGCGCTATCAGTTGGATCATCACTTGATGTATTGGTAGCGGGTATCGCAAGTACCTCTTATGCAGTTAGAGTACCTGCTTCCTCAAAGAAGTTTTAAAAGGTTTTTCGCCAAAGACGGTACTCTCTTTCAGCTTTCAGAGAATTCGAATCCGTAGTTAGTTTGTCTCGGCAGAATATACGTCATTGCGAAAGTGAAGTCATAAGTAACTTTAGGGAGCCGGTTGTAATGACGAATGTATCACCCTGACTACAAATCAGATGAGGCAATTAAATGGAATGCACTAGCTAGCTAGCTAGCTAGCTAGCTAGATAGATAGATAGATAGATAGATAGATAGATAGATAGATAGATAGATAGATAGATAGATAGATAGATATGAAAAGACTAACATAAGAAAGAAAGAAAGAAAGAAAGAAAGAAAGAAAGAAAGAAAGGAAGAAAGAGTTAACTTAGATAGATAGATAGATAGATAGATAGATAGATAGATAGATAGATACGACCAAACTGATAGATAGATAGATAGATAGATAGATAGATAGATAGATAGATAGATAGATTATGAACACACTCCAGTAAATAAATTGAGAAAGATAGATAGATTATGAACACACTTCGATAGATAGATAGATAGATAGATAGATAGATAGATAGATAGATAGATAGATAGATAGATAGATAGATAGATAGATAGATTATTTTTTGTCATAAGTAATTTCCGTTTTGGTGAACTAATTGTATCATCATAACTACCAATCATACAATGCAGTTAAGAATACATTTGGGGGTCACTAACATACCTTAGCTTTTTGACACGGCAATGGCAGTAGATTAAAAAATTAAGGAAGTGACTGAACCTGCATTTACATCACATAATGCGATAGGCGTTCAAGCAAAGGAATAACGGTATGTAAACTTTTAGAAAGATAATGTAGTGTCGAAGAGTCATAACCGACTGGTAGATTGCGAAATTGTTTTGCAAAGTTTTGTTGGAAGATGAACCCAGACATGATGATAAATATTTCATAATCTACCATATGACGACACTTAGAAAAGATAGGGAGAGCCAGCAGGCGGGGTATTTGGGATTCCACCCGCTCATAGCGAAAGAAAAAAAATAAGGGAATCGTTGGTAAACAAAACCGGACGCTATTTATTGAACAACTTAACAGATCTTTATGTGTTGATAACGTAAATGTTTGAAAAAAAGCTGGCCTTCATTTAAATGTAGATGGTATAGAGACGACATATGTTCGTGTCTAGCAAAAAATGTCCATCTGAGCGAATATCGGTAAAAAAAAGAAGAGAAAAAAATGTTAGAAATCCTAACCACATTATTATTATTATTATTATTATTATTATTATTATTATTATTATTATTATTATTATTATTGGGTTGGTGCAAAAATAATGTCGTTTTCTCACATAGTAACATATGTGAGAAAACGACATTATTTTTGCACAAACCTAATATTATTATTATTATTATTATTATTTTGATTATTATTATTATTTATTTAATTTTTTATTTTAATATTATACTTATGACGGGGTGATGTAAATTTCTCGGCTCGGCCTGTCTTCCAAAATAGGAATAAAATGATCAAACATGAGAAATTTTATCAATTGATTCTTGTTTAGGCCAAGAAGTTTCAGTACCCTCTATGAATATACGAGGGTCGACTGGAAAATTCGTCGGCTGACCAAGATGTAAATGTAAGTATACACACCAGTTGATAGACTAAAAATGATGCAAGCTCACTAGAATACAACAGTATTGTATTCTGATACAGTCTATCAACTGGTGTGTCTAATTACATTGATTTTTTGGTCATCCTACTTTCCAGCTGATCCTCGGATATACATAGATATAGATAGACAGACAGAGAAACAGACAGAGGGAGACAGAGTGGGAGAGACATTCACAATCATGCATTATATATATATATATATATATATATATATATATATATATATATATATATATATATATATATATATATTAGGTTGGTGCAAAAATAATGACGTAATAATGTCGTTTTTTGACGTTTTTTTAACGTCAAAAAACAACATTATTACGTCATTATTTTTGCACCAACCTAATATATATATTTATATATACACGTATTTTTACTGTTCGTTTTACAGAGTTTTTTTTTTTTTTTACCGTTCCATGAATTCGTGGACTCGAAAGGATCAAAACAAAAATAAATAGACATAGTATGTTTGAATTATTTAGCCAAACCTGTTTGAATAAAAATATGCTGCCTAAACACACACACACACATATATATATATATATATATATATATATATATATATATATATATATATATATATATATAAATGCAGCTATACATATTTCGTAAATTTACTTTACACATATGTTCATCCCCAAAATATACGGAGATAAAGGCCCGTAGATAGATAGATAGATAGATAGATAGATAGATAGATAGATAGATAGATAGATATGAGTAGACTGAGATAGATAGATAGATAGATATGAGTAGACTGAGATAGATAGATAGATAGATAGATAGATAGATAGATAGATAGATAGATAGATAGATAGATAGATATCAAAACCAAGAAAAAGTGAATTATCTTCAGTTAATATAATTTGAGTACTTATAAAGAAATTACAGTTTGCCAATCTTAGAAATAAGGCCCATGAAAAGTACCAATTTCAAACTCATTAATATGAACCAAACTACATCGAAAGCATCGTCATGGTTTGCACATGGAGTAAACTTATTGGAATTATTTGTGAAAGACCTAACCCCGCTTTTCCAAAGTTCCCTATAGTTGGTGTTGGCAGTCATTTTGTTCATGTGTCTCCTATTCCGACGAATATATTTTACATATATTTCTATAAATTTTGGCTAATAACTTACATGTCTTTGATTTGCACTCTTACATGTACTTTTATCTTTGACTATAATTTGTTATGATTAAAATCAGTTCGGACTTACACGCTATTTATAGCATGTGCATATAAAAAGACGCATGGGGCCCCTTCGACGTGGTGGGAATGGTTAGCAAGCTTGTCTAAATTACGACTGAGTAGTGAGTTTGATCCTTACTGGGTACCGCATACTTTCGGCCTTGTACTACATCTAAGCTACGTTTAGAAGATCACTATAAAAGCACGGGTGTGCTGAAGCAGTGTATCAGTTATCGATCTAACCGCGTTCAAATTCCTGCCTCGCTCTTTCTTTCTAGTTTATAAGTCAACTAGGCCCTTTATCGTTGGGTAGCAGCCGGTCAAAAAGAACAATTCAGAATTCAGAATCTTGGAGTCGGCAACGGAAGGCCACTTCACTAGCCTCCAGCAAATGTCATGCCAATTCACAGATAATAAAGAAAAGAACCCCTATGTACTGAAGGGACTTGGCATTTGAAATGGGTCTGCACTTGTCTAGCCATTTTTTTTACTTTTATGCGCCGTATCCCCTTCATGACACTCCATTCCCTTCTGTCCCTTGTAGCTCTA
>OZ010589.1:69781203-69798703 GCA_963932145.1 Acanthosepion lycidas
TATTGCTTTTCTTTAAATATGGGCATCTATTAAAAATAACCTTAAAGCAACACACCCACATACATATATATATATATATATATATATATATATATATATATATATATATATACATACATATACATAGATAGATAGATAGATAGATAGATAGATAGATAGATAGATAGATAGATAGATAGATAGATAGATAGATAGATAGATGTATTATGAGTGTTCATTTTTATGCGTTTAGTAAATTTTTATCCCAGGTTCAGAAATCAAATTTCTTTGTGTGTGTGTTTATGTGTGTGTTTACTTAAATTATTTTATATCTGCGCGCGTCTTTGTAATAGCGATAGAAGTTAATATAAATGCCATATGATGCAATATCTGTACGTTCCAGCGAATTGCCAGCCGCTGTGGTCTGAGGAAGAAAAAAGGCTTTCCCCAAATCTCTATCAGCGAATGTCGTTGTAGTTTGCCTCAGAATATCGATTTAGGAGATTCACTTTTATCGATCTCGGAAATTCACCCATCCTCTCTTTAAAACTTGAGTTTTCGACAACAATAATAATGAGTGATCTCCACTCGATATCAAGTGACAACAAGTCACAAAAATACGGCATTATGTTCCCAAATATGCCTGCTGATTTTAGTAATACTGTCGTCGGGATGGTTCCAGTGCTTCCACAAATTTCCATTCCTCTAATATCTTTGCAAGTTTCTCTGGGATTATTTTTTGTTACATTAAGCTCCACTCTGTAGAAAACTCGAAGTAGAGGATTACGTAGTTTATATGGAAAGGGAAAATATATATGGATAATTTATATGGAGGGAAATATAGCGGTTAACTCTAGCCTAGAACAGGTTAATATTGTAAGGATCGGGGAAACATCCTCTTGGGAGTCTGTTCCTCAGAGCAGTGGCTCATGGGAAGAAACTGTTTGAGTGGAACTTATTTCTCATCATGCTACTTGTTCTACTCTAACTATAGCGGATTCTCTACAAAATTATTATTATTATTATTATTATTATTATTATTATTATTATTATTATTATTATTATAGATAGTGATAAGAATATTAGTCAGCGTTCTACTTGTAAAGTTCTTGATACGTCCTAAAACATTTCTCCGTCGCAGCTTTTAGGCCTAATGTCGATTGTACAGTTTTAACTTGTCATTGAATTTCCCCAGCAACAAGAACTAGTGGATTTCACTGGATTATTATTATTATTATTATTATCATTATTATTATTATTATTATTATTATTATTATTATTATTATTACATCCTCTTAGACTTTAAATGTTTCAGCGAGGTGATCTTGCAGTTCTACCGCTTAGCGATACAACAATTTCCTCAGCCCATGAGCTACTCGAAGAAGCTATTATTATTATTAGTAGTAGTAGTAGTTTAAAAGTTTATCTAGATCTCGCTAATGTCCATAAGTGTGGGGCATCCCGTATGGATCGAACTTGCCATGTTAGCGAATGGGCCAGTGAATCTTAATCGTTAAACTACTACTACTATTATTATTATTATTATTAGTAGTAGTAGTAGTAGTAGTAGTAGTAGTATTTCCTTGGGTTTCTCTTGTATAAACATTTACTTCCGTGTCCAAACCAGAGATCTGTGGTTAGAAATGGTTTCATGACATTTTTCACTGATCATTTTTTTGTAAAAAAAAAAGAAGAAAATACTAAGATCACATACATGTTACATAGAAAAAGCTATTATTATTATTATTATTATTATTATTATTATTATTATTATTATTATTATTATTATATCCACCCCGACTCTAAATGTTTCGGCCAGGTGATAATGATCATATTTCAGCTCCTACCATAGTTTAGAGACACAAAACTTTCGTCAGCACATGAGCTGTCGTCATTATTATTATTATTATTATTATTATTATTATTATTATTATTATTATTATTATTAAGCTTAGTCCTGGGTATGACGATAAACTACATCCGGTAGAAAGTTCTCTGATCGGAAGATTGGAAATTTTGAGGAGCGTGGAACCATCTTTTAATTGCTGTTGTTCCCAGGCCCACCGACATCCGAGGTGGTAGCACCTGTTAGGGTCCCAGTTAAAGGCAAATAGTGAACCTCGAAACAAAAAAAAATACTATGAAAGTATAAAAATACATTTTGATAGTAAAAATTCCAGCAATACATTTTTATAAAAATACATTTTTTATATAAAAAAATATGGTACAAATGATATATTTAGTTGAAGCCATAAAACTGCGTGCAAATTATTCAGCATTAAATAATCCATAGAGGTGTTGATATACCGCTAAACAAAATTAACCAACCAACTATAGTAGCCATAAAAAATAATTATTTATGGGTCCGCGATTCTGATTTGAATCAGAGTATCTTTGCTGTCTGTCCAGAATATGTGTGCTATGTGAAAAATGTTACACACTACGCACACACACACACACACACACTCACACAGAGATACATATGTGTGTGTGCGCGCGTGCATGTGTGTAAAATAAAGATTGACTCACGCTTAGAAAAACGGTCGACCAGAGTGGTTTAATGAAGTCTTTGTAATTAAAGTTCTCAAATATTCAAGACACTAGCAAAAATAAAAATGAATTCTCAACCTATCAGTCCATCGACGGAGTTTCGGGGATATGATATCAACTCGTCAAGGGGTTTGATATTAAAATAATGAGTCGAACATTTCATTTTATAATGTACTCACTTGCACGTACGCATACAGGACTGACGAGGCAGATTTCTTCCCGCAACAGGCTGTCATTTCTTTCTACAGTAGACCAGTTACCATCCAAGGTTATAGAACCCAGCTCTCCAATTCCTCAATTCGAGCTGTTATCCATTACTCCACCGTGGCTTTTATACTGCATAGTCACTATACAGTTACTTATAATAAAAAAGCAAAGCATTGAAACAGGTGCCTTGCAGTTCGAACAGTATCGGTAATTATTTTACTATTATTTATCATAGAATTTTATTGTTATTAACCAAAATTAACAAGAACCATTTTAATAATAAATTTCTGCACTGTTGATTAATTGCTTTATCTTAATTTTTATTGTAAGTAACTGTATAGTGAATTTATTGACACCCTTTATATATATATATATATATATATATATATATATATATATATATATATATATATACTCGATGTGCTGAAAAGTTCTCAGTTCGATCAACTTCCGAAATCATTTTGCAGTGATGAAGATAGATAAATAAAAACAGACTGAGATAGATAGATAGATAGATAGATAGATAGATAGATAGATAGTAAGCAAATATATGGATGATGCTGTTTTAATGTTTAATGTCAACGTCGGACGTTTCGGTCTAGTAGACCATCTTCAGGACGTATTCATAAAACATAATTAACATTAGACTATATTTAATTCAACATGAAAAGACGATGGACATAAGAGTAAGACTAATCAAAACAGACAACTGAAATTTTTCAAGATCAGCGTTCCGTTTCAATATGATCACGTCAGCGTCACGTGGGCGATGTTGTGAAAACGTATTTTTAAAATAGAGTATTTTGAATGAAAAATGAAAAGAATTTTATTTTAATCTAAAACTTATATGTACGTTTGTCGAGCATTAATCTTGCTTTGTATTAACAGTAAAACAGCATAATTGCATATTAGGATTTTTGTTTGTTTTTTCCGTATATTTTTCTTCATAGATAGATAGATAGATATCAGAATAATTAGAACATTATGATAAAGATAAATAAAAACAGAAAACAGAATGAGATAGATAGATAGATAGATAGATAGATAGATAGATAGATAGATAGATAGATAGATGTGGATTATTAGTAGGAGCAATTTACTCATTTAGTTTTTGCGTCAGTGGTAGGTGACTTATTTCACTAGAGATCAAGTGACAGCAAGTACACTTAATATGCCTGTCCTTTTTCAGTATTCCTGTTGAGTTTACTAATGCTGTTGTCTTGATGGTTTTATTTCTCGTGTCGGTCTTTCCAAGTCTTTCATCTTTTCTGCAAAGGCTTTACATGGCCATTCCGTATGCGTTGGCCTCCATACAACTGTCACCGCATGTGTCCCAAAAGTGTGTTTTTTCTTCGATCACTGACATCGTCCGATTGTTTTTCTAGCTTCTGCTTCAATTCCAGTCTCTCTTTGCCGAAACATAGATATCCATTATCTGACAGATTTTCATTTCTTTATTTACGATGACTAATTCCAATGACTTTTTTTGAACGGATGACTATTGGAATTTCAGCTCCAAAGATTATTATTATTATTATTATTATTATTATTATTATTATTATTTGTGTATGTTATGTTTCCTGTTTTGAATCCTATGGAGCCTTGTCTAAACTAGGGTCCTTATGTCCTATAGGAGAATTGTCATACAATTGATAGCACTTTTCTTAATATATGGGATGTTCCTAGTAGGCCGATCTTCTTGGCAACCTGTATGTTGATGGTACCTGAGGTACTGTTAGTAAAATTGTCCTTTCCTTTTCTCACGTGTGTTCCAGAGCTCCGATTTCTATTTATACAATCTCAGTCTTCATCCCCCAAATCTTGTTAATCTCGATCTCTAGGTCCTTGTATTTGGATAATTTCTCGATCATTTTCATGGAGGTGTTTCTCTCAGATGCTACTGCTATATCCATAAGCATACACTTCTTGAATTTCTTGTTCTTTATGATAATGTCAGGCCTGTTGGCTTTTATTTCCCTGTCACTTTGAATTGGCATGTCCCAGAGGATAGTTACATCGTTATTTTGGATAACTGTGTCTGGTTGGTGCTCATACCATCTCTCAGTGGTTTCGATTTTGTGCTTCTTTCATACCTTCCAGTGCACATATGTCGCTACCTTCCTATGTCTGTGGGTATATTCATTTTTTGCTACTTCTGGACATCCTGAGATAATATAGTTGACAGTTTCATCATATTTTCTGCTGTTCCTGCATTTCAGGTTAGTTCCTTGATTATGTGAGAGTGATATGATCCAGTTGCGAGGCTTTGGTCCTGAGCTGCAATAATTAGGCCTTCTGTCTCAGTTTTCAGTCCGGTGTTCCTCAACCACTGATGTGTTTTCTGTTGGTCCACATCTGCTTTTTTCGTTCTTTTGGGGTATTTGCCATACAACGCCTTGTCTTTGCAGCTTTTTGTTGTTTTTTTGAGGTTTTTTTTTTTGTAATTTCATTTGGCCAAATTGTTTTGCTTTCTGTTATTATTATTATTATTATTATTATTATTATTATTATTATTATTATTATTATTATTATTGCTGCTGCTGCTGTTGTTGTTATTGGTGTTCACAGCAGATGTTTTTGGTTGGTCGTAAGAATTTTATGTTAAAATCAACCAATCATTTCTTCTTTTTACAGACAAGCTAATTTCAATAGTTTCCGAAGCATCCCTAATGTTCTGAGCAGGCAACCTTTTTGTTATGTCTTCTTTTACAAACTACAATCCAATATTTGCAAAATTTTGTCCATTTTTTTTTTTTTTTTTTACAGCACCTCAATGCTCCAATGATTACTTGCACTGCAACTTTCTTTGCTCGGTCTTCCCTATAATTTCATACTTTAAATCATTGTAGTTGTCGATCTTCTTTAGTTTTAGTTTTATTTCTTATTTTATTTATATATTTATTTATTATGAGTGCGTGTGTGTGTGTGTGTGTCTTTAATTCTCGTGTTAAATGGACATGAGATTTCTATCGAGTCACAAATATTTTGTGTTTCTCCAGCAGTCTATTGTGTTTTAAAGTTGTCGCTGTCTGCAAAGAGATATATCAAAGGATCATCACTTTGCTATTCAACATTATTATTATTTTTTGTTTATTCAGATTTACTCTTTGCTACAATCATTCATCAAGTCTTTCACCTGAGACCAGCAATAGATGAAGGTTCTTTTCTTAAGAACTTATTGAATATATTGAATTGAAAGAGATTTTCTTTTCCTATGTAGGTGAGCAGTACTCATTAACACAATCTTTTGCAATTAAGATAAAAGATAGATTTCCTGAAAGTTTCTTAATGTCCCTACCAGTCTTCGTCCTAATCATTCCCCCAGCTCCTATAGCAACATGAATAATGGCCGTGTTTAAACGCTACATTCTTCTATATATCTATTCTCAGATCCTTATTTTTGGAGACTTTATTAGTCTTTTATTGATATGCTTTTATCAGACGGTATGATCATATCTTTAAGATAGTATTAACGTTCTTTGAAGTCATTTCTGACAGTATCTGCTCTGTTAGCTTGTATAGTACGATCGATATGCATGATGAAATCCCAAAGCAAAGTAATACAATTCGAAAATTTTTTTTTTTTTCTTTGATTTCTGGCGTTTACACATTTCTTACCGGGTCCCGCTCACGGACCTAAGGTTAGAAATGGCATCATGACACTTTCCACTGACAAAAAAAAAAAAAAAAAAAAAAACATAGATAGAGCCCTTCGTAAAGTGTGGGCTGTACTTGTCAGAACATTTTTTGTGCCTCCATGAGGCATGGACTTCCAGGAATCCCTTCAATTACTCTACTGCAATCTTTTCCAACCAGTCCTAGGGCTCCAACTACAACAGGGATTGTTGATGTTCCCATATGCCACATTTTTGTGATTTCTATTTCAAGGTCCTTGTATCTTGACAGCTTTTTGAATAACTTCAAAGATATTTTGCAGTCAGCAGGGACTGCCATATCAATAAGGAGGCACCGTTTTTGTTTGTGGTCTTTAATAACAATATCTGGGCGGTTGGCCTTGATTGTTCTGTCAGTGCGTATTGTGTAATCCCATAGAATTGTAACAGGTCCTATCTCCGTAACCGGATCTGGGTGGTGTTCATAACATTTTCTTTCAGTTTCCTTCCCGTAGAAGTTGCAGATTTTCCAGTGCAGATATTGGCCCACTCTGTCATGTCGGGTTTTATATTCAGTGGGTGCCAATATCGTGCAACCTGATACAAGATTATTATTATTATTATTATTATTATTATTATTATTATTATTATATTTTCTTTGATCACTATTATATACTCATTTACTTCCGGGTTCCAACAAGAGACCTAAGGTCTGAAATGGCATCATGGTATTTTCCACTGAACATTCCCATAAAATAATGAAGAGGAAGATGAAATTTCTGGGACACGTAATGAGAAAAAAGGGCCTGGAGAATCTGATACTCACGGGACGAATGGAGAGGAAAAGTGACAGAGGAAAGAAACGCATGCCATACGTGGCAGGTGGACGGCGGAGCGTGGTCTAGGGGAGTTGGCAGAAGCACAAAACCTGTTGAGAGCCACAACGTATAGGGCGTGTAAGTGGAGGGCCATGATCGCTTACGTCCTGAAAGGATACGGCGCATAAAAAGAAAGAAGAGTACACCCATTTTACATAGACAAAACCCTTTTTAAGGCGTGAGAACAATTTGTTGTATTTCTTTAGGACATGGACTACCAGGAATCCCTTCAATGAGTCTATCGGAACCTTTTTCCAATCAATCCGAGGACCCCACCAACAACTGGAATTATTGATGTCATCATGAACCACATTTTTGAAGATCTTAAAAGATGCATTACAATCTGCAGGAACTGCTATGTCAATAAAAAGCCACATTCTATTTTTGTGATCTTTGATTACGATGTCTGGGCGATTAGCTTTGATTTTTCTGTCTGTGTGTATTGTAAAGTCGTATAAAATTGTTACAGATCCTATCTCTGCAACCGGGTCATGGTGATGTTCATAGCAGTTTAGTGCAGTTTCTTTCCTATAAAAGTTGCAGATTTTCCAGTGTAGATATTGTCCCACCCTATCATGCCGAACTTCATATTATTATTATTTTATTTCCTTTGATTTCTGATGGGTACTCATTTCTTTCAGGGTCCACGCCCCCCCCCCCCGCCCTGGGACCTGAGGTTAGAAATGGCATGATGACATTTTCCACTGGAAAAAAATCATATTTTACATAGACAAAACCCTTCGTAAGATGTGGACGGTACTCGTGAGAATAACTTTATTATTATTATTATTATTATTATTATTATTATTATTATTATTATTATTACATAGATAAAGCCCTTTGTAGGGTGTGAGAAAATGTTTTGTATTTTTTAAAAGCATTGGCTACCTAGGGATCCCTTCAGTGAGTCTACCAGAACCTTTTCCAATCAAACCAAAATCCCCTAACCAAAACTAGACTTATTGATGTCTTCATGTGCTACATTTTTGTTAGGGAGATTGCCTTCAATATGTCTTGTGAGTGTTAAGTTCTCTAAGGCCGTACTTCCTCATTACATATCCCAGAAATCTTCTCTATCTGATTCTAAGTCGAAATGTCCTTTTTATTCGGATTTTCCCCAAAGCTTCTTCGTCGATCGCATGCCCCATCCATGGTATTCTCAGTATCCTCCTGTAGAACCAGACCGTTGTTGCCATAAGTCTTTTCTTCAGGTATGAGGAAATTGTTCATCATACAGGATGATCGATATTACTTAACAGCTGAGGACTTTTATCTTTGATTCCAACGAAACTTTCATGATCCTTAATATTGTAATTAGTTTCCGAGAAACATATTTCGTTATTCTTACGCGTCTTCGGATTTCTGTGCCATATTCTCTGTAGTCTGTTATAACTCTTCCTAATATCAAAGTGTTACTCCCAAATGCTTCTATTGATGACCAAAGAATGGTACCTGGAAACACCGTGCTTGATTATATATATATATATATATATATATATATATATATATATATATATATATATATATATATTAATCATTTCACCCCAAACAAGGCGAGAATACCACTAATACGCAGGGGATTACCGAGTGCAAGTGAGAGAGAAGACTGGGTATCAGGATGATTGAGGAAAGGATAAAAGATGAATGGGATTCAAGACAACAGAAGTTTTCAATTGACGTTGCATTTAAATTACTGAAGATTGTAGTTAACACGGAAGCAAGGAAACAGAATGGATTTCCACTGTCGGAAAGTGCGAGAAAAGAAAATGTTGTGGCGTTTATATTTCAACGGTAAAAGGGTGAGACCTAAATGCCAATCTAGTAGCACGCTTAAATTCATGTAGCCCCGGTCACCAGGGGAAAATGGTCGCCAGAGCAGTTACCATGAAAATATTTGTAGAAAAGACAGAGAGAAGCCACGTCTCGCCTGTGAGAAAGTGACTGAAGTCGAGATGCCAAGTGAGCATTGATTCCATTGCAGACCCTTGTTTGGATTTCAATGTACGGCCGAATGGTAAATTTGTTAATGTGCCAGAAGAAAAATCAAGCTAACACCAAAATAAGCTCATAATTTTTTAACTTTATATAAAAATAACGAAAATGAGAAAATCGGCAGACAATTGCCGATACCTCCCGATGAGTGGACCGAACGATTACAAAAAGGTTCGTCTACGAAATTCTGTAGTCAGAGCTAAGTGACAAATTTTATATTTGTATTAATCTTATTTATAAAATAAAAAAGAAGCTAATCCTTACAACAACCATAGCAACATCTGCAACCTATATCAACAAGAGAAATTAGCTATAATAACATTTCAAGTACAAAATAACTTTTAAACAAGAAATTGGAAATTACGTCCCGTTGTATTCATACTAAAAAGTTCCTTTTGGTTTCACTTGAAGTGAGATAGAAATAACGTGTGTATATATATATATATATATATATATATATATATATATATATATATATATATAATAATGGCTGGCTACTCATTTAATCCCCCCCCACCGATATATTTTCAATACACTTGATCTTCCCCTCATCCTGCTCATTCTCCTCACCTTCTACTGCACCTGGACTTGTTTTAATATAGCGTTCATAAATTTGACCGAAATCGACGAAAGGTTGAAACCACGGTAGCGGAATCGGCTGATTCTCTCTCTCTCTCTCTCTCTCTCTCTCTCTCTCTCTCTCTCTCTCTCTCTGTGCGTGATGGACTCTCCTGCTGTATTCGACGTATGAGGGTCAAGCAGCTCAGTTCCTAGGAACCGACAGCCAGACACCAGCACATATGATTTGATTATAGTGGTGAATAACGCAGGTTGGTGCACAGGTTTTGAATTCAGGGTTGTCCTTCTCCATCCAAGGCTATAGAACCCAGTCTGTTCCGCTATAGCTGGAGGGAGAAGAAGAGGATCCATACCTTTCCCAAGGGTATTAGCACGTAAGTGAATGTAATGGATTCGACTGGAATTTGAACTCGGCTATCCTATTCCTCAATCCGTGCCGCTATACACTACTCTACCATGCCACCGCCTCCTCTCTCTCTCTCTCTCTCTCTCTCTCTCTCTCTTTATCTATCTATCTATCTATCTATCTACCTCTATCTCTCTCTCTTTATCTATCTATCTATCTATCTACCTCTATCTCTCTATCTAATATCTCTATCTATAAAAGGCAGGATGTGTGTGTGTGTGTGTGTGTGTGTGTGTGTGTGTGTGTGTGTGTAATGAATGCACGGCCGCAATTTTCGATGGATTTGCACCAAACATTACATGCACATGCTCCAAGGTAGTGGGAAGGCCAAGACCGACTTTGCATTTCCCAACTCCCATCGATAGTGGAAATAATCAATTTTTCATGCTTCTACGGCACTTTTCATGTAGTTTGCGGCCATTTTGTACAGGCCAGAGTGAGAGCCTATAGCCGGCTGCCACGAATAGGCAGGAAGATTCTATTGGCCAGCGTGAGAGCCAACAGCTGACTGACACGAATGTTAACTAGCATGCTAGCATGCAAAAAAAATCGATAGCTGCATTCGTCACAAGTGGGAAAAATTTAAATCTGCATGGCACTTTACTCCAATTGGCTCATTCGCTTGCTTAAACTCAACGTTGATTCTGATTCCGCAGAACTGGGTTAGGTGTGAAAAAGTATTTGTTGTTAACATTCTTTTTTCATTCGGTTTTTCCAGTTACGAGTCCTTTTTTAAAGCTGATCGTTTTGTGTTCATTTTGTTTAGTTCTTTTTAATGTTTAGTTTAGAGCTTAGAAAAAATTCGCAGTGTGAGATAGGCAAGAAGTAAGGCGTGTAGCAACATCAGCACGGCAAAGGGCACTCCTTTAAAGGCAAGGAAGGGCAAAAATATTTTAAGTCAAGTGATAGCGATTGCTGTATGCATCGTACGATTTTTGAATCAAGCACGGGCAACGCCGGGCCATGCTGCTAGTATATATATATATATGTGTGTGTGTATATATATATATATATATGTATGTGTGTGTGTATATATATATGTATCTGTGTGTGTATTCAACTCTACTTCTAAAGTCTTCGCCTAAACTCTGAAATTTTATTAACTATTTATTTATTTTCTTCAATACAAGTAGATAGGTTTGCCTGTCGTCCGTTTCTTACTTGACACCTACTAAAACAGAATTCTCAAGAACCTTCCTCAGTATCGTTATAAAGCATAGCTTCGCAATGGTCTGGACAATTTGAATTTATCTTCTTTCTTTCATCCAGTCTCGATTCTTTTGTTTTTGGAACGGTTCAATGGACACTGAACGTTATTACTATATGTAATCACTGAGATTTTCCCCAGAGATCAAGTGACAGCAAGTCCAGTTATTTCCTCGATATTCCGAATAAACAGGAAGCGTCGAAAAATCCGAGGAAGAACAGAAAGCATCCAGACGAATGCATGATTAAAATCAAGAAGAATATTGAGGAAAATGATAGAATATAGAGAAAACATGTTGTCACTTGTTCTCCATTGAAAGCCAAACAATACAATCGGTGTAAAAAAATCGACCAATACACAGATAGTAATAACAAATGACTCCCACGGAACCGTGTCTAAAACGCCAAGATGGAGATTGGATAAAAGGGGGACCCGAAGGTCTTCAGTCATAGCGCTGCTAGGTTTGTAATGATACTGAGAAAGGTGCTGGTGATTTTAGGTTAATAGCCATCACTTGATGTCTAGTAATTAGCACCAGGTATCTGGGGCATACATGTCGTTACACGAAATATAGCGATAAGAAAATTAAAAAAAATGAAATTAACGAAGAAATAAGAATAATAATATTTATTTAGTTAAGTGTGTTAAGCAAGCACCGCGTTACAGTGTAATGGTTAACAAGCTGGTCTCAAAGACCATTGATTGTTGGTCTTTAAGCTTGCCTTGAAAATCTGCAGATTAGAGTGTCCGATTCACACTAGGTGCCCTACATTGTCGCCTTGCACCAAACTAAATTAAACTTACTGACTGACAACTTAATGTACTTTGTCATGGTGTAGTGGTTAATAAGCCGGTCTCGAAGACCAGTTATTACAGAGTAGAGGGTTCGATCCTCACCAGGTGTCCCACACTTGTCGCTTTCTACCAAACTAAACTAAACTTACTACAGAGAAGAGAGTTTGGCTCTCATTCGCTTTCTTGTGTCTGTGGCAGTGTACCAAATATAAGCCAGCGTAAACAATAGAGATTTAGATTAGTTTGGCACAAGGTCATGGATGTAGCATATCTGATAGGGAAAGAACTCACTACACTAAGGAATGAATCGTTATTTATTTGATAGTGACAGTTATTTATTTGATGGTGATATTTTAGACTTCGGCTAATTTTATTCTTGTACAAAGCGACATTAGTGAGACACCCGATGAGAATCAAACTCACTAAACAGGGGTAAGTTGCACAGGGCAACTGTAGTGAGAAGCTTTCACTAAGAATCAAAGTTACGATACTCATTAATTAGTCTGTGCATTCGGTAAGCGTGCAAAAGTAATGATGTTATCGTTGTTATCGAAGAACTATCACTCCAATTATGGAAATATCTCTGCTCTCTCTATCGTTAGTTTAATTATATCTAAAAAAAAAAAAAATTTTAATTATAATGGTAATATTAACAGTTTCCTTATAAGGAAACATTCGGCATATCTAGCAGCAAATACTACCCCATTTCTCTTCGCTCCACTGACCCCGGACTGGGACAAAAGCGTAGTGTCTGCTACATATTATCTCTCAATTATGCTTCTGTACGGTGGAGTAATGGATAGCGGCTTGGATTGAGGAATTGGGAAGCCGAGTTCGAATTCCAGTCGAATCCATGCTAATACTCTTGGGAAAGGTATGAATCATCTTCTTCTCCCCCCAACTATGGGTAAATAGCAGTACAGAGCGGTTTGGCTTTGGATGGCAACTGGTCTACGGCAGAAAGAAATGGCAATCTACTGCGGGGAAAAATCTGCCTCGTCAGTCATGTATCGAAAGATACATGATCGCATAAGCGTGAAACACGCATGGCTGAGTGATTTAGGATAGAGCTTTGTCTTCGGATAGACAGCAACTGAATAAATATTGAGAGGTACCCGGTTCCAGGAGACAGTTGCTCGCAGCAGTACCTTCCTCATTGCTCTAAAGAACAGGGACTTGTAGTAAAACCGATTCTCGCGCAAATCACAGTTGTGGGGACTGGGCTATTTTTAGACCTGTCCCGAGTGTCTGCACTCAGGTTCCCCACATTAAACTAACCTTGTGTCACATCCTTCTAGAGTGGGATCGCAAGTAAATACTAAGTATAGTCTCTGTTCTCTTCTTCTCTAATGCTAATGGGAATATTAGTTGTTTCCTTTTGAAGAAATATTCAGTATTCATTAATCGAGAAGCCAATGCTACATGAGTTACGCTTTAAATCATTCCCTGGCCATCGGGCTGGGATCAAAGTGTAGTATCTGTTCTTCTCATCTTTAATGGTATTAGTAATATTAGTTGTTTCAGTATTCATTAATCGAGAAGCCAATCTTTCTATTAAAACATTTTTTTTCCAGGAAAATAGGTTTCTCAAGTCCAGTAACTGTTATTGGTCTTTCCAGTATCGATGGCGGGGATTCCTTATAAATCTTTTGTTTGAAGTAGTGTTGAACGTCAACATCTCAATTATTCAGTCGAGTCAGTACTTTCTGAGCGACTGCACGGTTATACTCTCATCCTACGAACGGGAGGAACCCGAAGGAGGCTACGCCGAAGGGCGGAGTCTCCTTCGTGGAGGTAGACCGGCCCCGAACCCGTTTATACAGGTTCAATGGGCATATTTTTGGTCGAGCCTACGGGCTCGGAATGCCCACGTTAAAAAGGCCTTGTGCCACATGACACCCTCGTGGGGGGGTGACTGAATATCGTCAACATCTCAATTACGTCATTGATATCCATTTTAGTCGTTGCTTATGTTGAATGTCCTCTAGTGATGTGGTTTCAGTAATTTGTTTGTGATTTTATAACGACAATCTACAATGTTCGAAGAAGGATTGTGCTTGATAAAACCTACGTTTCATTCATTCTAAACTATTTTTAACCATTGATCTACCATTAAGCACTAATATAAGCATAGCTTTTTCTATTCTTATGTAGATGATATTTATACTGCTTGAACAAATTGTCATAAGCTGACTCAAATACAAACAGGGATTTTTTTTAATCTTAAAAAGGCGATCATGACTCTTCAGAGATTTTTTTTATTATCATTATTATCTGTGAAATGCCATACATGTTTAAGAAATATATTGGAGTATTTTCCCGTTGCCTTCAAAGCGGTTTTCAATTCAAAGTGTTCCTGTTGTAGACTGACTGACAGACAAAGTCATCCGTGCAAAAATGAACGCTACAGACTAACACTGAATTTCAATAATATCTCACCGATTCCACATTCCGCGTCGTTAACCGTTTCGCTACCGGCTCCACTTTCGAAAGACAATTGAAAATAGGTTCAACCCTAACAGACGACAATATAAATGTCGCCTTAGATCAGACCAGATTTAACCCATATCCGTCAATACTGATTATTGTGTGCTGGAGTTATCAGTGAGTGAATTGAGACATCGGATTAAAATATTTCTCATCATCTTTACTAGTTGAGCCAACACCTCCACACCGTGACATAAAAAAGTGTAGTTGGTTTTAAATAGTCATAGCAAACTGGGATCGTTTTTCAGTTTTAATCATAGATTTAGTTTTCTTATGTAATGAAGTCATTTTCGCCCCCTAAGCTTATGGATTTAAAAAAGAAATTACGTATTAAAAATAATACCTTATATCACCAGGACAGATTCCTCAAACCGGGACAGTCTCGACTAAACTGGGACATATGGTAAGCCTCGTTTTAAATTACGAGTGAAGAGTAATTTATGCTGGGAAAATGAATGGAAAAAAAAATGGAGGTATATATGCCTCCATTTTTTTTTTTTTTTTTCATTCTCACTATAATTTTTAATAATGTTTCAGTCATATAATGATATTTAATAAACTTTCTGAAATAAACGAAACGCCACACAAATATTTCGGCTTTCCATTACAATGTAAGAGTTAAATAAAAAAAGGCTGGCCTACCTGACGTGAATCAAATGTTTATCGATTTACAGACAGGCGTTGGGGCTCGGATCAAGTCAACACTCATAGACCTTAAGTACAGATTTATTATTATTATTATTATTATTATTATTATTATTATTATTATTATTATTTAGTTATTTAGTTTTTCAGGGATTGTAGCACACAGAATTCCTTCGCTGATTTCTCCCCAGTTGAACTTCATTGATAGGAAAACTGATTGCAAAGGAAATGGGATTTTACGATCATCATTTTGATAACTGGTTTCTTTATGAATGAGTAAATCGAAAATGAATCACGAACAATTTAATCTTAATATAAATTTATTTGGATTAACCATGTCTGGCATAAGGCCATAATCTTCAAACGCTCACTTAAAATAAAACTACAAAAAAATTACCTACAAAAGTTTCCTAACCACAATGGGTATTTTCCGACAGGTTACATTAAAAAATCGCGAGACAGCGTAATTTTCATTTGTACAAGACTGACTAACGAGGGCCCAAAAGTGAACAATAATCACTGATGTGAGGCAAATGATGTCACAATATTTAAAAAAACAACACATTTATTTATTTATTTATTTGTTTATTTATTAGTAAAATGGCTTCTTCTATACCAAAACCGAGCTTCGGACGCATCACGTTAAAACACCAATTGCCTTGCGATCACCAAAGTTAAGCAACGTCGATTGTGGTTAGTAACTAGATGAGAATACCAAGTGCTGTAAGCTTGGTATAATGGATAACGGCTCGATTCTGGAAATCGGAGAGTTGATTACAATTCCATTTGTATTCGTCTATAATCACTTACGCGCAAAAACCCTTGGGAAAGGTGGTTCCACCTATGGGTTAATTAGTAAAACATTTTACATTACCAAAAACATTATTGTCTCAAATGAATTGTGTACAAAATATTTAAATTTCGGAATTAAGTAACTCATAGATAAGCCGCTAAATCTAGACAACGACTATCATCTACACTAAATATGTATAATAAATATTTAAAAGTATATTAAATATAATAAAGATTAATAAATATGAAAAAAAAATATTTAAAAAATATGATAATAGCTGGCCACTCGTATTCGAGGATACCCGTCTACTAGGGCGGCTAGCCAATCCCTATTGCAGACTCTTTCTCAGGCATATTTGTGTTTGTTCAACACCCACAGATCCCACTTGTGGTTTATACTGCAACTATGCTGGGCAGACCTTAGTTACAGTTTCAGGGAGATAGCGTGTTACCTAGAATGCTCAACCATCACACTCAAACCAGCACTCAGGCCCTCGGTCACGATGACTTGTGACTTCGTGCTAGCACAGTTATCGACGGCTCCAAAGTGTTCCGTCTACTCAATTTGACTCACAAGGCTTGGGTTAACCCGTGGTATGGTTTTTCGGGCACTTTCCAATGGCGCCACACGCTGGAATCGACCCACAGACCGATAACATCAGGATGTCTCCTTCCTGACAAATCGATCATGGTGAGATTCGAACACGCGTCTCATGGTCAGAAAGCGGTTGCGCCCACAATAAATATAATAAATACTAAAAAGTATAATAAATATAATATGTAATATGTATGGAAGACTAACCAAAAACGTAAACGACAAAACGCTTTCTTGTGTTAATAGGAAAACTGAGGCAGAGAATTGACCTAAGACAAAAAATACTACGACCACCTCTAGCATATATATATAATTTCAACCTCGAGCCGGTGTAATAGTTAACAAGCTTGTCTCGCTAGAACAATTACGACTGAGTAGTGAGTTCGATCCTCACTGGGTACCCTATACTTTCAGCTTTGTGCCGCATCTAAGCTACGCTTGGAAAATCATTATGTATATAATTTAAAACGTCGAGATATCGTAGATTTTCCAAACAAAATTTCCTGAGTCAGGAAGTGAAAATGAACAGATTTTAATTCAGTGACAGGAAAAAAAAAAAAAAAAAACGTATTCAATTAACGAAATGAGAACGAGTAATTGATACTGGATATTCCAAAGTCTGGAAAAGAATTTTAAGAACTATTAGGTTGGTGCAAAAATAATGACGTAATAATGTCGTTTTTTGACGTTAAAAAATACGCCAAAAAACGACATTATTACGTCCTTATTTTTGCACCAACCTAATAAATATCAGACAGCCGCCTACTACGTTTC
>OZ010589.1:69803703-69846203 GCA_963932145.1 Acanthosepion lycidas
TTGGATTCCTCAACCATGACATACTTAAATTCATGCGGTCGATGTGCCAAGATGGAGAGCTCATTAGAACATCTGCCATGAAAATATTCATAGAAAAACACAGCGGGAAATCATGTCACGGCGTTGGGAAAATGACTGAGGCCAAGATGCCAGATTAGGACAGATAACATTGCAGACCCTTCTTTGGATGTTGTCGCGAAACTTGAGATGTATAGACGGGTCATTAGACAAGATTGGTCGCCAGCAATGTGCAAGAAGGTTTCTGATGAGAGAAAAACATTCTCATGCATGACAAAGTGAACCAACCTTCTAAGCAGGAGATCAAGCAATTGATGCAATAGAATCTCTCCACTTCATGTTAGTAGAAAATGTGAGGCCAAGAAGGCCGCAATGAATTCCTCTCTTGAAGGTTAACATTGATGCACAAGATCAGAGTCTCCCCATCAGGCGTCCTGGGTAGATAGACTACATCCGGCAGCAGCACATCTGATCAGTTGGTTTTGAGGAGCGTAGAACTACTTCTTAATTACTGTTGTTCCCAGATCCACTCTGAACCGAGGTGGTAGCACCTGTTAGGGTCCCAGCTATGGGCAAATAGTTAACCCCCAAACTGGGGACAAAACACTATGAAAGTATAAAAATACATTTTTATAGTAAAAATACCAGCAATACATTTTCACAATAAAAATATTAGCTGCAATACATTTTGGGAAAAAAATTACCAGCAATACATTTTTGTAAAATAAATTACTAATGCTCCCAAGAAAATTAAATTTTGGCATTATGTGACCCATCAGGAGTTGATATGCCGTTAAACAAATTCTCCCCATCTTTGAGTAGTTCGTGTGCTTTGTATTGATTGGACGCTAGTATAAATTAAAAAAAAAACTTCCGCGCCATGATAGACTTTATCAATATATATATATATATATATATATATATATATATATATATATATATATATATAATGTAATGAAAAACAGACCACTTTAAGGTACCATTACGATAATTTATTTCACCCCAAAACCTATATATATATATATATATATATATATATATTCACTGGTCAGTATTTTGTCATTATGACCTACCTAATGAGAAAAGTTCAGACAGCATAAACCATCCGTTGTAACTTCCAATGAAAATAATCTGCTCTCTGTAACTTTTTTGTATAAACAAATAGGGTTATTGTTATATTCCAGTTTGTTGGGATGAACAAAAATGAATGAAAATAAAAGACAACTGTATTTTAAAACATAAATAAACAACTTTTATTCATGAAACGTCCGAAAACAGCAAGGATTTTATGGCTTGAAATCAACGAAATCCATGTCAGCTGGTCACCAAGTTCAATTCAGAAGTGGCGCCCTCGTCTTGACAGACAAGGGAAGTAACTCACTAGTATAATGATTTATTGTCATTTTTTAATGGAAGAAATTTAGCTTCCCCGAACAGTTATAAAAATCCGATATAATTGTAAATAATTACTCATTAAATTGACAATCCTTGTCGATGTGGACGTCTCAATCAAATCATTCCAAAAGCTTTAATAAATGCAAAGACACTGGAATTGAAATTCGAAAATGTAGCCTCTCAAAACAACAATTTCAATTGAAATCAGCATTTTAAGAACTGTTTCAAGAAATATTCAAGCATCCATTTGCCAATTACCGAGTGAGCAAAGTTTAGCTGAAATGCAGAAAATTACACGAACTAGAACTTTCTCACTTCCTAAGGAAAATACTATCTATGTGACTTTTTCCTGATTTGTATTTGGTTTAAGGAATTTCTGAAATTTCGTTCAAGTTATTTTAAATTCTCTAAAAGTTTTATACAGATTTTTAACAATCTTTAAGTCATCATAATTTTATTTCTTATAACATTTCTCAAAATTGATTCAAGAAACTTTAGCGCTGAAAATGTTCCGATTTAATTTTAACCCATTTTGACTTTCCTGTTTTAAGATTACATCCTTAAACTGAATACATTGTTATCAATTATGACATGTCAATTTGATGCCGCTTGGGGTTTATGCTTGAAACTTGGGAGCAACTCGTAACACAAACAAGCAAATTCCAAAAATGAAATAATAATAATAATAATAATAATAATAATGTTTATTATTATTATTATTATTATTATTATTATTATTATTATTATTATTATTATTACCAATATTTAGAGAATATATATAATACTAATTATAATAAACAAAATAACTGACTTAACTCTTCCAGTATTTTTCAATATTTAGAGAAGAATGTCTTTTAAAAAAAGAAAAAGAAAACAAAAGACAGTTTTTGACAAGGTTCAACAAATTCAACATTGTCAAACACTGTATCTTTTCTTTTTTTTTTTCTTTTTTCTTTTTTCTTTTTTTAAATCGCGCTCATCTCTACATATTGAAAATTCTTTTTCACCTGCATTTGTTTCATGGCGGCTTGTAACCATTGACACAAGACAAGCGAAGGATGTAATTTTCTTGTTGCTTCCACTTAATTAAAGAAAAGACAACTATTAAAATAAATAAATCGACAAAGTTCTTCGCAGGTTATCGACTGTGCTCGTGAGAACGTCTTTTTTATTTTTTTTTATTTCCTGGGGAGATGGTGCACCGTAGATTTTGTTAATTTGTTGTTGAATTCCTTTCTTTATCAGTCCCAAAGTTCGAACCGTAACAGAAAGAGTTCTAGTTTTTAAGTGTCACACTTTTTCTCTTTCCATTTCCAGGTCTTTGTATCTGCTTAGTTTTTCAAAAACCTTCATAGAAATATTTTTGTCACTTGGTATATACATCTCAGTCAGTGTGCAAAATTTACCGTTTCTGTCTTTGAGTGCCTGGACGATTTGTCTTAGTTAATAGAAAAATCCCAGACGATGGTAACACCTGCTCCCTCAGCAGCAGATTCAGAATGGTATTCATGCCAGTTTACAGCTATGTTTATCCTGAAGTGATGACAGCTCTTCCAATGCAGATATTGACCTACTCTGTCATGAAGGTTTTTGGTATTTATTGGGTTCGAGTATTGAGCATCCTAAGATAAGGCGATCAATAGTTTCAATGTATTCCTCACAGTTTCTACATTTTGGGTCTGTACTATTATGCAGGAGACAAGATAACGGTGTAATGAATAGCGGTTCGGATTAAGAAAACGGAGAACCGAGTTCGAATTCCAGTCGAATCTATTACATTTACTTACCTGCTTTTCTTAACTTTTCTTAGAAACTGCGGTGATGAATTAGCTATTCCTCAATGCTCACCCAAACTCGTCACACCATATTTCTTCTCTTTACGCCGATGAATTTTTTAAATTTTCGATAGAGGAATTAGAAGAAAAAGAAGCCAATCTTTACCACAAGGAATATATGACAGGACGTTACCTACATAAACACGGACGGAATGAAATAAGAATCTTAATTAACTATGATAAGCATATCTGAGTTTTGCAAAATAAAGTCAGGAACAGGAGCGATTATGACTCTTCACATTTTTATTTTTATTTATTATCTGTGAGTTGTCTTGGTGTCATGGGAAAGTTTCCTGTTACTTTCTCTGAGGTCTAGAATTAAGATGTTTTCCTTCTCTTAGATCGGTTGCCACTCAAGCGCGGGAAAGCCTTGCCTACTCTTCTATTTAACCCATAGTTGGTGAAAAAATGTAATTGGCATTGGCGCGAAAGTGGACGTAACAGGCTTGGCGCGAATTTGGCTCACTTATTCCATTTCTCACGCCAATAGCCACTACTCTACCCTCCTGTCCTCCAAATAAACAGACGTCCTTTATTCTCTATCTTCATTTTTCTCGACGTTTTAGATACTAGAAATTTTTTGCAAAACGCGTCAGCGGGTTGAAATCCTCAGAGTATTTAGTATTGTTGAATTTATCGCTTACATTTTTAGTCGAGATTTACAAACTCTACGTTTCGTTCAATTTCGCAATCCAATCGATGAATTTTGAATAAATTGATTTTTTTGGGAAAATATTTTTGACAAAAACCCACTCCGTGGTTTAATAATTCCTTTAATTTAATTTAATTTTATAGGAATTTATGTCCTATAATATTTTTTAAGAAAAATTTATTTTTCTTTTTAACAGCGAAAAATAAATTCTTAGGATTTCTTACTCTTGAGCATGCAACATACAACTGACCGTGCATAAATATTTATTTCTGGAGCCAAATTCCAACTTTTTGAAGCGTTTTACTTTGTGATCTGTTTATAGTTCTCACAAACGCATGGCAAACTGGAAACTGAATTCTTGAATATATAAAAATTTAAAAAGATATGCAAAAAACAATATTGCATTTTTATTAAATAAGTAAGTATAAGTTAATTTAATCATTAAATTGTTTTTAAAATAGTGGGAATATTTTCTATGTTAGATAATAAAAGTTCTAATTTTTCCAAAGAAAAAAATTTAATGTACTAAGCTACACACCGTTGTAAAACTAACTGTACTTTTTAACCCCCCTTATCTCTTTGAACTTCTCTCCAAAATTTTGTTTCGATCGGAAATGTATAGCTATATTAGAGTGTGACGGACGGAATAATGGAAGTCAAAGAATTTTATATATATATATATATATATATATATATATATATATATATATATATATATATATATATATATATATATATATAGATAGATAGATGTTGTCAGCAAACACTTCTTTATTATGCTTACCTATTTTATCCTGTTTTATTGTTCATTTTTTAATATTCTTTTTTTTTTTTTCTTCTTCTCTCTCTCTTTTCTCCACTAGCTGACTGTTTTTCAGCAAACGCGCCAAATCAGGACACGGATATTCATGCAAGTAAGATTAATCTTTTTCGTTTTAAATATCACAAAAATATTAATTAATCCGAAATCACCTGAAAGAAAATATTAACCATAAAATTATTCCTGAGCCTCCCACTCCACTTCCTCTCTCCACATGACATCTCTTCACAGCTTTCTATTCTTTTAATATCTGCAAAATACATATTATCATGGCTGTATTGAAAGCTTGTGGGTGGTTTCCCATTGCTTCTTTCACTGTTCTGAATCCAAATTTGTTCTTCTCCTAAACTGATTATGCTACTATTTATCTTATTATTTAACCCATAGCTGGGTGGGAGGAAAATAGATCGATTCAGGTCTTTCCACATGGCATCATTCCAAATGGACGCAACAATGCGTCGATGACTGTTACGCCACCCGCAAAATTTTACCGGTAATTAGCTGAACTTTGCTCAATTCCGCATGTGTAGGTATCTCGTGGGGTTCGAAATCACTAGACCACCATCCTGAGTGGACTAATCTTTTTGGAACCTGAAACTGGTAGCATAAATGTCGGCATTTTCAAATATTATATATATATATATATATATATATATATATATATATATATATATATATATATATAATCTCTAAAAAAGATAATATGTATAAAGGGAAAAAGACAGACAATAGGAAAACTGTGTGTAGTTTTAGACGATACATTTCGTTCAATGTGGCCTTTTTCAAGGCAAAAAGAACGAAATGAATTTATTGAAACTAGGTATCTATAAATAAAAAAACAAAATGTCGTTAGTAACTAGAAGAATTTAGAAACGCTATTATTCATTAGGTGGACTGAAAAATGACGTCACTTACTTTTCATGTTTGAAAAGAATTTTTTCACATGTCGAAATATTGTTTGTATTGTTGTGTTGACGGATTCAACCGTTTTCTTTTGAATTCTTATTATATTTGTTTTGTAGGTTGGTTTGGGAGAGTAGTGATTCTGTTAGGAAAAGTGATATTGGGAAAAAACCTGGGCGTAGATTAATATTTGGATAATATTCAATGGCGGCACTCTCGAGGATTTTCCTTCAGAGTGAATTATTTTCTTTTTTTATGAGTATATATATATATATATATATATATATATATATATATATATATATATATATAATCAAAATTGTGGTTGAACTTATTTCTATGTATGACTAGTGCATTTGTCAAATTGTTATTTATGAGGTCTGTTTTCTGCACATAGATGCGGTTTTTTTTTTTATTTCTTCATGTTTCTCCAATGTATTATGAGGAACAGTTTTGTCAATTTATTTTATATATACCTACTTTAGAAATATTATTGTTATGGGTGCTTGTAGACCCAATTATGTCCATAATGGTTTTGGAAGATTTTGTGATTATTTGGATGCTGTTTAGATAGGATAGATTGTTCTAGATAGTGGGCGTTACAGAGTTAGTCGGTAGCATTATGTATCTGTTCTTGTATAATTTATTATTATGGATAATGTGATTTTTTATGGTTGTATATCTTGTATGCCTTTCTTCTTGCGTTTTGGATGAAGTGATATGGATATTGTAGGTTTTTGAATGTGTTTTCTATGCATGTTTCCTCTTTAGGCAAATATTGTGGGCTGCAAATTTTTAATGATCTTAAATAGTAACCTGTAATTATTCCGGATTTAATTTTAGAGGAGTGGTTTGCGTAGAAACTGACCAAGTCGTTTTTGTTGGTAGTTTTTCTATAAACGTCAAAATTAAGTTCGTTATTATTTTGTTTTGTTTATTTGTGCAAAATTATACCGAAGAAGGGAAAACTGTAGTTGGTTTCAGTTTCAAAGGTGAAATTTATTGTAGGTTCAACGTTGTTAAGTCGGTTGAAATGATCTGTTAAATTAGTATTTTGTGAATATATTAGTAGGGAGTCGTCTATGTATCTGAAATAGGAAGATTTTGGAGGTAGAATAAGTCACTTTCTAGAAACTCTAAAAATAGACAAGCAAGAACGTCGCTGAGAGGAGATCCCATAAGTAAACCAAATTTTTGTCTGTAGAGTTGATTATCAAAAGTAAAGAAATATTGCTTGGTGATTCGCATACTTTTATGAGTTTATGTGTAGGGAGAGGTAATTTTATTTCTGTTTTTGTTAGGTGTGTTTTAAGTATATTTTAGCATTTCTCTATAGAGGCGTTTGTATATAGAGATTTTATGTCCAAACTGGTCATTTTTATATATGATGGACTAATGGTGCCGAAAACTGGGGTTAAGATTTTGCTTACTGTGCCGGCTAGTTTGGGTCGCTGCCCATCCCAGATATGATAAGTTTCACTGGTACGTTCCGTTTATGTGTTTTTGGCAGTCCGTACAATGTGGGTGGTTTTGGATGACGTTCAATAAGTTTTATCCAGGAGATGTCTTCATATTTTAGTAAATGTTTGATGTCTCTTGTGAATTTTTGTGTTTCTTTTGTAGCTTTGTTTTCGTTTACTTTTTCGTAGATGTTGTCATCGTTAACGAGTTCTCTCATTTTTCTGTTGGTAAATGTGTTTATCAATGATTACAATTACCCCGCCCTTATCGAAACTAGATATATGGATGTTTTTATCGTTAGCTAATTCTTTCAGGGTCTTTTTGCATGTTCGAGGAAGTGCTGAGTCTTTTGGGGGGGGGGGGTAGCCGTAATCAGGACTTTGGTAAAATTGTAGATCCTTGTGGTGATGATTTTTAATTATACAATCTGTAATGTCATGTTTTTGTATTGCGGTGGCAAATTTTTGTAGGAAAGCTGACACCTTCTAATTGTGTCTGAATTTGCTATCAGTCAATTATGTGCCATGCGTAATACACGCTTAGGCGATCATGTATCTTTCGATACATGACTGACGAGACAGATTTTTTTTCCTGACAAGGAAAATGTTTTTAGGTTGCTATTTCTTTCTGCGGTAGACCAGTTGCCATCAAAGGCTATAGAATCGGGTATATCCGTTTATTTACCCACAGCTGGGTGGAGGAGAAGAGAATGCATACCTTTCCCAAGGGTATTAACACGTAAGTGAATGTAATGGATTCAACTGGAATTCGAACTCGGCTCTCCAATTCCTCAATCCAAGCTGCTATCCATAGTTTTTTATTAGGTCTTTTCTGCCGACCATGGGCCATTTGCTATGGTTAATCAGTATATTGACTTTATTTTGCAAAACTCAGATATGCTTCTTATCCTAGTTAATTAAGATTCTTATTTCATTCCGTCCATGTTTATGTTGGTAACTTCCTGTCATATATGCCTTGTGGTAAAGATTGGCTTCTTTTTCTTCTAATTCCTCGATCGAAAATTTCGAGTTTGGGTGAGCATTGAGGAATAACTAATTCATCATCGCAGTTTCTAAGAAAAGTTTTCTTGTTTTAAAAGAATGGGTGGTTCTTAGTTGTTGTATTTATTTTCAGACTAGGTGTATCTCTGTGTCTGTGTCTGTTTTTTTTTTTTGTTTTTTTTGTTTTGTTTTTTTTTTCCATTCCAACGAATATGTAAAAAATCCTCAGAATTAATCTGTAGAAAGAGACAATATGGATAAAGAAAAAAGACAATAAGAAAACTGTGCGTAGTTTAACCAGCGCGTTTTGTCCAATGTGGAGTTTTTCCAGGCAATCTATATATATATATATATATATATATATATATATATATATATATATAATCGACTCTCCCGTCATATTCAACGTATGAGGGTCAAGCAGCTCAGTTCCTAGGAACCGACAGCCCAGACATCAGCACATATGATTTGATTATAGTCGTGAAGGCTTTGTGCAGACCCAACCTCACCTTTTGAAGGACCAAATACAGAGACCTGGTGCACTACATGCCACAAAGTTCCCAGACAAACCTCCGCAGGTTTTTGCATTCAGAATTGTCCTTCTCCTGCTATCCAAGGCTATAGAACCCAGTCTTTCATTCTATTTACCCGACGGAGAAGAGGGTTTATACCTTTCCGAATGGTATTAGCACGTAAATGATTGCAATGGATTCGACTGGCTTTCCGATTCTTCAATCCGAGCTGCTAACCATTATTCCACCGTGACTGGTTATATATATATATATATATATATATATATATATATATATATGGGTATAGAGGTGGGTAAATCAAATAAGTAGATATCAGCAACGTATATGCGCGTGTTAGCGTGCATACACAAGTAAGCAAATAAATATTTACTGAATTTACTTTAAGCTGTAAAGAAAACAGTGCACAATGTGATTAGACAGAGCTAAGAAATATATATTAATAAATATACATATACCAATGTAATGATAAGTAATAATAAGTATATATATATATATATATATATATATATATATATATATATATATATATATATATATATATATATATATCTAGGTTTGGAATGTAATCATAAGTAATAATAAGTATATATACCTAGGTGTATATATATATATATATATATATATATATATATAGTATATATATATATATATACCTAGTATATATATATATATATATATACCTAGTATATATATATATATACCTAGTATATATATATATATACCTAGTATATATCCTTGTGCAGGTATGCAGAAAATAGAAAAGAACACGTTGGGTGCATAATCCGGGGTTCCTTAGTATTTTTGTTTTTATTTTTAAAAAACAGTGCTCCATACAGAAGTAGAGCTTATATTATAATAATATTTTTTGTTTAAAAATATTTTTTGTTTAAAAATATACCTAGTATATATATATATATATATATATATACCTAGTTTTGGAATGCAACCTAAGTTTCGTCGTTCTACCAACTCATCGGGCAAGAATTATTTCTTTTAGAACTTTCGAAATTTTGGTTAAAATTCTTGCTTTTCTAGTAACAAATTTTTATGAGAAGAGTTTGGTCGTCATTTTGCGGTGAAAAATCATGGAAATCTTGCAAAAGTCAGATAACTGTCGGACTTTAATTAAACTTTTAATTTTTATTCACAAATAAATTAAATTACTTTTTAAAAGTTTCTTTTTGAGAAAATCTTGACAAAAGTATGTTTACATCTATTAACCTCTATTTATTTAATTTTATGAAATTTGAAGAATTTCTTTTTTGTAGCGCTTAATATTTATATTAGTTATAAGAACAAGTCCTCGGAGAATTTAAATCATTATTTTGGCGGTCAAACAGTACAACCAATTGTAGAAAATCTGCTCAGAATTTTAAAATAAAAAAATATGCAATAAAACTAAGACGTTACTTAGTTAGAAAAGATTTTAAATGCTTGTATGAATAAAATATATTATGAAAAATATAATTTTAATTAGAATAATTTATAAGATTTTAAAATTTTGTATTCATTTGTAGTGACATTAAATAAAAAAGTGCATTTACTAATAATAAATGGAAAAACTTGCTACAATTCATCAACCTGAGTATTTTGAAAAGAATTGTGTGTGTGTGTGTGCTTAAAGGTGCCGATTTTTGTAAATTGTCCATAAACGATATTCTCAAAAAATAAGTGCTGTAACGATAGATAGATAGATAGATAGATAGATAGATAGATAGTATGAGTATTAAATTTATGCGTCCGTACAGAATTGCACATCCAAAAAAGGTGAACTGCGCCTTAAGGCCTTTATCTGCGGAAGATCAATGTACAAACAATACGGTGGTTGTGGTGGTTGTGGGGAGATTTCAGTTTGGTCAGCTGACTGCTCACGCCGGGCACACTAGCAGATGAACAAGTGAATAGCTTGCTGGCTATCGACCGAGTATCTGACAACTGGAAATAAAAAGGCGAAAAATAGGAAGATTGAAATTTAAAAGAATAAACTCCCAAAAAGTCAAACAATTTTGATGTACAAAAATAAGAAATAACATCAAGAAAAATTATGCAAAAATACAACACATGGAATGAAGAAAGAAAGAAAGAAAAAAGAAAGAAAGAAAAAAGAAAGTAAAAGAAAAAACAATCTGGATGTGCTCTCAACTGTGATAGGCCAGATAACGTCGTTCATTTGGTAAGTAATTATATTATTATACTTGTATTTTGCATATATATATATATATATATATATATATATAGTATAGGTAACAAAGGCTTTCGTAATCCGTATGGATAATTCCAAAGAGGATGTAATTCAGAGAGCTCATTGTAACAGCAGAGTGAATATATATATATATATATATATATATATATATATATATATATATATATATATATATACCGTCCTGAAGATAAACTACATTCGCATCCTGGGTAAGACAATAAACTACATCCAACAGCAAAGCCTCTGATCAGGCGGTTTTGAGGAGAATGGAACCACCTCTTCATTGTTGGTGTTCCCAGGTCCACCCTGACCCGGAGTGGTAGCACCTGTTAGGGTCCCAACTATGGGTAAATAGTTAGCCCCCAAAATGGGGTTAAAACACAATGTAAGTGTAAAAATAGATTTTAATACCAGAAATTATTTGTAAAAAAAAAATAATTATTACCAGCAAAACATTTTTGAAGAAAAAATATTACCAGAAATAATAATTTCGTCGGCATTAATAATCCATTGAGGTTGATATGCCGTAAAGCAAACCAAACCAAACCAAAAGTATATATATACGTACATATATAAATGTGTGTGTATGTGTGCGCATACAGCAATAAGTTTACAAAATAATGATGAAAAATACATTTACTTAACATAACAAATATTTATTTTTCGATATAACACACGCTATTGTAAATGCCCTTAATTCAGTAGTGAACATTTGATGTGATTTTTCGAATGTTGCCATGCAGCAAAAATGTAAAATCAAAATTCAAATAGTAATTACGTAACAGAATTCATTCTTATTGACAGCATATTACAAACTCACGCCCGCGCTGACATATATATATAAATTCATCCATATGTATATGCATTCTGTGATATATATATATATATATATATATATATATATATATATATATATATATAGATAGATAGATAGATAGATAGATAGATAGATATAGTCTTCAGTGGTTTCCTTAATGTTGTATTTGCTTTTTATAGATAAGATTGTCAATATCGCTTTTTGACTTGACTTGCATTTCAATGGATATTAGCAAATATTAGATAGATTGGGATTTTCAGAGAAATTCATTTTTTCCAAGTGAATATTGCTTTAGCATTTTTTTAGAATAAAAACAGAATGAGATAGATAGATAGATAGATAGATAGATAGATAGATAGATAGATAGATTTTTGTATCTATAGCTAAACATCATGTACCGATACAAAACAGTCGGATTTTAAGTATTAAGACAGTTTCAAAAAGGAATTACTATTCACAGCTTTCAATCTAGCGTGTTTATAGTTGAATATTTTGTTTCATGTTGGTATCTATCAAGCTGAACTTTATTCGGCATAATGTTATGTTAGTTGTATAACCAGTATGGTTCGAATTTTAGATATTAGTTTGCCAGCATGTATCTGTTAATCACCCCACTAAACTATTTATCTGTTTTCTTTCTTTCTTTCTTTCTTTCTTTCTTTCTTTCGTTCTTTCTATCTATATCAATCCTTTCCAATTATCTACCTCTCTCAGACCTTTCAATTATCTATCTATCTATCTATCTATCTATCTATCTATCTATCTATCTATCTCAGTCAATTCGTATCTATCTATCTATCTCAATCTACTCATATCTATCTATCTATCTATCTATCTCAATCTACTCATATCTATCTATCTATCTATCTATCTCAGTCCATTCATTTATCTATCTATCTATCTCCCTCAGTCCTTTATCAAATGTACATATCATTCCAAAATAAAATTTGTACAGTTTAAATATTTTTCCTCATAGATAACAAGGCAAATTAGTACCATGTTGTCTAAAGAAAAAATTAATTTTAATTAGAATAATTTATAAACTTTTAAACCTTTTAAAATTCTGTATTCACTCGTCGCGGAATTAAATAAAAAGTATATAAATCGAAAAGTTTATTCATCGAACTTCAGTATTTTAAAAAGAATTTCGAATTTGCGCGCGCAATATATATATATATATATATATATATAAATAAGTTTTACGTTGTCTTTTACTTTTATTGATCAATTTTCCTTTTCGGGTCCCATTATTACACTTCGTCTTCTATGTGATGTGTTCCTTCAGAATAATGACGCTCATAGCTCTCCACAATAAGAAAGGAATTGAAGCAACAGAAAGGTGTCTCTACGGGCGAATAATGAGGGTGCCATGGACCAAACATGTGAGCAACGACGAATTTCTAGAGACAATGGAAACGAAAAGGACACTTATACATAACATCAGAAAGGGACAGTTGAAATTTCTAGGACGCATAATGAAGAAAGGGGACTTAGAAAATTTGATACTCACAGGACAGATTGAAAGCAAGAGGGACAGAAGAAAACAACGCATAACCTACCTGGTGACTCTGGGTGAATGGATGACAGTGCAGGGCATGGAAAAGGGACAGGAAACTGTGGAGAGGCATAATCACCAACGTTCTGAAGGGACGCGGCATATAGAAGAGGAAAACAACGTATAACCTACCTAGCAACTTTGGGTGAATGGACGGAGGAGCAGGGCGTGAGAGAGATAGCAAAAAGACAAAAGTTATTAAAAGCAACAAGAGACAAGAAATTGTGGAGAGCCATGATCGCCAACGTCCTGAAGGAATACGGTATATAGAAGAGGAAAACAACGCATAACCTACCTTGTGATTTTGAGTGAACGAATGGTGAAGTAGGATATGGGTGAGATGACAAAACGTCTAAAGTTTTTAAAAGCTACAAGGTACAGGAAATTGTTACACTAGTTAAACCTTGTAAAGCACATTTTTATACCAAACAAGCATTAATTTGGATTATTTTATCGCTAATATATACAGAATAGACATTTTTTCTGTGAGATTTATCATGCTTTGAAAGTAGCCTCTAAGTGGTCTCAACATCGAAATATGGTTACAAACTAACACCCACAATGTCCGGACACTAAAAGGTTCATTTCCGTATCCTGGTGTGAAAGGTGCAGAGGAATTGTCTATAGATCTTATTGGTTCTTGTTAAGGTTTCGTGTCTTCTGCCATTTACTCCTGCCATTTGCGCAGCTATTGGGTAAATAGCAGGACAGGCCGGGTTCTGTAGCCTTGCGTGGAAACTGAAAGAATGAAATGGCAACCTACTGCGGGAAAAATCTGCCTTGTCATTCATGTATCGAAAGATACACGATCACCTAAGCGTTTATCACGCGTGGCACAACAATAGACAAAATGGACTGTCTTCTGTCATTATAAAAAAAATAAAAGAATTGAAATGACATTCTGCTTTCGGATTGTTTTGCAATTTAAATCCTTTTATATTCCATGTCCTTTCAAGACGTGGACAATAATGGCTCTCCACAACGTTCGTTCTCTTTTGTTTCAGATAATATTACAAACGTTTAGATTTAAACATCTTAATTCAAAATTATTACTAGTGGCTAGATTGTGACAGATGTCATATCAAGATGTATATTTTTTTAATTGTCAAAATGGGGATATTTCTCTTTATTGGTGTTAATATTGAGGATATAAGAAAATACACTATTTACATTATTCGGACTATTGTCCTCATCTTTGTCGCCATATTTATTACAACGTTTCGGCCGTAGTACGCTCCGGCCTTCTTCAGGTGGTTGGACATAAATAGTGTACATAATACCTTGTCTCAGAAATATAACAGATACTCATATAAGAAAATAAGTAAGATTTTTGGCATATGCGTTTGATTTTGATTAAGAAAGGTAAAAATTCGAGTCAAATGCATAAAAAAAAGACAGCAGACTAATATTTTTGCAGTTTATGGAGAAAAGCGATGAAGTATTAAACGTGCCAGCAAAAATGCTCTTTGGTTGGGTAACACAAGTTAAGATCGATAATGATCGATCTGGGATTAGGATATTCTAAAATGGACATAAACTCTCAGAATTCAAACGATGTCCCGTTCATGCAACACCTTGTGTTCAATTCAGGAATAACATCATATCAATGTGATATCCCCAAAACGCTCAAAACTGTCGAGAAAATCTCAACCCACCAAAAAAAGGTGCAGGCCGAGGAAAGGAACAAAAGTATTTACCTTAAGTTACGAAAAAATTTCCCTTCCGCAACGTAGCTTTATCGTCTGATAACTGGCATTGAGTTACAAGAAGAGCGAAAAAAGGAGGAAGAAACATTTCCTTTATAACCACTTCAGGGATCACGTGGTAACAAGCCACGAGAGCCTGTAACTATAAAAAAAGAAATTAGTAAAAAGGTAACAGGTTTTAGTCAGCAAGAACCAACAACCCAGGTAAGTACATTACTGGACCATCAAATTCTACACAAAACTTAAACTACTAAATCATCCCAAATATACAACTATCAATAAACAGAATTTGAATTTAACTTTTTTCTTTACTGATAAGAACCGAGCTAGTCGAAAGTTCCGGAAACGTGGCAAGAAACAACACGAACTTCGAAAAGTTTTTTTTTTTTTCTTCTCAGCCTTTAGCATCAAGATATAAAATTTAATCCGTCAAAAAAAATAGATCAAAAAATGTAACCTTTTTAATAATTTCACCCAAAAGCAAGGAAATAAAGACACTAAGTCTCAAGGTGTTACTGAACGTGAGAGAAAAAGAAAAAGAAAATATTATTAAGGTTGATTGATTTATTCATTGGTTTGTCAACTTTTGTCAACTTTTGTCAACCTTTGTCAACTTTTGTCAACCTTTGCCAACTTTTGTCAACTTTTGTCAACCTTTGTCAACTTTTGTCAACCTTTGCCAACTTTTGTCAACTTTTGTCAACCTTTGTCAACTTTTGTCAACCTTTGTCAACCTTTGTCAACTTTTGTCAACCTTTGTCACCTCGTGTGGAATCATGGTCAAAATTAATTGCAGGGATCTTAGCTTTAGAAAAAATAACTTCAGTGCCATTAATAATAGCAGGCTAATATAATTGGCCTTTTTAAGAATCTTGTTAGGGAGTTTCAAGAATTTACAGCAACCAAGACTTGAAGTGGTTATTCCAATAAATACCGAGAATAGCATGGACGGAGATTGTGGGAAAAGAGGAACTTTTAAAAAAAGAAACAAGGAAACTTACGACCAAAAGGAGACAAATTTCTATTGAATAATTGATTCGTTTTCTACGGCTTACCAACCCTTTGCAGGTTATTTAAAGCCAGAAAATATTTTTAGATTGTAAAATTTTTTTTTAGATAATAATGGTTTAGTGATAAAAGTATTACTAATTAACCCATAGCTGGGGGAGAAAAAGAGGATTCATACCTTTCCCAAGGGTATTTGCGCGTAAGTGAATATAACGAACCCAACGGGAAATAGAACTCGGCTCTCCAGTTAACAATTCTGAGCAGTTATCCACCCGCACATCCAAGCTTACAGTAACTGGTATTCCAAAATGTCATTAAGGAGAGAAAACAATCAGGAATTATGAAGACATAAGATAAGATGTATTTAAATTTTTGAAGATCAAAGTTGACTGACAAATAAGAATCCGGGAGCGAGAGAAGTGCGAGAGAAGAAACTGCTAGCATAGAACTTACGGTTACATCTAGCCATCTCAACTGCAAAATGATGAGACCTTGCCGCCAATCTAGTACGGCGCTTAAATTCGTAAAGTCTAGGTACCAAAAAGTAAATCCCATCAAAACACTTAGCCTGAAAATATTTATAGAAAAGACACAGGGAAACAACGCTACGGCGGTGGGAAAATGATTGAAGCTGAGATGACAGTTCAGGACTAATAACATGGCAGATTCACCTATGTATTTTAATAAGAATCTCTAAATGCACCAAATATTCAATGCCTCGTCGAATGGTTGACCGATTTCCCTAATATCAAACCCAACAATTAGTACTATATAATCTTTCCACTTTATATCAGCGGACAAAAAAAAAACGCAAGGAGTCACGGTCCTGGGACTTAGCATCAGCCATATTGATGGAAGGCAAAAAAATGGTTATCTCTGATGATTAAAACTTACCTGTTACCTTCAATTTGATGTCTAGGCACAATCAAGTGAGTTATATATATATATATATATATATATATATATATATATAATTTTCTCTCGAATACTAATCTCATATCTATATAAAAACCGAAGCTAAAAATTATATATATATATATATATATATATATAGAGAGAGAGAGAGAGAGAGTTTTAAGCTTCGGTTTTTGAAACATGGTAATTCCTGTGTAGCGAAGAAACCATATTTTAAATCAGTTAATTTATAATATTTATGCTCATTAAATTCCCATTGAGCACTGTTTTCTAAAAATAAAAATATCAATAAGAACACCGATTTATATACGCTACTGTTCTTTCCTTTTATTATATAATATATATATATATATATATATATATATATATATATATATATATATATATATATATATATATATATATATATATATATATTCTGCTTATACGTTATTTTTATAGATACAAATATTTAAGCAAATGCTCTGTTTATAATAAACAGTATTAACAACATTTACTGACCTGCTTTATATATATATATATATATATATATATATATAATATTATATCATATTATATAATAATAATGATAATAATAATGATAATAATATATAATATTATATTATAATATAATATTATATAAAGAGTGATAGAGTGAGAGAGGTACCACTTGAATTTGTAAGGATGGACAAGAAGAGGAATAACCGCCCATTGCTGACGTCAGTTGTCACATGATCCACTTAATCACCCCACACGCTTTCAATTATACTTGTTCATGCTATCTGGTGGATATATATATATATATATATATATATATATATATATATATATATATATATATATATATATATATATATATATATATATATATATATGACTAATGTAAGTAAAAATTTGTAACTTAGATAATTCATATTACCTTCAGAATCCCGACTCCAGAGTTTCGTCGGCGGACCTGTCCGTTCACTCACTTTTCAGTGGACATCTGCAATTTACTCATATATATATATATATATATATATATATTTGTTCATATATATATATATATGTGTGTGTGCGTGCGCGCACGCGTGTATATGTGTGTAAAAGTACTGCATTAAAATTCAAGTATTATGTTCGTAAAAGTAATCATTTGCTTGTGGAAAGTAAGTGTTAGGCTACTGCTCAAAAATGGCAGCAGCAAAACTTCGTACCTCATTCTGTTCGGGAACGCTGTTCAAATTCCCAGAAATTAAGGATAGCGTTTTTTATGCATGTTTGTTTTTAAGGTTATGGATTTACTAAGCAGGTTAATTTCAACAACGACTCACCTGGGATCGAACCCAGTACATAAGAAAAGAACCGATCTCCAAAATTCGCCTTCTAACAATCACTCGACAACGATGTAGGCATGTATCATTAAACTTACATGTCAGGCAGAGGTTGTCAGTAAATTCGTCCCGTAAGTTATTGGGAGTTCGACCATCTATGATTGCTCCTTTTTGGAGGACTTGTGCCATATTTCAATATATAGGGGCCCCATTCTTTTGGCCTTGTGCCAAACTAAGCTAAGCTGAATAAATAACAACGCTATTAAAAATGTCTTTCTTCCGTTCTTTCTTTCTCTTTCTTGTGTATGTGTCTCGCTCATTCTTCCACCCCCATTCTCTCTCTCTCTCTCTCTCTCTTGTTCACTCAGATCTTCCTTTCTCTGAAAATTTGCTCATTCTTCAGGGATTTGCCAGTTTTTTTTATCTATCTATACATATATATTAAAAATTGCTTAATATATTTACCTACCAATATATCTTAGGTACTCATTTAAAAAATATATTCTAAAAGGAAAATTATTTTTTGAAATTCGAATATATATATATATATATATATATATATATATATATATATATATATATATATATATATATATGAAGAAATATAGTTTTAAGGTGTACTATATTTATGGGATAAAGTGCTCAATATCAGAGATAGAACGTATGTAAATATGTAGATATATATATATATATATATATATATATATATATATATATATATAATATTTTTTATTGTTCAAAACAAATATATATATATATATATATATATATATATATATATATATATGTTTTGAACAATAAAAAATATTAAAAACTTAAAATCTTCAGACACATTGGGTTGTATATTAATTTCGTTTTTATTATTTCAGTTAGATTCCTCGACTAGTTTCGCCCAACAAAAAACATTCTGCTTGCTGGTAGCAGTGAACTACAGAAATGAATGTCTTTATGGAGAAAATGAAATTTTCTCTGTAGTTTCCATTTGTTTTTTTTTTTGGTTTTTTTTTTTGGTTTTTTTTTGGTTTTTTTTTTTTGGTTTTTTTTTTGGTTTTTTTTTTTTGTTTTTTTTTTACATGAATTTTGGTCAGCCTTGTGTTGGTCATTCTCTTTTAAGTTGTTATTTAAGAGCTGAATCGATTCATGCTGCTCTGAATATATATATATATATATATATATATATATATATATATATATATATATATATATATATATATATATATAGTACATAAAAGTCTAATGGTTAGAGTTAAATTAAACGAGGAAACAGTAATATTAAAAACTGCTCAAAAAACGCGCGAATTTTTTTTTTTAAATAACATGTAGAGCTTTTAACTTAAAAAATTAGGTGATTAGTTGACTCCGCTACCTTAGTTTCAATCTTACGGTATCTTCAGGCGATTTTTATTGGTGAGGATACTGTACACACACACACACACACACACACACACACACATATATATATATATATATATATATATATATATATATATATATATATACATATTGAGTTTTTCTAATATTCTTAAATATTTCCTTGTCAATCATATCCAACAAATTTTGTTTAAAAGAAAGGTTGCTGCTAAATATATATATATATATATATGTGTGTGTGTGTGTGTGTGTGTGTGTTTGTGTGCGTGTGTGTGTCTCTGAGGAGAGTTTACAATTTTACATTGAAATTCTCTGAACGTATATTGATGCTATACTTTGAATTAAGTTTACTTTTTATTTAATCACTATCAGTATGATATACATATTTACATATCCTATTTCCTTGTGTGTGTGTGTGTGTGCGTGTTGCTTGATAAAAACATAGTTTGAAGGTCTGCCGTATAGATAGATAGATAGATAGATAGATAATGAACAGGATAGATAGATAGATAGATAGATAGATAGATAGATAGATAGATAGATAGATAATGAACAGGCAAGATAGATAGATAGATAGATAGATAGATAGATAGATAGATAGATAGATAGATAGATAGATAATGAACAGGAAAGATAGATAGATAGATAGATAGATAGATAGATAGATAGATAGATAGATAGATAGATAGACTCCTGCATTCTCATCCAAATACACTTATGTGTTTATTTATTTTTACCTATTTCGCTATGTGTTGTGCTGCAAGTCACTTTCCCCGTAAACTTCCCTAATCAAACACCCGGATGCTGCGGAAGATTGGACATTGCGAATCAGATTGAGTTGGCATTTGCTCAGAATACGGTTCAAGGGTTCGACCAATGAATTCGTAAAGTACAATAGTCCAAAATCTATACAGCATACATTGGAAACGTGGCTTACTTTTCATAGAGATTACCATGTGCGAGTCTACACCGAAGGTGGGTAGGAGCTTTTCTTTTTCTTTTTCTTTTTTTCACTTTCCATCAAACATTTTCACTGAACAGATAAATGTGTTTCTAAGAAATTATGAAGGTGTGCCGAGAAAGAATTCTCATACCGACCCGCTTCCTAAATTCTGACCAGATAAATAAATAAATATCAGTATTTATTTTGGAAAGGTACTCTTGGTGGAGACTATGACTTTTCAGAAACCCCGTCGAAGAGATAAAAACAGATCGAAATAGGCATGAGGAAATGAAGAGTGGAAAAGGGATCGATAGTGATCGATAGAAAGAGAGATAGAAAAAAGAGAGGAGGGAATATATAAATTCACTTTTGATCACTAACATTTCGTGGTACACTTTGTTGTACCCAGGGTCGGTGCATGACCCCACTCGAATGTATGATACGAACCCCAAACTCTACTACATCTCAATTTTCATAAGGTTGTATTCATATAAAATAGAAATCTTATTGTAATCTAATTATGTACAGTAATAGATTATATGCAACATCAGTGAAGAATTCAACTAGAAAAACTGAAAATAATTAGTGTACCTAAATGCAAATTAGACACGTCATAATACATCATTCCATCTTAAATAAGTCAACAATGTTTTGCTGCAATTTTAAAAATCAACTTGAGATTTTTCTCGTTAAAAAGTTGAAGAATTTTGACACATTCAACATTAGGAATAAAAAACATAGTGAATTTTATCTTGTGTTTTTTTCGAGACTTAGCAAGAGCAAAATAAATTCACGGATCTGTTTAAAAAAAAAAATGACCCGAGAATGACATCAAAATCAGTGAACATGTTTCATCCTTTTATTATCAGCTGTGCTTTAATTTGTAACGTATATAAATTTAGGTAGAAAGAAAAGTAAATGTTAATAAGATAGCGAGAGTCACAAAGCACTGGCCAGAGCCTCCAATCAAGTTTGAACCCCGAATCAGCCTTGCCTCCCGCCTCGGTCAGAGTGTTTGGCATAGTACGCGCCGGCCCTGGTTGTACCAATGAGATAGTAATAAAGCCAAATTTCTTTCATATTTCCGACATCAACATGCATCCGAAAAGAAGTCCAGTTAGAGTTTGGATACAAATAAAACCTACGAAGAAAATAGACGGGTTGTCCCTTAATATTTACAGCAGTAGTAGTAGTTTAATCTATAGTATCTTTTGTGTTATATTCCGATGAAGAGAAGTGTGTTTGCGATTAGTGACAGTCATGTCATCGGCGTGCGAAGTGGAATCAACAAACCGGGTTCAAATTCCCTCCTCGTTTATTGCGTTCACTTTTGCACTAAAAACCCTCGGTAAAGGCATGAAACCGTCTCTTCTTCTATGTATTAAATAGCTTGGATGTAATCTACACGGCCTGAAGATTGCGTTTCAAGCATGAAACACAGTCACCACTCAGTCTTGACCTCAGTATTCACTCTTATATTTACACATGCCCTATCCTTGATATTATTGAGTACTTTTACCCATAAATATAGCATATCGTAAATCTATATTATACCACATATATCTACATCGGGTGTAACAACAAAATTAGCCAAATCTTGTAACAGAAAAATGGTACAATTGTCAGAATAAGCTTTGAGCCGTTTCATCTTTGAAATGATTAAAGATATCTTACTGGAATTTTCGCAGGTTTTTATAACACTATGGAACTCTACAATAAGAATGTATAATTAATCTCTAAGCTTAATAGAATAATCGTGATGAAATCGATCACAAACGAAAATGACATGTTCATCATTAATTAATCGTAAGCTAAGGATCGAAAGCTCATGAAGTATTAAAATAAATTTCAAATATATATTTATTATTCAAGGATCATTTTCTGAAAATTCAAGATGATCTTCACCCTCTCTAGTTTTCTAACTTTCTGTCCTGAAGTAACAAGGTGCCTCTTTCGTTTCAAGTACCATTTCATTTTCAAGTCTTTTGTCATTGCTCTTTGGACTGTCATGGCTGAAACTCCTCTCTCATGTTCTAAACGTCTTATGAATTGAATTGAATCTTTTCTAATTGATCTCTTTAGCTCTTAGTTGAAATGATGATCCTTCATCCTGTTGTGACATACTGATCAAGTTTTTCTCTCTACTGTTCCCTCTTTTTTTAAATTTATTCACTGTTCTCGTGATGCTTCTTGAATGGACTTTGAGGATGGAAGCCAGAGTATGAATGCTGATGCCATTACAGAAGACCTTTATAATATTTTTCCTCTCACTATTGCTCACTTGGGAAGACAGTGGATCTGACATCATTTTAATCTGCTCTCTTTTTAGCTGAATAACTCAAAGGGTTTTTCAGTGATTCTTACGACAAATCGTATCAAGATGGCTAAATGTCTATCTGAAAACCTGGAAAAAGAAACGCAATTAGTTTCGTTGATTTTAGATATTGAACATTACGGTGTTACACGATTTAGACAATTCTGCTGTTACACCCGGTATACATATTTATAGCTAAAATATTTTTTTTATCATTTCACCCCAAGCAAGGTGGGAGTGCCACTATTACGCAGGGGTTTACAGAGAGTAAAAATGAGAGAAGAGACTGAGTATAGGGGATTGAGAAAAGGATAAAAGAAGTTCAAGACAACAGAAATTGGCGATTGACATTGCATTTAAATTTTTAAAGATTGTAGTTATCAGGGAAGAAAGTAAGAGGAAGGGAGTTCTACTGTCGGGAAGCGCGAGGAAAGAAACTTTTGGAATAGAAGTGGCGGTTACATTTAACTATTTCAACAGTAAAAGTGTGGGACCTAGATGCCAATCTAGTAATACGCTTAAATTCATGTAGCTCGGGACACCAGGGAAAAAAACTCGTCAGAGCATTTACCGTGAAAATATTTGTAGAAAAGACAGAGGGAAGCCACATTACGTCTGTAAGAAAGTGACTGAAGTCAAAAGGTCAAGTCAGGGTCGATTACATTGCAGATCCTCCTTTGGATTTTGTCAAGAACCTCGAGATGAACAGCAGGGGCACTGTACCAGATATGACAATGCACGGACGAATGGTAAATTTGTAGATGTGTAAGATAGGCTTTGACGAGAAAAAAACCTTCTAGCACAACACAGTGAACCAACTTTCCTTGCAGTAGATGCAGCTATTGATTCAATGCAGTTATACTACTTCAAGTCAGTCGAAAACGTGAGGCCAAGAAAGCGCTCTCTTGAGTCGACTATCAGCCATGCTGATGGCGGGCAGGGAAGTTTCTCTGTGGTGGTTAAATTAGAGCAGTTTAGTTTTGGGGTCGTTAAAATTTACAAGCTATCTCCTGCTCCACCACTGACTGAAGGTCTTTTTCGAGAGCAGCGGCCAGCGCTGACGGATTTACTATTGAGACAGGAGTATATGATAATGTCATCTTCAATGTCTACTTGGCAACTGATGATATCAGGAGAATCATTGATGAAGATCAGAAGCAGCGTAGAGCCTTGGGGAACACCCACGTTCGTGTGAAAGGATCTGGAATCGAGGCCGTTCTAAACAACCTTCATTTCACGATTTGAGAGGAATGACTGGATTAAATCGAACAATCTTCCTGTAATACCGTAGCCCTGAAGCTTACGTAAAAGACCAGCATGCCAAACACTGTCAAACGCTTTCGAGATATCTAGACAAGCTTCGTCGTTATTGTCAAGAGTTTGATATACATATTCAATTATGGCATATGCACATCAGTGGAATCTTTATTGTTAGTCAGAGAGTCGGTCGTGAGAGGCAAGATACTTAAACACTTCAGCATTGATTAAAGCCTCGAAGACTTTGGCGAAAAGGAGACTGATAGGGCGGTATTTAGCGAGACAACAGTTGTATAGTTTGGAGAGAACTAGAGCCAGATCGGGAGTCTAATTTATAAATGATGTCCGAGACCAGTGACGGGGTTATGTACATATCACTCAGTTGGGCCTCAGTTCTAGGCTGGAGGAATCAGGTGTAGTTACTCCAGATGAGTCGAATGTTCAGTTGGAAGAGAATTTACAAGCAAAGCATTCAACATTATCTGCAGTAAATGTTAGGAATTCGAATTGATTGAATAGAGGAGGGATTGAGCACTTTCTGTTGTTCAACACACACTTGCAGATCCGCCAATAATATCTTGAACCGAACTTGCGTTGTTTCATTCTATCAGCAAACAGTAATTTTGCTTCATTACGAGCAGAGACAAAGAGTTGTCTGTTGCAATCAGACATGTCGCTCTGGTACAGTCCGAAAAGGCGATTCCTGCGAGCTATAGCGGCCGAGCAAACAGGTGAGAAGCAAAAAGATGAACGCGGTTTAACTTGGTATTTCCATGATGAAATAAAAGCACTGATGCTGGCTTTTACCCAGGAGGAACCTCAGACGCGCATTTTTGAACGGGATGATTAAAAACCACATTACAAGGGACGTCACGGAGGTAATCATGGAACGAGTCCCAATCTGTTCGTTGATAACAGAAAGATATTTTGTTGGTAGTTGGTTCATGGCTGGTGGGGGAGAGGAAAATGTTTACAGACACTACCACGTGATCAGAGTTGCCAAGAGGTCAGATCTGCATAGTACAAGAGTCAGGGATAGAGGTAAAGAAGAGATCGAGAAAAGAAGTGTTCCCGTTAGGGTTACTGGGGAGACGTGTAGGAAAGTCAACCGTCTGCGTGAGAGATTGAGTGATTGAGAAGTTAAGGGTTTGGATGCCAGCAAGGTCCGTGACAGAGCATTTAAGCCATCTGGTATGGTGGTAATCAAAGTCATCAAACACAAATATATTTTCAACAGGTGTAGGGAGATGGCCTTGTCTACATTATTGGAAATACTATCTAGCATGCAACAGTCTTGAGAGAAAGGGGATCAGTAGAGAAAGAAGAGATAGCTGACTGAGTTAAGTAGAGAGAGACGGAGACACGTGTAAGAATGGTCTGAAGATTCAAAAGAACGTTCCCTAGCCAGCGGGAGATGTTCACGGACATAAACTCCCAGGCCATGCATGTGGATGGTACAGTCCTTTCCAAGCAGAGGAAGGTAGCCAGGAATCAAGAAATCAGAGAAGGGCATTGAAGAGTTAAGGTTAGTTTCGAAGACAACTAGGATGACCAGAGGCTTTTCGAAAAGAAACGATTCTACACTGCAAAAATTGGAACGAATACCATGAATGTTGGAGAAGGAATGTTTAAAGGGTTTAGGTGATTTTTGTTGTGCTGGTTTAGGTTTATAACTTCGGTTGTTTATAGTCACGGTGTCTTATTTTGGTAAAGAAAAGGCCTAGGTTAGTAGTAGCAGTCGGTCATCAAATGTAACATGGGCAGAAGGAAACTGGCTTAGAATGCAGCATAGCGTGGCCTTGGGGTGATCCACCGGAAGTGCTTGCAGGGACACCTGGCCATGCGCGACATGGCACTGCAAGAAGAACCCCGATATTATGTAACTGTTGATCAGAGAAGTCTTTCGAGATGTTACGCAAGAGTTCGGGATCCTAACTACCAGCCGGGAACAGCAAGTGCCAACCCGGTACCCTCAGTATGAAGAGACGTTGCTGCCAATCACGTAAAAAAACAAGAAATTCAGGACAAAACAGTATTAAAGCCTGAGAAAAGGAAAAGGACCGGATACCCCTTCCTAAACAGGTAACAAGGGATGAGCCTCTACCCCTGTTCAAGAGAAGAGGGAGGAGTACATATATATATATATATATATATATATATATATAGAGAGAGAGAGAGAGAGAGAGAGAGAGAAAGAGAGAGAGCAGAGAAAGTGAGATTTTAAGTGCCTGAGATAAATAGGTTGTAAGCGCCTGAGATAGATAGATAGATAGATAGATAGATAGATAGATAGATAGATAGATAGATTTTAAGCGCCTGAGATAGACAGATATATAGAGAGAGAAAGTGAGAGAAATTTTAAGCGCCTGAGATAGATAGATAGATAGATAGATAGATAGATAGATAGATAGATAGATAGATAGATAGATTTTAAGCGCCTGAGATAGACAGATATATAGAGAGAGAAAGTGAGAGAAATTTTAAGCGCCTGAGATAGATAGATAGATAGATAGATAGATAGATAGATAGATAGATAGATAGATAGATAGATAGATTTTAAGCGCCTGAGATAGACAGATATATAGAGAGAGAAAATGAGAGAAATTTTAAGCGCCTGAGATAGATAGATAGATAGATAGATAGATAGATAGATAGATAGATAGATTTTAAGCGCCTGAGATAGACAGATATATAGAGAGAGAAAGTGAGAGAAATTTTAAGCGCCTGAGATAGATAGATAGATAGATAGATAGATAGATAGATAGATAGATAGATAGATAGATAGATAGATTTTAAGCGCCTGAGATAGACAGATATAGAGAGAGAGAAAGTGAGAGAAATTTTAAGCGCCTGAGATAGATAGATAGATAGATAGATAGATAGATAGATAGATAGATAGATAGATAGATAGATTTTAAGCGCCTGAGATAGACAGATATATAGAGAGAGAAAGTGAGAGAAATTTTAAGCGCCTGAGATAGATAGATAGATAGATAGATAGATAGATAGATAGATAGATAGATAGATAGATAGATAGATAGATAGATTTTAAGCGCCTGAGATAGACAGATATATAGAGAGAGAAACTGAGAGAAATTTTAAGCGCCTGAGATAGATAGATAGATAGATAGATAGATAGATTTTAAGCGCCTGAGATAGACAGATATATAGAGAGAGAAAGTGAGAGAAATTTTAAGCGCCTGAGATAGATAGATAGATAGATAGATAGATAGATAGATAGATAGATAGATAGATTTTAAGCGCCTGAGATAGACAGATATAGAGAGAGAGAAAGTGAGAGAAATTTTAAGCGCCTGAGATAGATAGATAGATAGATAGATAGATAGATAGATAGATAGATAGATTTTAAGCGCCTGAGATAGACAGATATATAGAGAGAGAAAGTGAGAGAAATTTTAAGCGCCTGAGATAGATAGATAGATAGATAGATAGATAGATAGATAGATAGATAGATAGATAGATAGATAGATTTTAAGCGCCTGAGATAGACAGATATATAGAGAGAGAAAGTGAGAGAAATTTTAAGCGCCTGAGATAGATAGATAGATAGATAGATAGATAGATAGATAGATAGATAGATAGATAGATAGATAGATAGATAGATAGATTTTAAGCGCCTGAGATAGACAGATATAGAGAGAGAGAAAGTGAGAGAAATTTTAAGCGCCTGAGATAGATAGATAGATAGATAGATAGATAGATAGATAGATAGATAGATAGATAGATTTTAAGCGCCTGAGATAGACAGATATAGAGAGAGAGAAAGTGAGAGAAATTTTAAGCGCCTGAGATAGATAGATAGATAGATAGATAGATAGATAGATAGATAGATAGATAGATAGATATTTTTATCACTAATTTGGCTGTGTATATATTTATTGACGGAACATATCGACTTCTGCGTGCCTCTTTGTACGTTGTTTACTGTCCACTGACATTTCTCGCTCTCTTTCCTTATCTCTTTCTTCCTTTTCTCTGTCACACGCACATGTACATACGCACACATGTACACATATATACAGAGACCGAGTCAGCTAACTAGCCAACTAAATAGATATTAATTTGTGTGCAAATGTTTACGGCGAGTACAAAGACTAGAAAAAGGATATACAACAAAAATCGATTTTTATAAATTTCATATAATACCATATTTCTTCTCTTTTTTTTTTCTTTCTTTTTTTTTTTTTTTTTTCATACCATGTCCCTTCGTGGGTAGGCAATCATTGCTCTCACCGATCTCTGTCTTTTTTTTTGTTTTGTTTTTTGTTGTTTTTTTTTTATCAGTGAATTACTGTTATTTCTTGGCACAGATACTAAATTAGTTTTCTTTTACATTCTTCCCGGTTTAAAATTCAGAATTTAACCCACATCTGAGGGGAAAAAAGATGGATCCATACCTTTCCAATAGCATTTTTGCGAAAGTGAACGCGCCGAGTTGGGTCGGAACTTTAGGTTTATCAATCGTCCAGTTCATGCTCCTCTCTAGTTTTTTTTTTTCTCTTAACAGGAATAAAGGTTTATCCTTTTTTCTGTTTAGGATTGCGTTTCCTGTTCCTTTTAAATTATCCTTTAACTCAATACTTCTAACATAACCGCCTAAATTCTGAAATTTCGACTATTATTTAATTTCTGGTTCCTTCTAAAGTATTTTCATTCTCTTCCACATCCAGTAGTCCCTCTAGTCTTAGGAGTATTCTCGACTTGCTTATGGTGAAGTGAACAAAAGAAAAAAACTTTTCCATATAGAAATACACGTGTAAATAGAATGAAGTGGTTTTAAATTCATTTCAATTTTATTTTCCAGAACATGATATTTTTTGAGGCAGATTTCTTAGCATTTTCATGTTTCTTTATTTGGAAAAATAGAAGATAAACATTTGGCCTCCGCCTAAAAACAAATCTTTGAAAAGAAACCTTATATGTAACTACAAAGTTGACATCTTGCTTATAATGTATGCATATACCTGTGGGTGTGTGAGGGGCGCATACGAGCATAGTTCTTTGGGCGATAATTAATGGATATAAAGGTATTGGCGTATAATGTTATATATATATATATATATATATATATATATATATATATATATATATATATATATATATATATATATAATATTAAATACCTGTTCATGTCGTCGGTGTTTGTACAGCGCGTACCACAATTTTAGACAGATTTTAATTAATTACATATATTTTTATATTTTTTCTAATTTTCTAATTATTAATAAGATTAATGAATATCAATAATTTGAAAACTAAATGTCTTTAATTAAATTCAATTTTTGATATCTTTCGTCATTTCTATGACATGGTGTTGGGGCGGTAAAGATGCACACGAACATATGTAAAGACACACACATATTCCGTGAAATATGACAGAGAAGATTTTCTAAGTTAGTTATTCAGTGTTTCTAGTGTCATTACAATTATTCTAAAATATCAAATACGTACACAAAATTATATATATATATATCGGTTTAATGTGTGCTATATTTATAGTTTAATATGGTCAGTATCTGGATATCTCAATATCTAGAGCCTATGTAAATATAAAAATGGACTTGGAGTTTAACATCCAACGCCGACAATCTGTTTCATGCTTAAACGCAATCGTCCTTTTAAGCATGAAACAGACCGTGTCCTCTTTATATATATATATATATATATATATATATATATATATATATATATATATATATATATATATATATATATATATATATATATATATATATAAAATCACTTAAACGGTATCTTAAGTGGATTTGATTCCGTTTTTATATTTTAAATAAGTGAAAACAATCTACCGGATTAATAAATAAAATGCACACACGCGCGCGCGCGCGCGCGTACACACACACACATATACATATATATATATATATATATATATATATATATATATATATATATATATATATATTAGGTTGGTGCAAAGATAATGTCGGTTTTTGACGTATTTTTAACGTCAAAAACCGACATTATTTTTGCACCAACCTAATATATATATATTAGTTCTCAGTGAGTGCTGGGTATAAAATAGTGCTCGATGCAAAATAACAGAGCTAAAATTTATAATAATAATCAATTTATATTTGTTTGTCATCTTTGGTGCACCAATTTATTATTAGAATATATATATATATATATATATATATATATATATATATATATATATATATATATATATATATATATATAAATTTATATATATATGTGTGTATGTGTTTGTGTGTATGTATATGTATATATATATATGTGTGTGTGTGTGTGTGTGTGTGTGTCTTTCCCTATATATATATATATATATATACGCACACCGAGTGAAACAGCAAAATTGTCCAGATCGTGTAACAGCATTGGATAATTGTCCATCCCACATTAATGTTTAATATCTAAAAAAAAAATTAAACTAATTGTGCTTCTTTTTTCCAGGTGTTCAAATAAGACGTTTAGCCATCTTGACACCATTTGTCGTAAGAATCACAGAAAAACCCTTGTAGCTATTCAACTCGAAACAGAACAGATTAAAATCGCTTTGTGTCAGACCCACTATAATTTCTCAAATGGGCAATGGTGAGAGGGAAAGAATCATTCGGCCCTTCAGTGTGGTACCAACATTCACATTCTGGCTTGCATCTTCAAAATCCATTGAAGAACCATCAAGAGAATGGTAAATAAGTTTATAAAGGAAAGAACTGTAGAGAGGAAAACTGGATCAGCAGGTTACAACAGCAAGAGAGAGAACATCATAATGATGCTAAAGACATTCTTATTGTTCAAGGTCCAATAGTGTTATAAAAACCTCGGAGAATTCCAGTAAGATATCTTTAATCATTTCTAAGATAGGACGGCTCAAAGCTAACAATTGGACAATTTTGCTGTTACACCCAGTATATATATATATATATATATATATATATATATATATATATATATATATATATATATATATAGATATATATATATATATATATATAGAGAGAGAGAGAGATGGAAAGAGAACGAGAGGGACGGGGAGAGAGAAAGACAGACATATTTATTATTCAATCATGAAGAGGTATACATATGTACCTTTTTAATTAAAATGGTGCCATGCCACATACAGAGAGAGAAGGATAGATTTCCTTCTCGAGAGCAAATTCATTTACATTCCTATGTAAATTCTCTCCAGTACATTATTAATGAATATTTGAATTCTTCTGTTTGAATTAACCAGAATTATTGATCCATTTTTTATCATTATTATGGAAAATCTTTCGTGTTTTTTAAACAGTTTGGATTAATTACAAAAACAGACGTATTCAGACTCGATTTTTCTAAACTCCAAGAATACATAGCTAAAATTATTTATAACACATTCCTTCTTGCTGTCAATTTATATTGCATTGTACTAATAAAATATTCAAAAACTTACGTTACTCTGCAACTTTCATGTTTATGACCAATATGGTACTGATTATTGAACTAAACTTGAGGAGGTAGTCCCGCTCTGGGGAAAGAGGGTTGCTGCTGGAAGACCCTATATCTGGCAACAGGACTCTGCACCATGCCACACAAGCCACAAGCAGGAGAACAGAGTCATGGCTGTCAGACAATTTCTGCGATCACATCACCTCTTACATCTGGCCATTTGACTCTCCAGACTGCAACCCCCTTGATTATTATGTATAGGGCGCAGTTAAGCGAGAGACCAACAAAACATTTCTTTTCATTTTTACCTCACTTTCTTTTCTCTTGATTTTTTTCTTTTACGTACTCTTCAATCGCCCTCCTGGACAACACACCGCTTTTTTCAATTTCTTTCTCTTCTGTATTATGTATGGTTCTCGGTCAGAAATTGTAACAGGTCCCAACTTGGGAGGATTTAGATCAAACATATACTACACTATGATCCCCGGTAGAAAAGCATAATATACAAAAAATAGAACAGTAGTTTCGATTATAGAATCACTAATTAAAGCTTATATAAAAATAACATAAATTTACTTAAATTTACACATACAAAAATATACATATACAAATTTGCATATACCAATTTACATATAAATTTGCATACACAAGTTTATATATACAAATTTACATATAAAATTTACATATACAAAACTAGAATAGTATAGCTTATATAATCACTAATTAAAACTTATATAAAGATAACATAAATTTACATATACAAAAATTTACATATAGAAATTTACATATAAAATTTACATATAAATTTGCATATACAAATTTACATATAAATTTACATATAAAATTTATATATACAAAAAGTAGAACAATAGTATAGCTTATATAATCAGTAATTGAAGCTTATATAAATCTTACATAAAGACAGCAAATTTACATATAAAAAAGTTGCATATACAAAAATTGACATATACAAATTTACATATAAAATTTACATATAAATTTACACAGAAAATGTAGAACAATAGTATAGCTTATATAATTACTAATTAAAGCTTATATAAATCTTATATAAAGATAACATAAATTTACATAAATTTACATATTCTTACATAGATCTTATATAATTACTAATTGTCACGATATTCACGTATCTTAACATCATTTTAACTTTTTTTATATATAATTATATATCCGGCTGTTCCAAAAAGAATGGATCGCCAAAGCAGGTCAGTACTTTGATTGGTGGGGGGACCGCTTAAGAACACTAGATATTATTAGCGGCTTGTGATCTTGTGACAGATAAAACATCGGTTGCTGCAAATGTTTCTAGCATTTTATGCATAATTTTTTTTCCCTCTATACGATTTCAGAGATCATAATCTTTTCCCCTGTCTTTCAATAACCTTACGACACTCTTCAGCAATATTGTCTTAAAATCAAAGAACCATTCAGGTTTTGAAGTTTGGGGAAGTTTTTGATATCCCCAGCCTGTTAGGACGAATGACCAGACACAGAGTAACGGATTTGTTGCATGAAGTGTAAAATGAAAAACCTAGAAAATTCAAACGGGCCATTTGCTCACTTTAGATTCCTAGAAAAAGTTTGTCCAGGTTTCTGTTATTTATAATAAATAGTTGCCTTTATAAATTTTTATTCACGAAATCTCGTTCGTGAAATGAAAGTGGTTCTAGATCTTGCGAGAATTTTTTTCAATTGGAATAAATTAGGCAATAAATCTATTTTTTATTGACAACTAGCAGTAGAGCCTGGCGTTGCCCGGGGATGTAACAGTAAGAGATAGATCAAGTATCGACCATCATAAAGACTGAAAAATAAAATTGAGAAAGATTATTGTTTAAGGTTGATGGACACGCATGGCTTAATTAGTTTTTTTTGTTTTGTTTTGTTTTTGTTTTTTAGTTTTGTTTTTTTACGAATTGGTCAAATCCAAACTCAAACAAAAACATTGTTTTCAATCGTTATGAGTCTACCGATTGAATAGAATTTTATTATAAACAATTGTCTTGTAAATGGAATTTTTAAAGCATTCTGAATGTAAAAATAAAGAAAAAAGTGTGCAAGACAATAAGAAACACTACCTGCCAAAAAAAAAGTGAAGTTGAAATCGGTTGAAAAATGTAGGAAATCGGATCCCATATATAAACGAACACACACACACACAAACAACCTGGGTTTTATAATAAGTATAACTCGATATGAGTTGTCCTCCTTTCATTCTCGCGATGCCTCTTAATCGTGTTTTCAAATTGATTTCGTGCAAAAACAATTGTGTTTTTCCAATTTTTGGCGCTGTCAGAACCACCGCAAGGTAATTTTACGTGGTCATGTGAAGTTTTATTGAAATCGGTTGAAAAATGTAGGAAATCCGATCCAATATATAAACGTACAGACACACACACATAACCTGGGTTTTATAATAAGTATGATGCATATCTTATTCAAAAACGGCCATTTTTTAGAATGTTGCTTAAAAAGAGAAAAATGCTGACCGATGTTTGTTTCCTAAGTTTGAATGAAACCCATTTTCCTAAATGCAGTATCTTTCCTACAGTTGACTGGTTACGCCAGCAGTAACATGTTGACTTACCCCCAAAGTCTCTTCTTAGATTTCGTTATTACAATAAAATGGCATTCGAAAAATTTGCAACAATATAATAACTTATCCGTATTTACTACACTTATCATATTTTTAGCACAAGCCACCCGGTGCGTATCAAATTGTTACCCCGCGCCGGAGCGTGCATATATTTACTAAGCTTAGTTTGGCACAAGGCCACGAGTATTGAATAATATTGAACTCACAACTCACCAGTGAAGATTAGCCAAGATTAACAATTACTCAACGCTGAGGCGGCTAAATGTTTATTAAACTTAGTTTGGCACAAGGTCACAAATACGGAATACCCAATGAAGAATGAACAGCAGTAAAGCACAGCCGAATTAGCTCATTAACCATTACCCAACTCTAAGGCGCCCAAACGTAACCATTATTCCGCCCAGTTACCCTTATCTGATAATTTATTTTTGAAATTAAATTTTATAGATAATTAAATAACCGGTGGCTATACCATTCTATCTAATAATATACGGTAATAAGATTTAGATTAATAGGCTATAAGACTAACGTTTTGAGAAAAAGAGTAAGGATCGAACTTACAACTCAGAAATACGGATCTTCTAACAGTTACACACCGGCAATGTCTCTATCCATTATAAGAACATACCATCTAGGTTTCGCAGGCCATATCGACTATATTATATCGATTTTCACTTTCTTCCTAAAGACCTAATCCAACATATGGATTCGTATTTTGCAAGTTAGAAATCTGCATCGAGCTTCAAACTTGAAACAGGTGGTTTAAGAAACAACATTTTTACAGCGTGAGCTGTAAGCCCTTCTCCATTAACGCAGAATTACTCCAGCCGCCAAAAGGAAAATGAAAGTGAAAGTGAAAGTGAAAGTGAATGACTATGAAGAAAAGAGACAGCGTTCAAGCGAGAAGTTGAGGGATGTAAAATAAAATATGATATAAGAAGAAGAGAGGGGAAAAAAACAGAGAGACAAAAAGTTGGTTTTTCTACTCGTCCGTCCGATGATCGACTCGAGCGCTACTAAAATCCGACAATATAGGGACGCGGCAAGTTTGACTGAGAGATGGACAATGAAAGTGCAGAAACAGACGAATGAAGAGATGTGAGGATATAAGAAAAGGAAGACTGGAAAAAAAGAGTAAGAAAAGATCAAATGAATTATGAATGGACGGAAAGTGATGATAATACCGGAGAGACAGCAGGAAAAAAAAAGGAAAAAAATAATGTTAAATTACGACGAACATGAGCAAAAGAGATGATGAGGGAAAGGAGATTAGAAAGAAAGAAAGAAAGAAAGAAAGAAAGAAAGAAAGAAAGAAAGAAAGAAAGAAAGAATTTGATGCAATACGGATGAAGTGTAAGAAATGTTTTTTTTTTAAAGCAAGAAAATTCTGTGATTATGCGATTAAGAGATGCTGGAAAGAAAGAAAGAAAGAAAGAAAGAAAGAAAGAAAGAAAGAAAGAAAGAAAGAAAGAATGAATTTGATGCAATACGGATGAAGTGTAAGAAATTTTTTTTTTTTTAAAGCAAGAAAATTCTGTGATTATGCGATTAAGAGATGCTGGAAAGAAAGAAAGAAAGAAAGAAAGAAAGAAAGAAAGAAAGAAAGAAAGAAAGAATGAATGAATGAAATGTTTCAAAGAAAGAAAGAAAATTATACCCGGATGGTCGGCAAGAATTTAAAGAAGAATAAAGGAAAAATGACGGAAAAGGTAATGGAGAAAGAAAGAAAGAAAGAAAGAAAGAAAGAAAGAAAGTAAGAAAGAAAGAAAGAAAGAAAGAAAGAAAGAAAGGAAGGAAGAAAGAAAGAAAGAAAATAATAGGATTGTCGCAAAGAATCTGAAGAAGAAAATAAACAACGAAAAAGATAAGAGGAAAAGATAATTGAAGAAAGAAAGAAAGAAAGAATGAAAGAAAGAACAAAGCAATTTCATATCTCCCACATCTGGACACACCAGATAAAAAGAGGAGTATCAAATACAGATAATCTGCCAGGACAAAAAGATAATACGTGGGATTCTTTGAACTAATAATAATAATAATAGTGGTGGATGTTGTTTGAATTGCTGAAAAGAAAGCAGATATTGGTGTGGGGGGGGCGTACGGAGAATGCAGAAAAGAACAATTAATGATGTCCGTTCATACTTAGATATTCTCGCCATCTTTTTTTTTTCCTCCCGATTTTCATTTTTCATTCGCTATAACCACTACTATCATCATCATCATCATCATCATAATCAGTATTGATATTCCATCCTTACCCCTCTCTTCTTCTTTCTCTCTGCTCTCTTTGTCCCTTCCTCTTCCTCAACTACTCACGGCGACCACTACTACCACTCCTTTTCGCTTCTCCTACTTTTTCTAATTTCTCTCTCTCTCTCTCTCTCTCTCTCTCTCTCTCTATCTATCTATCTATCTATCTATCTATCTAACTCTAACTCTCCCTATGTCTTTTCATCCCTTCCTCCATTCCCTCTCTTTATCTATCTATATATCTGTCTATCTACAAGTCATATTACTGCTTGCTGCTTCGGTAACAAAAACTAACAATGGCGTGAATATCAACGACACTGCTACAACTGTTATTTGTCGGAATAAAACCGTGCCATTCGTAATAAGATTGATAACCCCGTGTGTCCTTTTACTGATCACTATTAACTGATATCACTAACGGGTGACATTACCTTTATTATGCAAATCATTATATTTGCAATAGGAGAACTAGAATTCGTACTGCGAGAAAATAAACATTCAATTCACACACACACATACATACACACAGATACGCGCGTGCGAACGCACGCACACACACACACACACATAGATAGATAGATAGATAGATAGATAGATAGATAGATAGATAGATAGATAGATAGATAGATAGATTTCTACATCAGTTCACAAGAAGAGTCCTAACAATTCACAGAAAGAAAAGAAGTTGTGGAGCGCTATGTTCGACTACGTTGTAAAGGAACCTGGTGTTAAACAAATGACTATTTGATGACTTTCGTTGGTAAGGGAAACAAATGAGAACAAGTCCACTCAATACTTTAGCATTCTCCTTAGCATTCTACCTGATTTTAATTTGTAAGTTGGCCCTTTTGGACTAGCATCATCATCATCATCATCATCATCATCATCATTATTATTGTCTTTGTTTTTGTTGATAGTGATGATGATGATGATGATGATGATGATGATGATGATGATGATGATGATGATGATGACGTCGACGACGACGATGATGATGATGACGACGATGATGAAGATGATGACGATGATGATGATGAACGCGTTTAGTTTCTACGTGGTCGTACCTGGAAATCGTGGCAACCATACTACAGCAGTTTTTAATGGTTTGTCTTTTTATTTATTTATTTATTTATCTATTTATTTATTTATTCATTTTTGATGTTGTTGTTGTCTGCAATGCTTTTTAGAACTATTCCAGGCGCGCTGACATTGATGAGTACAACAAATTCTCATATACTAGTGTTTTTTTTTTTTTGGCGGGGAGGGGCTTGTTCGTTTTTTGTTTTGTGTTTTTTTACCATTCTAACAAGTTGCGTTATATTCAGCTTTCATTATTATTATTTTTATCATTTTTATTAATGAGTAAAAGGACAACACGCCAACAAAATGACCCTGAGGTAGAAATATACAAAACCCAATATACCCATCATTACACCCAATTTGACAAGGGTATACTAGGCATATGTATTGCAGTCAATTATTATTATTATTATTATTATTATTATTATTATTATTATTATTATTATTATTATTATTAATATTATTTCTTTTGATTTCTGTTGTATACTCAATTTCTTCCGGGTCCCAACCAGAAACCTAAGGTCAGAAATAGCATCATGATAATTTCCACTGAATATTGGTGTAAAAAAAAAATTAGTACCAGTTAAACAACCTCAGAGCACACATATTTTACAGTGATAAAGCCGTTCGTAATGTGTGAGCGGTACCTGTGAGAACAATTTTTCTATTTCCTTAAGGTATGGGTTACTAGGGATCTCTCTTCAATGAGACAATCAAAACCTTTTCCATTAAAAACTCAAAATGTGAATTATTGATCTCCTAACGTGTCACATTTTTTAGAGGGTCTACTTCAAGATTTTTGTATTTTAATGGATTTTGTTTGGGTGTTTTTTGTTTTTTGTTTTTTTTGTTTTTTTGTTTTTTTGAAGGTCTTGAAAAATACATTACAGTCTACAGGAACTGCCACATCAGTAAGAAAGCACATTCTCTTTTGTTTTGTTTTTTTTTTGGACTTTGATCACGATGCCTGGTCGATTAGCTTTGATTGTTCTGTGAATATTGTAAAGTCCCATACAATTGTTATAGGCCGTATACCTGTAACCGGATCTCGATGTTGTTGTTGTTGTTATTATTATTATTATTATTATTATTCATACAAGTAGTATCTGCTGACACTCCCTGAAGTTAAAGTTACTTTTCCTTTTAATTTCAAACAATCGATGAAATTTGAGTACTATGTATGCGCTTACAAGCCTTTTGCTAAAACGGCAGAAAATAATAATAATAATAATAATAATAATAATAATAATAATAGCAGCAGATGTTATGTATCACTTAACATCAGAAGTTGTGCAAACCGAATGCAGATATTTATTTTCTTGCCTTACACCAGGTCTTGATAAGGGAATATATTATACAAGAAGTAAAATATAATAATATTAGAGACCGCAAACAAACATAAAAAGTGCCTCCTTATTGATATAACAGTCCCTGCAGACTGCAATGTATCTTTGAAAATCTTCAAAAAGCTATCAAAATACAAGGACCTTGAAATCGAAATCTCAAAAATGTGGCACATGGGAACATCAACAATTCCTGTTGTAGTTGGAGCCCTGGGATTGGTTGGAAAAGATTCCAGTACATTCATTGAATGGATTCCTGGAAGCCCATGCCTTAAAGAAATACAAAAAAAAAATTGTTCTCACAAGTAGAGCCCACACCCTCCAAAGGGCTTTATCTATGTCAAATATGTGTTTCTTTGGGGGGGGGGTTAATTGGTCAGTGGAAAATATCATGATGTCATTTCTAACCTTACGTCTCTGGGCGGGATCCGGAAAGAAATGTGTACACACCAGAAAACAAAGGAAAGAAGAAGAAGAAGAAGAAGAAGAAGAAGAAGAAGAAGAAGAAGAAATTGCGAAAAAAAATCATTTATATAATTTTCTGTATTGCAGATATGTTTAAAGTCCCATGAGTTTGAGTTAACTTAGGAAGATAAGGCTAAAAGCAACACTTGTTGTCACTTGAAGCCCAAAAAAAAAGTCAAATGTAAGCATATTGTTACGGTCACCGCATGCAAGAATTATATATATACATATATATATATATATATATATATATATATATATATATATATATATATATATATATATATATGTGTGTGTGTGTGTGTGTGTGTGTGTGTGTGTGTGTGTGTGTGTGAAAATGCATAGAAAATAGGAAAGAACTGGTTAGGTAAATAATCCAAAGTTAAAAAATAGTGCTCGATACAAAAGTAGAGTATAAATATAATTATTTATTAAATCATATTTTTAAATGAATAATTATATATATATATATATATATATATATATATATATATATATATATATAAGAATTAATGGATTTATTTTGAACCAATATTTTTATTAGCTCAAACGTTATTTGAGTGAATATCCACTATAATAACGGTTGAGGATACACACACACACACACACACACACACACACACAAATATATATATATATGCATATATATATATATATATATATATATATATATATATATATATATATATATATATATATATATATATATATAAATGATGTTTCATTAAGACGGATCAAAGTGAGCAGTAAATAAATCAGTGTCATTGGTGAAAATGTATTTATTTCTCTATAGGCTCATGTTATTTAAGTCATGGCAATTATGTATGAAAAATAATATCGTCCAAATGTCCACCAAATATGAAAGAAAAAGAAAAAAAATCATTAGACGCTTAAACTTAATTCCCATTAAAATCGGTCCAAGTTATTGGAACACACTTCATATATATATATATATATATATATATATATATATATATATATATATATATATATATATATATATATATATATATATATATATGCTCTTTTGTTTCAAATACTATATCATCTACTACCAGGGGCTGCTGAAAGTATATCGGTCCAATTTACTTTTCAAATGACCAAAATAATACTTCTTTTTTTATTTTGAAATTCTTTGTCAGGCCAATAACTTTTCAGCTCACCCCGGTACTACTGCTACTAATATTAGTACTACAAGTATTGATACTATTGTTACTATTACTACTACTAAAGAGACTAATAATAATGCATAAGCAGTAGCATTCTATCAGTAACGCTTACTTTTATTCTTGGTCTTCGTCGTTTCTTTCTTCCCGATTTCCAGTGTATAATATACAGTAATGAAATTTACGAAAACTAATTTTAAGTTATAAATTTCAAAATTTAATGTTTTATCATCACTTTTTTTCCGTCCTCTAGAAATATTCTTGTTTTATAAAAAAAAAAATATTGATATTATTATAAAAGTAAAACGATTTCGTGATAAAGAACACCAACCCTTTGACTATGTATCCTGGGTTCAAATGCGGCCAGCGCTAAAAAAAAGTTCACTTGTAGTTTCACTAATTACTAGAATTTGTTGTGTCCACTCATCGTAATCATTAGTCCGAATGAAAGTTTGAACGTTTTGTTTTAAAAAAATCCTACCTGAGATATCATGTGATACATGAGCAACTAGTAATAGGAATAATTGTTAAATATGGTACAGACAATATCGATGGGTTCGGGGAAACTGGCTCTCAATCCATTATTAAATGAGAAAAACGAATAAAAATCTAAAAGTGCGTTCCAAGAAGGTGTTGAAGAAGAGCTTTGAAGATATTTGGTATCGGCCTTCCTTCTGCAAATCCCGATAGAGAATCCCCGACCTTTTTTTTTTTTTTACTACTATTCACTGCATACAAAGCCCAAGAGACACTCAAGGTAGAGACTTAGTGTGTAAAGTTGTATTAGCGTACGAAAGGACAAGTGTAATGAGTACAGAGCTGAAGTAGACTTCAGAAAGAACCGGAAACCCAATCCTAAACAGAAATCAAGGTATAAAGCTCTACTCCTGTTTAAAAGACTGGGGAGGAGTGTGAACAGGATGATAGGCGAACCTATCAACTCCTGTTAATGAATAAAAGAAGAAAAAGAATTGGAAATTCAAACAAAAAAAAACATTTAGATGACTGTCCTTCTTCAATGTGACACGTCACTTCCAGACATGGACGATCATGGCTCTTCCTATTCCTTGTGACCCTTAGAAGTTTTATTAAGGCTAACCCCAGCCGTTCCGCCATCCATTCACATAATTTTATCTGGTAAGTGGTTCAGTGCCTTCTCTCTTGCCCTCAATATGCACCGCAAAGGTTAAACTTTCCAAGCCCTCTTTCCTCATTGTGTGTCCAAGAAATTTCAGCTATCTCTTCCTGATTCATTTTCTTGTCGTCTTTTTAAGACTTCCTCGTTGGTTACTCTCTCCGTCCAAAGAATTCTCAGTATCCTTCTGTAGAACAACATTTCTGTTGATTCCAGTTTTGTCCAGTATTCACTGCCATATATGAGGATGGATACCGCTTAGCATCACTCAATTAGAATACCGCAGAGTGTACAAGAATACTGAGGAGACTTGTTATCACTTGATCTCCAGTGAAAGACACTAGTTACAACTGTTAGGAAAATTCAACGGTTACATAATAATAATAATAATAATAATAATAATAATAATAATGAAAATTAGAAAATGTTCATACTTGTTGACTGTCACATACATCTTGATGCAAATCTCATTACATGTTGATAAAAAGAAGTTTTAAATTATAGGAATATTTCCTCAATCGTCTTTCACTGATTCCTTGGAACTAAACATTTGAACATTCTTAATTTCAAAACTGCACAAATTCTGATCATTTTTCCACCACCACAAAATACACGGCAACTGACCGGCTAACATTTTACGTACAAAAACTTACAAGTCTCTTGACGCCTATGATTGGAACAGGGCGGCAGCTCATACAGAACAAAGCAATAATAATAATAATATTATATGGGTGATATTAGGTTTGCTTTGGGTTTTTTACAAAAATAGGATGCCTAGTGTGGAATAATGATTAGGAATTGAGATTCGCTGGTCCATTCACTAACATTGTGTGTTCGATCCTTACGGGATGCCACACTCTTGTGGACTTCAACGAAATTTAGTTAAACTTGTTAAACAACAACAACAACAACAATAATAATAATAATAATAATAATAATAATAATAATAAGAAGAAGAAGAAGAAGAAGAAGAAGAAGAAGAAGAAGAAGAAGACAGTAAAATCCGCCCGTTCC